>WAAE01003778.1:0-12299 GCA_013400495.1 Nicator chloris | reverse complement strand
AAGGGAAGGGAAGGGAAGGTATCGGGAAGGGAAGGGAAGGTTTCGGGAAGAGAGGAGAAGGGAAGGGAAGGGAAGGGAAGGGAAGAGAACTTCCATCTGAGGACATGCAACTATTCTCAGAAAATGAAATAATGAGAAGATGGCTTTGGCCATTAAAAAAAAAAAAAAGCTGGTAATAGGAGCTATTGCAAAAGCTTCTTTTAGAGAGAGTGGCAATTTTGCAAGAAACCCAGAAGGAATTAAATCAGATGGAGGAGGAGAGCAATGAATCTCAACAGTTTATTTAATTCTTCCTTTATAAAATGTAATTTCTATCTCTAATTTATATACATTTTCCTTAGAGAGTGTTGATAATAGCTAAGGTCTGATAAAATACCCCAGAGGACTGTTACAAGCATATATTTATTTCTATTTTAAAAAGCATTCATATTTATAAGCTAATAAACATATTAGCTTATAAATATGAATAGCATGTAACAAGCAGGTTATATAGACAGGCAGTTAATTTAAAGTTTTTTCTTAATACTCACGCGTTTATTTATTTTTCTCTTTTTTCTTGTCTTCTGTGACTTTTAGTCTTGTCTTTTCTCAAATTATCTGCCTCAAACCTATGCAGAGGCCCACAACAATTTCTGGATTTGTTTTTTTGGGGGCAGAATTTGTGTTTCCAGTGGTTGTGGGTTTGGATTTGTTTGCTTGTTTTGTTGTTGTTTTGGTTGGTTGGTTTTGGTTTGTTTGGGTTTTTTGTGTTTTTTCTTCTTTTTTCTTTCTAGTAACTTCTTAGTGTCTCGGGGTCCAAACTGAAAGATCCATGTGGGAATGGAGAGGGATAAACCCTTACATGCAAATGTGTTTTCTATCTTTCTACATAAAAAATGCTAGATTGATTTTCATGGGAGTAAAGACAGGAATAGTTCTGAGCTCAGCAGAAAGCTGCCAGGCTGCAGCTGAACACACAGAGGCTTGTTGTCTTTAGGCCTTCTGCTGTTTATACAGTGGGAAGAGATCCGATATCCTTCTCTGTGCTTTGTAGCATCATGACCACTCACTGCAAAGTTACTTCTATGAATTACCAAGTAGACTACCAATGACTTGTGATTAGTGACCATTTCCTTGTTTGTCATTCAAGGAGGGATTTCTGTGTCAATAATTCAGAGGGCTCAGCCAAAACAATAAATCATCTCTGTATTACCTGACCCACCCACATCGCTGTTGAGGAAGGGAAAGATGCAGCATTATGCTGTTAGGCACTATATCCTAACAAAACCACAGTAAAAAATCATCCAAAGGTTTGCTTTTATTGATGGGAAAACCTGTGTTCCAGAGCCCTCCCAAGATGAGGTTTTTCACCATAAACAAAGTCTGCTGTACCGCTGCAGTTCTGCTTATTTTCAAAAAATACAGATTTCACAGACACTGAAAGAGTTTCTGGTGGAGAGAAGAGATGAGTCAGAGTTTGGATGTCATTTCAAATCAAAACCCCATCTCCCTTGCTTCTTTGGAAAGCCCTTAGCACTGCCATGGTGTACATATGTAGGGTTAAGATAGACCCCAATTTTTACGTATAGAGCTATTCAGAACAGCAAAAGGAGGAGGTTGCTACACAATACCAGATCTGTGTATTCTTGCAGAGAAAATGAAGCACCAGCAAGGTGGTTTTAAAAGAAGGATGTGCAGCACAGGTGACTCTTTGCCATTGCTCAGCAAAGAAAATCCGCTGTAAATGAGAGCAATATACACTTTCCTCTGGCAGCTTTTTCAGCTGCTGCTTCTGCTGCAATTCTGAAAAAATGGAGATGAGAAAAAAGTATCTGAGTTACCCAGGAATGACAAGGTGTTTGAAAACATTAAAGCTATATTCATGTGTGATCTTTTAGACAGCAAAGCTATTTTTCTCAGGCTGGTAGAGATACTTAAGGGACTATTTCTTTGGAACCTTTTGAAACTAAATTCGAAAGGTTTTATACATGCTGGTACTAAGACTGTGTAATATGCTTGACTTCAAAAGTAGTTGGACATAGGGTACTCCTCTATAGCTTTAAAATACTTAAAGGAGTAAAAAGCAAGAAATAAACAGTGAGGTTTTATTTAGCTTTAAGAAACTGGTAAGGAGTTGAGAAGATTAACTGGCATGTCCTAACAAAGCTGATTGACTACAAGCAGCTCTTTCTTCCTACAGGTTCAGCAGCCTGGTGAGCCCCTATGCAAGTGACAAATTGGCGTCAAGGGGATTTGTCCAGGTGTACTATAGGCAAATGGAGCCTATATCTTTTTAATGACGTTCAAGTTAGCAGCTTATAAGTCACAGACCAATTGAAAGAACTTAGGTGCCTTGGAAAATTATATCCTAAAAGTAGCACAAGCATTACAAAAGAAAAGATAGTGAAAAGTTGAAAGTCTCACAATAAAATCCAGTGAGACACATAGAGGGAAACAGCTTCTTACAGTTCAGCTGTTCATGTTCTACCAGCAGATGCTTATCTCTTCTTCTTTATGGTTTACTACACAGTGACTCAACTCAGAGCAGCATTTGACTCAAAGTCTGGATGAAAGATTAGACTCTAACCCAATAAAATTTTCTTCTAAAGACACAGTTTACTGGTGCAGTGTCTATAAAGAGGCTTTTCTGCCTTACACTTTTCTGGTCCAATAGGAAAATCATTTTTGCCAGGGGTTTAAACTTCCATGTTGCCCTTTAAGCCATTTAGCTCAGTCATACCTTGCAATACCAATTCTTTTTTTCTTCTCTAGCCCTTATAAATTACAATACTATTATTTTAAAACCATTTTTAAAACATTGTTTTACACTCTTTTTGTTACAGCAGCTTTCAGAGATATCAATCCACTGGCCTCAAAATTTGGTTTACAAACCACAAAGATAAATGGAAAACAGAAACAATTAAATATCCAGACTATAACCCTTCTTGGAATATTTATTTTAAATTGTTTCAAAAGCATTTGCAGTAGTCATAAACAATGTATTAGTTAACGTGTAAAGCTGTGCTAAAGCCCAAAGTTATATTTCATTTAGGCCTTTAGACAATACTTTGTCCTTTATTCAGTGTCTTCTTTAAAATGTAATGACTTACTAAATGTCAGCGTAGACAGAATCAGGGAATATCTCAGTCAGCAGCTTCTAAATCAACAACTAATTAGAAAATTTAGAATTCATCTTATTTGCATGTGCAAATTTCAGCTACTGCAAACGTATTGGGGCTGTTCCAAAATCCTCTAAGCAGCAGTTACTGTGGTTACAATCAATGGACAATTAATCTTCTATTATTGCTTTAATATTTAAATATCTAAAATCTAAATCTAAACACATGGTAAAAAATTTTAATAAAATATATTTTACAAAATCTTTCTTATTAAAGATTTTAATGTTATATGTCTTATAGATGATGTCTGATAATTTTCTCACATCTTTGAGTTTTGGAATGAAAACAGGGTTAATACTTCTACAAGATGAAGAAAGATAATTAAATATTCTTTCCTCACTGAAGTTTCCATATTCTCAGAGCATTCTTTGTGATTTTTCTACGCTTTACATGATGCATTAGATTACAAACAAATGTACATAACATCACTGAAGTCAATTAATGAAATTGCTTCTTTGTCAGTGGACCTATGGATAAAACAAGTCCCAGCTTGATCCATGTCAAATGCAAATACAAAAAAGATGTCTTGTGAGGAGCTTGCCCAGATATCATTCATGGAGAGGAAAGAACTTGATACAGGTTTCTTCTCTGTCTGCTGAATCTCTCATCACTTTTTTGACTTCCTTTCTTTATCTAACCAGAATATTTCTCTAAACTTGGCATGTACCTCTTACTCTGTGTGTTCAAGAACTTATCTCCACCCTTCCAATTCCCACTCATTCCCACACACTTAGTTTCCTGAGGCAAACATCCTTTGTTTCTACATCCACACTGCTCCAACACTTGCAAGAAGTCAAATTCTTCTCTTTGCTACTGCAGCAAGTGTAGGGAAAGCTTCATGTGGAATTTTGAAAAAAATAAATTAAAAAAAAGATGTCTTAGGGAGGATCTTCACTGAAAATCATTTTAAGAAAGAGTCCAATATTTTTAGATTACATGTTCTCTTGCAAAAATTCCAGCTTTTGCATTCCAAAGAATATTTCCCATTTAAAATCAACCTGCATTTTAAAAAAAATCAAATAGTTCTGTTACCAAGGAATCAAATTAAATTAAGTTCACTATGTATCACTCCTGTCACCCTTGTTAATGGTAAATTTAGGAACAGACAAGCTCCAAAGAACAATCTTTCTGGCTTGTAGCTTTTTTCTAGGTCACGTATTGGCATGACCCATGAGCTAAACTTGTCAGTCACCCTGTACAATCAGACAGTCAATCAGCTTCTCAACAGTTTTCCTGTTTCTCATCCTTGTTAGCCAGCTCTATACTGTGCCCTTACCTGATATATGCACAAAGCACACTGGTTTTGGCCAAGTACAGAAGAAAGAGCTGAAGCCCTAGGCTGATTTCTTATAGAATTTTCAAGTATCTGCTATTATAATATGAAAACATGATGTTATTTCCATTTATGAGAAGAAAAAAAAAACAACAGTAGAATTAATACATTTCATTACTAACACTTTTGTGTTCCTACTTTCATAGACTGCAAGAGTTTTGACTCAACATACGTTTTGCATTATCAGCATTTGATACAATTTTTAAAGTATTGTAGTATAAATCAGTTCTTTTATCATATTAAGTGGTAATTTAAGAAAAAAAAGGTTAAATTTTCTTTCTAAAGACATACATTTCTGTCATGTTAGAGGTATCATTTTTGTAATTAGCAGATGCTAAATTTTTTTATAGAATTGCTCTGTAGTATACCTTATGATTTAAAAAGGAACCATTTATGTATTTCAGTGATAATAAATAAAGCAATATCCCCTTGGTAATTTCTTCAGTTCCTAGTGGGGTTCCACAGGGCTCCATTTTAGACCAGGTTATCTTCAACATCTTCATAAACAACTTGGACACAGGACTTGAAGGTTTAGTAAGTTTGCCAGTGATACTAAATTGGGAGGAGCTGTTGACTCCCTGGAGGGCACAGAGAGAGATCATGACAAATTAGATGACTGGGCGAATTAGAATCACCAACTCAATGAAGTTTAACACAGAAAGTGTTGGATTCTGCACCTGGCATGAGGTAACTCTGGATGTACAGACAGAGTTGGGAAGGACAAACTGAAAACCAGCCCCAGAGAAAGGGACCTGGGAATCCTGGTCAGTGTCAGGTTGAACATGAGCCAGCAGTGCCCTGGCAGCCAGGAGGGCCACCCGTGTCCTGGGGGACATCAGGCACAGCATCACCAGCTGGGCAAGGGAGGGGATTGTCCTGCTCTGCGCTACTGGGGAGGCCTCACCTTGAATATTGTGTGCAGCTCTGGGTGCCACAATATAAAAAGGACATTAGACTTTTTAGTCTAATGTTAGAGAGTGTCTAAAGGAGGGCAACAAAGATGGTGAAGGGCCTGGAGGGGAAGCCTTATGAGGACTGCCTGAGGTCATGTGGTCTGTTCAGCCTGGAGAAGAGGAGACTGAGGAAGGACTTCATTGCACTCTACAACTTCCTCATAAAAGGAAGTGGAGAGACAAGCACTGATCTTTTCTCTGTGATGACCGATAAAAGGACCTGAGGGAATGGCCTGAACTTGTGTCACTGGAGATTTAGGTTGGATATTAGGAAAAGGTTTTTCACCTGAACAGCAATTGAGCACTGGAATTGGCTCCCCAGGGAAGGGATTACCTGTTTTTGTTCCCCCAGAATATACAGTACTATACAGTATTGTGGCTATGTAGGTTGAAATGCTTTCAAATGAGAAAAATAACTGAATATAGATTCCTCACTTTGGGCTTTTCCTAGATAAGAGAGGAGTATCATCACTGCCAACTTTTTATATATTTGCCTTACCTTTGTTTTAGGACATCAAGTGTCCCAAAAACATTTTATTCCTGTGGCAAACTGCTTACTTCTATGTTTTTTTTTTCTTTTATTATTTTTTTATAATTTAAGTAGTCTAAGTAACCTATTTTTATTTAAAATTGATCAAAACCTGTTCCTTATTTTGAATCTTGCTTTTCAACATAGACTCCTTAGTTACCTTAGAAATTTTGGACAACATCTGACCCTACTTCTCATTAGTTTTGTTCATCCTCCAGCCCTGTTACTTTTTAATCCCTCGTTCTGCACCAGGTGTAACTTTAGTGCCTGTGTTTTTTTTCCCTGACCATAGTAACTATCTCTCTTCCCCACACTTGACTCCATCCTTGCTTTAATCATTGAGCCCAACCATCCACAACCTGGTCCTGTTTCCTCTAGTTCCACCTCCAACAAAGTGAGAAAAAGATTGTTATCTCCATCTATTCTAAGGGAATGTGCACAGAGTTAGAATTCGGTCTGGATTCAGGTACCTATGAACTTTTAAACTTTTAATAGGGACATAAACCACTTTCACTTCATTTAATTCTTCGTTCACTTTTTCCTTTAGATTCTTATGCCAACTACTTACTCTGATAATCAAATAATGAAAACAGTAACACATCTTTCCACACTGTCTTTCAAATCCAGGGAACAGTTAAAGGGATAATCCTTTTTGTGGCAAAATCTACTGCAATAGCTGTTCACTGTGACACCAGTTTAGCCAAGAGATACTTTGGTCTGCTTAACTTCCAGCAAATTAGAAAATCAAAGAAAATAAATTATCAGAATTAGGATCCTAATATTTATATTTGGACAGGATTATTGCTTATTATCTTTGCTATTAATGCTAATGAACATAATTATAAATATATATTAAAATTTATAAATAAATAATGAAAGTCTCTGAGATAACATATAGAACTAGAGTTATCATTAGGAATGAACAGAGTCAGTGAGATTGTTTTCTATTCAAAATGAATCAAATTATTTGAAGTTTCTGGTGAGGGTGATTACATGAACAACCCAGTCATAGAATAGTCAATGGAAAAAAAATGCTAGATTCAAAGCAAAGGCTGACAATGAGATTTCAAGGTCTACTTTGAGAAATTACACTGAAAAGTAGTAAGTGACTATGGAAAGGAGCAAGTCTTGCAGTAGCATCTTAGTACTTCTTGGAAGGAATTTCTCATATACTTCAGAATCTTTTATGGTGGAAAACACACTTAACCTCAGGTCCAGCTGCTAACCCATCATGACCAAGTCCACCACTAACCCACATCTCTGACTGCCACATCTAGACATCTTTTAAATGCACCCAGTGTTTGTGATTCCACCACTTCCCTAGGCAGCCTGTTCCAATATTTTTGTGGTAGGCTGGCCTTGGCTGGAAACCAAGTGCCTACAAAGCTGCTCTATCATTCCTCTCCTCAACAGGCCAGGGTGAAGGATAATAAGATGGAAAAAAATCCAAAAACCTGGATCAAGATAAAGGCATTTTAATTAAAAAAACCCAAAAAACAAACAAACAAAAAACCACAAAACCAAACAAACAAATAAACAACTCAAACAAAAAAACCCCCACAATTAAAAAAAAATATATATTCCCTCCTTCCCATCAGCAGTGATTTCTAGGCATTCCCAGGGAGCAGGGCTTCAGGACACATAGAGGTTGCTCCAGAAGTCAAACCTTGTAATAATTAATGCAACCCCCCCCCACCCCAAGCACACAATTTCTTTTAAATTTTATTGATCAGCAGACATCATAAGGTATGGAATACTCCTTTGGAGTGCTTGGGTCAGCTGTCCTGGCTATGTTACCTCCCAAGTTCTTGCCCATCCTCAGCCTACTGGTGAGAGGGGAATGCACTGATGCTGTGGTGACCCTGCCCAGCAGTAGCCAAAACACTGGGGTGTTTTCAGTTCTTCACTAGGTACCAATATAAACCAATACAACCTCCTTCCAGGTAGCTGTAGAGAGTGATAGAATCTCCCCTGGGATTCCTTTTCTTCAGGCTAAACAATACCATTGCCCCAAGCTGCACCTTGTAAGACTTGTGTTTAAGACCTTTCACCATTTTCACTGACCTTTTTTGGACATTTTCTCAGGCAGTTTATCTTCCTCTTTCTTTCAAGGTACTGTCACTCTGCCTATCCCTGCTCTGATAGCCAGTGTCTCTCTGGGATCTGTGGGATGGTCACAACATCTTTAGCAAAACATCCTGGACAGCCACGCTTGCTGAGACAAGAACTTGAGTGTGCACTGTAGATCCCACTGCGACACTCAAAACTGTCCATGAGGTGGTTGGCCCAGAATAAAGATTGAAGAAAAATTATAACACTGAAGAGAAAGTTGGCCACCACCCAGGTTAGACCTGGGAGTTGCAAAGAGGAGTTTTTAAACAGGGAAGAAGTCAGCTTGAAAGCAGCATAAAGGAAGTGCAATTATTGGCAGCGGAGCAGAGAAACCTTGCAGTGGAAATGACAGCAGTCAATGCCAGGCTCACCCCTACCAGAACTTGTCCTGTGGTATCACAACCACTCCAAGGCCAGGCAGAGCAGCCTCTCTGTTGTATGCCATGAGCAGCCTGTGAGGTGGATGACAGTATGAGGTGCAATGTCCAGAGACCTGGCAGGTATAATTCTCGCTGCATGGGTGTAGCCGTTGAAGGGATAAGCACAGATGCACCTAAAACTTCCCACAAGAGAGATGTGCAGCTTGGAAGGGTGGTACTTGTCACTGACTTTTCCCCTCTGTGATGGGGAATTAACTTGAGGCAGGGAATATGGATGCAATTCCAATTTCCTAGAATTGACCACAGAAAGCTGTTCAGAAATGTGCAGATGTATACTAACATTTAGTAAGTTACTATCATGACGATCTATCTGTTGGGTTGCAGGTATAGATGCTAAATGCATAGATCACTAATTGCTGCCAAATTACATCATGCTAACAAATTAAATCATTTTATCCAGATTTGGGTTAATCTGTGCAAGCTTAGTCTGCAAAAAATTGCAAAAGAAATAACTTTTTTTAATGATTTGCATAGAAGAAAGTTACCAGAACTAAAGAGAGGACATTTTTCATCGTCTGGTCACTGATTGCTGAATACGTGTTAAATGCCCTTCAAAAGGACACAAAACCCAAATCTATCAAACCCACAAAAGCAATTTAAAAACTACCAAAACAGAATTAGTCCTTGTTGCTCAAAATTACAGCTGGATAAGAATTTGTGAAATGAGTAAGATGAACAAAGAAAAACAGTCATTGAAAGTGTTGGTGAAAGGAACAAAGGATAGAAAACGTGTATGTGTAGGTTTCCATTAATTAGGTACTGCTATAGATGGGGGGTTTTTTTAATTTCTTAACTCAATTAACAGTTTCCTGTAACAGCTGTATAATTGCCTATTAATTGGGAGAGCAAGGGCATAGAGAAATATTTCACATCTATGAGAGGTAACTTACATAAAGCTTGACAAATATGTTATTCCCAGATTACCTAAATATGAAAACAATAAAGACAGTTACACCTTTACTATATGCTACTGAAAAGAGACTTATCCAAAGACTATTACTAATTATTATTAATTATTGTTCTCATTTTCTCTGAGTTACTCAGATAACTGAGCCAAGGTATTCTTTGGTCAATGTTTTCTGTGAGAATTCTCAAGGAGTTGAGAAAAAGAAAAAAAATCAGTGTCCTGTATGGCAAACACAGTTCATAAACATCTATAATTAGGAAAAAAAAAACAAAAAAACCAGGAAAAAATTTTTCTACACTTCATTCTTTTGTAACATCAATTATCTACTAAATAACCAACAAACACAATCCTAAGAATATTATACAGAAAGAATATAAGGTTGTGGACCCGTGGCAAAAAAAAACCCCAAACCAACAAAACAAACCATCAGAGATGGTTGGAGCTTTTGTCTCTGTTTTCTTTTTTTTTTTTTTCTGCATTTAATCTTGCAATTAGTCAAAACCAATTAAGAGTAAAGAATTAAGCTGCTGGTGGGGGTTAACCCTTTCTATGTCTAGCCAATGATATCTGCATTCCAGTTAAATAGCTCAACCACTGACAAAGCAATACAGGTGAAGGTGTTTGCATTTTGTTGATGGTGTATATTTGAAAGCTAGCTCACCTTTCAGACAGGCTGAGTATAATTGCTTTCAGATCAACAGGGCAAGAAATTTGAAAAGGTATCTGGATGCAGCAGAAAATTTGTGAGGAAAGTTTTTCCGTCATTATCTAAACACAAGAAATACATAATATGGTTTGTTTGAGGGTATTTATTTTCTTGGAGTTTTAATCTTTGTGAATCACTGGCACTTTTTTTTTCCTTCCCCAACTATTTGCACCCTAATTTAAGCTATTGAGATGTCAAGGAATCTAACACAAATACACAATTGCTACTTGGATGCTTAAATTAGCTAAATTGAGCCTGAAGTTAATTGCACTTGTAAATTGCTTGCCAAGTAAAGGCCAGCTTGTCAACCCAGGTGCACAAAATATTTGCATGTACATCACTTTCAACATTCACAATTCCTAATACCTACCTGCAACACATGCTTCCTCCCCCATTATAACTTCTATATATGGTATTAGATATCCTGTTTACCAATGTTAATTGTACATTTATCCTTTAGTCCTTTAAAAACTCAGTCCCATGTCACCTTCTCCCTTATTTCATCCACAACTCATGGCATTCCAACTGCTATGTGGTATTGCAGATGATCCTGTTCATTCCTTTGCACACTGGCACACTCCAAAACTGCTCTCAGCTTTCTTGAGTTCTGTTGGTATACTAAAATCTACTGGAATTTAATAGACACCACTTTCAAGATAATCAATAAACCAATATTTTTCAAATTAATTCTTTTATTGGTTTTATGTAAATAATGTAGTTATTGATATAAAATTTTCCAAAGCAAAATATTACAGTTTGCATCTGCTTTTTTATTCTACTGTATTTTAACAACAACCATAACATAGTGTGAAATCCAAGATAGGATGCCATTATTTTGAAATACTCAATTTTTATGGTCAAAATGGTCAAAATAGTATTTAATAACTTTGTTGAAAAACAATTTTTTTTATTTTTTGTCAAAATGAAGTTTTGAAAAGTAATTTCTAATTTATGTATAAATGATCTTCTACAAAATATCATCCATCTGAGAGAATGGTCTCATCTGATTCAAGCATAGCTCCACCATAATTATAATTTTTTAAGGAATACAGGATTAAACTATGAAATTCAGTTATAGGCTCGCTCAACTCTCATTAAAAAAGGTGGATCTTTTCCTACTGTAATGTCTTTTTTTACATCTATCTTAAGGTCTTCTGGTGACAATTACCATATTGTTAAGTACACAGTGAGAAGCTGGAGCTGTTGATTTTAAAAACTGTGTCAAGTCTATTATGAAGTGTCCCAAGATACTACGTTTTCATCATGAAAAACTAAATTGATGCTGTTGAAGACAGATGACAGGTTTGTGATCTCAGAGTTTGGGGGATTTCTTCTAGTTCCTTAGCTTTACTCTTTTTAATTGATTATCTCTAGACATGGAAAGACAGAATGACCCAATTTCAAAAAATGAGTTGTAATCACTGGGGAATTTTTTTTTTTTTTTGGAAGAGACATTTCAAAATATAGCCTGAAATCCTGATGGGAATAACAGTGAATAGCTCAGCTGCCTTCAGGAGGGTGAATCTGAAACGTTTTCTCATACAAAGACAAATCAGGTATGTGAAAACTTGCACTGAGCTGACATACCTTCTAGGCAAAATGTCTCTTATCGCTAACTGTGAAGTTTCAATTTTGAACTTCATATACTTGATGTAAGAGTTTAGGAAGGGTGAGATGTAAAATGGATCTGAGGGTCCTGGTATCTTTATGATTAGGAAATAGGTTGTAAAGACATCTTGTTCAGATAGTAATAACACAAAAATATCGTGCTATTTCCCACTACAGACTTGATCCTGAAGAAACTCTCAGATGGAAAGAAGTGATACAGCTACTGTCAAAGAAAAAGTAGAAATCTATAGCAAAATTCATCCTGATATAGCTAGATAAACAAACTGAAATGACAAATATAAATTATTTCTTTTGGTATCTATCTCTCTCCAGGATTTCAACTTTAAAAAATGAAATGTTTCATAGTATAATAAATCTAAGGTGTTACACAAGTGCACCAGTATTTCTTTTTCATCTTAGAGTTACTATCTTATTATCTAATGTTTATCCTTTTTTTTTCCTAGCACCTAATTCCAAAAGGAAATAGAAAGAAATTTTGCCAGTTTATATGTACTTCTCAGTTATCTGTGTATTTTTGAAAATTATGAAAATT
>WAAE01003777.1:0-119693 GCA_013400495.1 Nicator chloris | reverse complement strand
GTTTTTTACTATATATATTTTTCATCTTGCATGTTAAATAGGAGGCTTGAGAATTTCCTCTCCAAGTGCTGAGCTTATAGAAGTAAAATCTGAGTCCTCTCCGATGTCTTTGTATCTTCATGGTTCTGTCACGCTTTGGCCAGAGTATTCTGAGCTGGATGGGACCCACAAGGATCATTAGGTCCAACACCTAAGGGAATGGCTTGATTCTGTGGCTCTGTTATGCCCAACATACAGGCAGACTTGTGCAGTGTCAACCACGAGAGTCCTGCATCTCTGAGAGCAGCTTCGTAGGCTGGCTTGGGGAAGTTTGGCAGGGCAAAGAGGCTGGGCCTGGGAGTTCAGAATAGTCTGAAAGAGCCCAGGAATATACATAGGGAAATATGAGTGGTTTTTCAAGTTCCTTTTCACAGCTGTGTTTGTAAACATGTCCAAGCTATATCAACCTGCAAGTGAAAGTAGCTTCTGCTTATATGGATAATATTGGGAATAAGTATGCCTTATGCCAAGCTTTGTCTGAAAGAGAAATTCTCTTTCATGAGAGAATTAACCTATGAAACTCAAGGTTTTTCTTTCGAAATTCATTATCGGTTAGGTATCTGAGCAGCTTTTTTACTACTGATCGTGTTCTCCCCAAAGGGAGAAGCTGTGGAGAAAGGATGAAGGTTTCTTTTGAAACCCACTTCCTTCTCAGTCCTTTCTCACTCTGTTTCTTGATGTAGTGTAAAGCAGGTAGCAACAACCTGTCCTAATTCTGGTAGATCCATGAGCAAGTCAGTGGGAGTTCAGATGTTTTGATATGCTTGTGTTACTTTCCTTTTTTTGTCTTTTTTTTTTCTTTTTTTCCCCTCACCTGCTTAGATTTAAAGAATCTTAGGAGTTTCCAGGCAAGATTTGGGATCCATTGAGGGGGAGTGGGGTGATGGTGAAGAGCGTTTCACTTTCCTCACTTCTATACCCTCTGTTTTATTTTTAGACAGTCCGTGTGGATAAGCCTCTAAGAGTTTGGGGGGAACTGCAATTTCTGGTTTGTGTAATTCTGAGCTATACTCAGTATTATAAAATGTACTGTGCTGAGTCAAGGTAGTTCTCAGATCTCTGGCTTCTTTGAGAACCTTTTTCCAATTGGTGGTTGCTTTCTGTGTCAGATTTTCTTTTTAAACTGTGAGATGCTTAGGTCAAGGATTTTGTTGCTTGAGTATTTGGAGAAGACCATATGTGAAAAGTAGAAAGTTTTGGTGTTGTACAACTCTCTCCTGTAAAAAGCTTTTTCCTGAGGGATTATGCTTGATGCACCAGTGGCTCTTAGTGAACCAGTAAATGAACCTGAGCCTCTGCTGTGACTGTTGTGAGCTGGCTGTTGCGAGATACAATGAAATATCTGCAGGTCTGCTTGCAGTTCCCACATGTTTGATGGCATTTCTCAAACTTGATCTACTTTGAAGCACTAGCAGGCTTGGTCATTGCTTTCATGCTAAGCAAACAGGTGAGAAGCATCCTCATGAGCCTTGGGAGTGGCCATTCAGTTCACAGTTACTTGTGTCTCCGTGGCACTTCTGTTTCCCATGGAGAGCGTGCCTGCTTGGGTCCTGGGGGGCTCTTGAGCACTTGGCTCCAGCCTTGAGCAGTCATCTGTCTTGCAGCGTTTGCAGACTATAATGTCTTCACCAGGAATAATCTCTTTGCTAGAGATTGATGGATACCTCAAAGTCTTGAAATACTTCTTCTCTCTAGTTAACATTGGATTTAGCAGCAGTTGCTGTTCATCCAAGGTTCCTGATGGGGGGAAGAAGGTGGGTAAATATTACTCCTGTCAAGCCAGAGGTAGTGGTTTTAGAGCTCAGGGGGCACAAGGAGTTAATCAATAACATGGGTCAGATCCTGTAGGTACTGTGAATCAGTGTAGTGAGCTGGAGAAGGTGGCCTTGCTGGGGTTGTGATCTGTGACTTGAAATAGGTAAGAAGATTCAAGAGTGTGCTGGTTAGTTATGGCATCTAATACTGTCTCTCTGTTCAGGAAGATGCCTGCTTCCCCATTTTCCTCCAACTCAAGCTTGTAACTTATATCTTAATACTGTCCTAAATTAAGGCTCAACCAATCCAGTATTGTGCAATTCTCCTTTAGCATAAATTGAGGTGTGCAGGGCACACACAGAACTCCAGATAATCCTTGTTTGCTTTTGACTCTGGGCAACAACTTTGTTGAGTTAGGATGAATTGGATCACCAGTATCTGGCCACCATCTGATGATGTGTCTGAGCCTTTTAATAGTGTGTTCAGTCATGAACAAATGGGTTGTGTAATGTGTCGCTAATCTGTAACCCTGTATCTCAGACTTCAGCTGTAGTAGGAGAGCTGTCTGTTTCTATGGCAGTAGGCAGCCTACTCCAGTCACTTAGCAGGTGCTGCTGTGTCCCCCTTTGTGTCATCATGAGAGATGCATTAAGAGCTGGCTGTTGTGGTAGGTATGTGGCCAGATATATGGTGGGACACACCATGCAGAGTTTTCACACGTAGAGAATTCTTGATGGTCAGTGCTCTCTGGAATGTGGACACCTGGTAGGTATTACGGTGTGAACACCAGTCTGGTGCTCCCGTGGGGTGGACCTTGCAGCAGATCACTGGGTAAGGCTGTTTTGTTGATTGGGTATCTGCAGCTTCTGCTGGGAGTACTGTTGTCCCAGTGGTGAGGTAAAGTGAGTTGACTCCATGAATCCCCTTTATTTCAATTTTCTCCATTAAAATCTCCTATAATTTGACTTTCATAAGGCAAAAATGTGCTTGACCTGGCTTTTCCTGTAGGCCAAAGTGTGCATGTATAGTCAGCTACACAGCTCAGCTGCTCAAATTACAGTAACTTAGTCCTGTTTCTAAGCTCATAAATCCATTTAACCTAAATCAAAGTAGTGAACTCTCCAAATGATTTGTCTTATGAGGCTTCAGCTTTGTAGATTCTTTCATCAGAAATCTGCCTGGTTTTTGTGACACACTGACAGTCACGTCATGGATGTAAATTCCATCATTTGGTACAGCTGTATTCCCTGGCATCCTCTGAACTCTGGTGTTGAGGAACAAGCCTAAGCTATTTGAGAGTAAAAAAAGTCCATCTGAAATAAGAACTGAAAGCATCTGAGTTCATTTTAGTTAACTGTTCCTGCGTAAATAAGGGCTTGTTGTTGTATATGTAAGATAACTTCTGTAGCCTAAAAAGTAGGAAATTTTAAATTTTCTTTGCTGATGTGAATTTCTGTAATGGCCTGTGAAAAGTTATGTGACGCAGATAATCCAGAGAAAGCAAAATGTCAAATACCAAACACTCAGTGATGTAATTGCTTTCTGATCTGATATAGAGCTTGCATACAGTGCATCTTAACACTGAGCTCTGGCAGGCTCCAGCATAAATGGTCTTCTGAGATGCATCTTGTTAGGATTTAGTGTCATAAAGCAATTCATAATTCAGAAGAGTCTCTTTCTCTCCCCCTAAGGGTAAAATTCTCCTCTCTTGGTTCTTGTAAATATGTGTATACAGGAAAATAAACAAGTCTGATAGAGGTACAAAATGCAGAAGTTGTACATGTTAAACTGTATCCCAACTGTTTCAGTTTACTAATTTCACTGTATGTATAATACAACAGAGTAGAAAGTATGATTTCTGGCAAATTACTTATTTTATACTTTCTCCAGTGAGACCATTTTAAAACACTCTGCATTTCAGTGTGCTTTTATTGTGCAAAGCAATAACAACAGCATTAGAACTTTTTCAGATAGCAGTTAAAAAAGCAGCAAAGTCAGTCTTTCTTGACTAAACACCATTCAAAGTGATAACAATGCATACAGGATGCTCAGTTAGAGTCTACAGAATATGAAATTACAAACCTGAATGTATTTATTTTATTTATCCTGACTTACCTATTTTATTTACTTTTGGCTTTGCTGGGGACTCTGTGATGAAGAGCTGCTCCAGAATAAAGACATAGAGTGGTTTAGTATAGGTGTTCAAGCATTATATAAGTTTGCTTTCATTCTTTCTGGATCTTTCTCCTTCTGAGATTTTATTTCCATAACCTGGTATAGGTATTATAGGTCATTATTTGCATTGTGCTTTTTGATGAAGCAGGGAATGCACAACCTCAAACTGCCTGAGGTTGAATAAGAAAACCCTTAGAATACAATTGTGTCAGTAGTTCAGCGACGGTCTGTATTCCTACCTCTCATGCATGCTGATTTCAATTAGCTTTGAGTTTAAGCTTGGTGTAACCTTATGTATTTGCATGTGGTTTCTCTGGAATCATAATAGAGACTTTTGGGCTTCCTTAGCAAAACAAGACAGGGAGGTGGAAAAGAAAGTAACCTGGGATTTTTGTTTGGTTTGATTGCTTCTCTTCTCCAGAGAGATGGCTTTGTGGGTCTGGGGTTTTTGTCTGTGATAATTACCACACTTAGCTTGTTTATAATCTTGTCTGTGAGGATACTGTTGTCTTTTAATGAATGTCTAGGAAAAAAAACCTAATTACTTAAAAGCACAGCATATTTAATAAGGAGATGTTTTCTCATGCATCACACTGCTTTTTAAAGATGTCTCTGAAGTTGAACACATTAAATTCAAGTCTACATTGCTCTGTAGCACAAAGACCTAAAAAGATCCTGGGACTTCTGGAGTTATGCCTGGAGTTGTCCTGCGTACTTGCAGATATGAGTATACTTGGTGTGCTGTTACTTGCGTTGCAAACGGTGACAGCTTTTATTACAAAAAAGGTGAACTCCAAGGTGTGCTGTTCAATATACCTGCTGTCACATCCCCCCTCTCCATAGACACTCTTACCTCAATCTCAGAGCAAACGTCTAAATAATGACTGGAAGGAGTTAGTCTTTAGGGCCTTTTTTGTTTCAGGTGGGGTTTTTTTTGCTTATTTATTATGCAGCTTCCTCTCTCCTGATTATTTTAGGCTGCTTTTGGAGTCAGTTCACCACTGTTGCAGATGTGAGTTTTGCAGATGGGAAGGTGTGCAGAAGCCCTAGCCTTAAGCCCTTGGAGAGCAGGCTGGCAGTGCACTGAGGGTGGGCTTTGTGGAGCAAACAGGGCTGTGTATGGCCCCAAGCTTGGTATTGCTCTTGGAGGCAGCTGAGCCTGTTTCAAGTGAAATCTCTGCTGACTTCAGTGACGTAGGAAGAGCACTGAGTTATGTGAGGAAAGGAATCTGCAGCATAAAAACCCCCAGTGCCTTGAGGTTGATGCTGTAGCTGGGAGCACTTGTCAGCCCTGATGTGCAGATATCCCTCTTGGACTCTGAAGGTTTGCCCACACTTGTCTTCCTGCAGTCCCTCGTGCAGGGAAGGGAAGGGCCGAAGATGCTGTTCAGCTCTCCTGGTGTCTCTAACAGTGTGTTTTGCCCAGTGGGAGCTGTAGGTAGGGATCTTGGTGACAAAGCCACTCACCTGCCGTGGGGTAGTGTGATTGAAGGAATGCTGAGATGGCAGCTGCTGTATTGACTGAGGTGTTTTCAAAGAACGCTGCATTCATAAAGACACAGCAAGAGACTTGGCAATTACTATCCAATTACTGTTTGGGTGCATTGTGGGGTCTTCATTATTCTTTATTCATCAACACTGGCTGGTCAGTGTCATGTGCCTCTGGCTTCTGCTCCCATCTGTTCCAGGTGATGGGTGAATGTTCTGAGAAAGGCAAAGTTTGAGGGAGGGTTGGTGGGCAAATAGTTATCCTTCTGCAACATGGGAGTTCACTGCAGGAAAGTGAAAAGGTGGAAGGTGGCTGTTACTGTTCTGCTCTGTAGTTTAAATCTCTCTGCTATGTTCCTAATGCAAACAGAAAAGGTAGTCTGATCAGCTTTCAAGAAAAACTAAAAGCAGATTTGCCACATTTGAGTAAACCAAATTTACAGCAAATAGGAACTATCCTGTGATCTGTGACTTCATTGTGTCATGTACAATTACTTGGACATGATCAATTCCTTAATTGAAAACTGACTGTGCAGCAAGTCGTTATTAAAAAGATGAACCTCAATGACATTGCTGGACCCCTTAACAGAAAAAAATGGAAAATTCTCCTCTACTCAAAGAGATTCCTTCTTTAAATGTAGAGGAAGGGATTTCATCAGCAATTACTCTCTTTACATTAATAATTTTATATTGATAGTTTCATTTCAGTAAACTATATTTTGACTTGTCTGCAGGCACAGCTGCCACTTCTGCAGCAGAGCAGCTGGGTGCAAAACCTTGAGTTTATAACCTGACGTGTATACATAGTTAGATATAGCTATATCTTGTCTAAACCTGTATCTGTATTTCCATCTAGGAATATCTGCATAAGCATAATAATACTGTTTGTAAAGCTTATTAAAAGTTTGGAGGCATTCACAAGTACTTAATTCTATATGTGTTAAACAATCAGCAAAGATTCTCAGTAGTGATCAAAAGAACTGAGAAAAACAGTATTTCAATCTTTGTTTCTCTGTGGTTATAAAGATAGGCAGATAAAACCCATAAAGCCTACCTGTAATCTTAACTATCCAATCTTGTTTGAGGTGTGGCTTACTTGTGAAGTGGCTTTTTTATGTTGTCTGGAGGTTTATTGTTTTGGTTTTTCACTGCTGGAGAACTACAGGAGCAGTTTTCACCACCCAGCTGGAGCCAGACTGTTGGAGTTTTTTTCATGAAGCCACTTCTTCTTTGACTGTTGGTTAAGAAATGTCAGTTTTAAATAGGTGATAATATAAACCAAATTAGAACCCAAAGTTTAAATAACCATTTTACTAAGAGAACTTCTCCTTTCAGTTTTTATGGGCCTCTGGTACTTCCTTGATGGTTCTCCAGAAAATCTTGCCAAAAGGAGATCTAATGAAACAATACAGGCCAATATCCTCTACTTGTCGCAGCATTGTTTTTGGCTACAGCTCTTCTAGTTTACAGTTTTACTTGGTATTTTTGAGGCGTACAAGGCATTATTAAAAAAAAAAAAACTGACAACAATAAAACCCCAAATTAAAAGGCAGATGTTTTCCACACTTTCCATATTCGTACACACATTTTCATAGGCGCTCAAAGAGCTGAATCACAGACCATGGGACTTGGCAGCAGAGGGAACCTGTGTTTTATGTGTTAGTCGTCTTTCCAGACCTCAGTGTTTCTTAGGAATGCCTACATCAAATATTTTCCTACAATTCTTCTTTTTCTTTTGCATTTTTTCCTTAAATCATCCCTCTGGCTGGTTGTGTTGTACTGGAAGTTGCTGTTGCTGCCATGGGTGGTCCTGAGGCATCCTTCTTTTCAAGAAAATATTCAGTGTGTAAAGGTTTTGTATTGAATACTTTGCCTTTACATTTTGGGAATCTGCCTTTGCTGTCTTATGTCTCTGGATTTCTCCTGCAGGAATAGGCTTGTGCACTGGAAGTGTGAATTAAAGATAATTGGCTGTGGAAGTGGTGTACTTTTTCCTGTGAGCTGACTTTGCCCTTGTACCAAGAATGTTTACAATGATGAGAACTCATTTGCACTTTCTAAGCTTTAGCCAAATGTTTGACTTGTCATAATTTGACTGATATAAAGCAAACTGAGGTATTGAATGCCGACATCAGAAAGAGTTACCAAGAGCCAGTTTTCACAAATCCAGTTTTAGTCGTGGACTGGGATGAGTCATTTAATCTGATGCAATGAAAACAGAACAGATGTTGAAGCAGAGCCGTGTGAGTTCATCTTCCACTTTTCATGTTCCAGAGGAAAAATTTTCCTATGTGGGGGAAATTTTTAAGCTGTCTGCAGTGTAACTTGTAACTTCATGACTATCCCAAACAGCAGGAATTCAGGACAGTGTTAATATTGATCATGGAAAAATAGGTCCTTAGAGCCCACTGAACTAAAGGAGTCTCTCTTGTGACTTCATAGAGTAGTATGAAGAAGGTAGGGTTGATCAAATAACTTGGTACATCCACAGTTAGGTCTGCTTCTTTCCTTCAGCACAACATTGCAATTTACGTCAGCAGAGAATCCCAGGTCATAGATAATGACCATAGGTGATAGGATGTACTCATTCCAGGAGCACAAGGACTAGTGAACTGCTTAACAAGTATTTGCTTGTTTACAGAAGCCTGCTATCATTGATACCCAGAGTATTCAGGAGAAACCCATCTGTTTCCCCAGTCTTTTGAAAATGTTGGATACACATGGAGATAATTCTTTAAGAGTGATGAGAGCCTAAATGAGTTGTGGTTTGTTGGCTCATATTTTAAAAACTTTTTATTAATGGAGTTTGGTTTTTTTAAATTTGTTTATTAAATGACAAAAAGGGTCCAGCGTTGTGAGTAGTATTGTATTGTGAACAGGCCTCAGAAGATGAAGACAAAGGACCACTCAGTGTTTCTGAGTTGCTGCTTAATGACGGGTATGTGTTCGCGTTCACATACGCATGAAATCCAGCCATTCTGAGAGGGCTTCATTAAGGGCCCAGCCTTTAATAAGCAAGGATCCACAGCCATGTTGGAGAGCTTTTTGTCTTCCAAAGTGCCTCTCCAGTTAAAATCTCTTTAAAAAGAAAAGAAAAATCTGTCCCCGCTTCCTGCGGAGGCTTCAGTGCAAACCTGGACTACTCATAGAAGGAACTGTCTCAGATTATTTCAAGTGTTTGATTCTTGAGTGGGCTGACGAGTCGCTTGCAATGAGATTCTTTGTGTCACCATTTAAGGCTTGTGAAAGACCTGTGTGCCCCAGAGAGTGCTGCTAAACTAATGTATCCTGTGGCAATTCTAGAGTACTGCCAAGGCCTTCCACCTGTTTTCTCCCAAACTGTAAACTGTGGCAAACAGACCAAGTTATTTTAAAAATTAGATTGGAAAGTCCTCTCCAAGGTTATTGATGTCCTTTGGAATCTTCACTGTTTGTGGTAAGTTTTTGTGAGCAAATTATGTGCGGTTGTTTGTCCAGTTGCTTACCATCTCATCAGGGACCTGGACTTTCAGGGAAGCCTTGTTGGTGTTTAGGTCCTTGAGCCTAGAACAACAGACTTGTGAATAACCTGTCCACTGCAGACCTTCCAGGATGGTAAACATCTGGATTTTATATTTTGTTCATTAGGTGCCACACATTATTTGATGAGGAAGCTCACTTGCTTCCTCTTGCTCTCTTGCTTGCTGAGGTTTTTTTAGAGCTTGCCTCAGAATCACAGTAACTTCTTGTTCTTCCCCGTATTGAAAAACAAGCTTTTAAAAAATTTAGAATGTAAAGGAAAGCTTAGACTAAATTGGACTCATATTTTCAAACACAATCAAAATACCTGGCCATGTTTAGATTTCATGGATTTTTAATTTTTTTTTTTTTTAGTGGGGCAGAGGTGTTTGCAAACTTCAGTTTGTAGTTTTGGGTAGCTTCTTGAAAGGAACAGGAAGGGTTGAAGCAAACTAAAACGAGGGTGCTGCTTGTTCTCCAGATACCAGTATTTCCAGCTCTTCTGCATTTGGAATTGCTGACAAACTGGTAGCATGGTTGTAATCTCAGGTCACCACAGGCTAAATAAAACGGTCATCATTCTTGTGGATCATGCAGGCAGAAGAAATCAGACCTTGAGGTGTTTGATTGTGCTCTAAGGCACTAAGAAGCATCTGGGAAGCAGCAGGGTGACTGACCTCAGCTTTGTCACTGAGACGACTGCAGCGCTGGTCCTCCTGGAAGTCATTTCTAGGCACATGAAGAGCAAGAAGAGGACAAGAAACAGCCAAACATGAATTTACCATGGGCAAATTCTTCCCGAGTGTGAAGAAGTGATAGAGAGAAAAAGCTTGTTTACTTTGATAGTACCAAGTTTTTTGACGCTTTCATTAGCATCCCTGGAGCCAAATTGAATTTCCCCTAGATGGATTGTTGGATAGACTGCAGT
This sequence comes from Nicator chloris, assembly GCA_013400495.1. Classification (NCBI taxonomy): domain Eukaryota; kingdom Metazoa; phylum Chordata; class Aves; order Passeriformes; family Pycnonotidae; genus Nicator; species Nicator chloris. The sequence goes on along the minus strand of WAAE01003777.1, from coordinate 109,810 downwards.
GTGTGAAAAATTGGCTGAGCCAGCATTGAACTGGCAGAGGGTTATTGGCAGTGTTCCTTGGGCGTGATACTGGTGCCAGTGTTTTTATATTTTTGTTGGTGATACAAATGATGCGGTGGAGTGCACCCTCAGCAAATCAAAGGTGACACCACATTGGTGGAAGTAGTGGATTACAGGACCTGCCAGTCAGAGAAACTTGATAAAGTTTATGTGGGCTAGCAGGAACCCAAGAAGTTTAACAAAAAGAAAGGCAGAAAACAGCTTTGCAGAGAAGACCTGGTGATCCTAACAGGCAGTAAGTTGACTAGAATTCAGCAGCAAGACCTTGTAGCCACAAAAGCAGACTGTAGGCTGGGCTGTGTGAGCAGGAGTGTAGACAGCAGGTTGAGAGAAGGGTTTTCCTGCTCTGAGCTCCTGCGACTGAATACTCATACAGAGGGACTGTAGGGAGAACAGTCAAGGACTGCTCAGGGGGTTGGGTCAGAATACGTGACGTACCAGGAAAAGCTGTGAGAGCTCCTTTTGTTTCACCTGAGAATACTGAGGGGATGCTCCAGTTGACTTCAACTATATGTATGATCATTATGAGGAAGAGAGACCTAGACTCCTTTTAGAGGTGCATAGTGAAATGACAGGCATGAGGTGATTGTCAGAAGTTCCAGGTGGGGAAATTTGGGTTGAGCATAAGGAAAAGTACCCTCCATTGTGAGAGTGGTGAAAGAGGTGGTGGTTCTCTATCCCTGGGTGGAGTCTGAGCAACGTGGTTCAGCTTCGAAGCTACGTCTGCCCTGAGCAGGACTAGAACGCCCCAGCTGCTGAATATAGTATTTAATATTGCCCTTTTCTTGAAATAATGGCTTGTTCGTGCATGAAAATTAATAACTATATTATGGCATTTTAAGAGGAACAATGCAAAAGTATTTTTTTCCTAAATCTTTCACATGCAGCTCATGTCACATTTCTAGCTTTAGATCTTTTGAAGTGGGCATTGCTGAATCCTGTGATTGTCTTTCTATGAATTAAAAATAAGCCAAGTCTCTTTCTCCTTAAAAGAGACCGCTATGTTCTTATGTTCAGCAGAACTCGAGGTGGTGATGCATTTTTGCATACAAGCATGCATATGGCTTGAGAATGGGAGCATTGTCTACAGCCCTGCTTACTTCTGATGGTTTAGTTCAAAGCTTATTTGAGAGAGAGATTGTTAGGGAAAAACTCAGAAATATCTTCTAGCATCAAGCAACCTCCCTGGCAAAGAACACATTTTCTTGGTAGCTTGTTTTCTTCCAGGAATTTCAAATCATTCATACTCAACATCCACGAAATTTCAGGAGAATGTGGCCATAATGCTACAGTGAATTGCCATCAGTGAAATATGGGCCTACTCAGTTACACACTTAAACATTGTTTGCCATTATACAGGGCTTTCTAGCTCATACTGGTATATATGTAGCTCTCAATTAAAGCAATTTTAAAATCTGTGGTACAAAGGTAAAATTACTTTTTAAAAAATTTTATAAGCTGTGTGGGCTTTATCTTCAGACCTTTTCCATCAAGTGAAGTACTGTAAATCTCCATGCAGAATTTTAGCTTACATTTCACCTGCAAATAGAGCAGTAGACTTACTGGTGTTGTGTGGCATCCTGGGGGAACTCTTTGCTAACTTGGCTCGTATCATTGTAACACATGGGCTCTTAGAGGGGACACACCTGAGGGAATACACAAAATACTCTCGTCCTAAAAAGAACTTGAAGCAGTGTAGGCCAAAATTTCCATGCCTTTTTTAATGGATTAACTGAATTAGCCAAGTACAACAATTTAGGCAACAGGATAATGGAACTATAGAACTTCAAATTATTTTGATTATTTTGGTAGGTGTTTAAAGGCAACTTTAAAGTGTTAGATACCTGAGGCTGCTTTATTGAGGTTATACGTGGAATAAGATAGCATTCTACCTTCTGAGGGCTTTTTAAGTAACACTGTTTATTCCTTTCCTTTTAACTGTATGTTATGTAATTTTTTTTTACTCTTTCAAGCATTGTGTGTGTATGCCCTGTTTTGTATTCAGAGGCAGCTTTGTGATGTCCTGCATCTCCAGATCTTTGTCTTACTTATTATCCAGTTGCCCAGGGGTAGCTGCACTATCCTGTAAGTTTTCCAGGACCTCTAGGTGAATTATGACACAGAGGATGTCAGATCAGCCTCGGATCAGGCAGGTTCAGCGGTGTGTGTGGGGGGTTGTATACACGAGGAGTGGGAGGCAGGGCTCAGATCTCAAGGTGCTCCAAGGCTGTCCATTGGAGTGCTTGGTTGCCCAGCAAGCTCCCTGCCATCTGTGCTGTGGTGGGATGACACTGCTGGCTCAGCAAGGCTGTGCTGCTCCCTGAGCGCTGAGCAGGGGCTGTGGGGTGCAGGGCCATCAGCGTGGGCCTGCCAGGGAGATGAGCTGCCTGTCGCTCCCACTGCATCCTCTGAGCTCCACCTGGAGCTGCATCCAAAGTGTGTCTTGCTGGGAACATGCAGTGTCTCTGTGATTACCCATGGAACAAGCGCACAAAGATTGCTGGATGCGGAAGCTTTCTTTTCAGTTTCTTCATTTTCTGGAAGGGAGAGATGGCAGAAGGGAGCAGGGGCTGGGATCAGAGTTAAAAGCTCTCTTCCCAGTTTGACCATGAATTTGTTTCTGACCTTTTGTCTAAGATTTTTCATCTCTGTTAGACTTCTTCCAGACTGCAGAAGTTAGGAAGATAGCAACGTTCCCACCTTTTATTAAAGCGCTTTGAATTTAAGACAGAATTAATAAGATCTAAGCATTTTTATTTTCTTTTCCCTAGAGAATTTGTTTCTGCCACAGCTAACAAGTCTTTCAGTAGAATAATAACAAAGATGATGTTTGGTAATGGTTTGTTTTTAACTTTGGCTCCATTTCAGACTCTGAGTTCTAATACTTTTTCCATAGCCATAGGTGAGCACAAAATTATTTGTATGTTACTGTAGCTCTGCGAAAGTATATTACAGAAATATAACCATCTTACTTTTAGGCTCTCAGAGGTTTGTTGTGAAGAAGCTCAGATACTTTGGTTGGCTACCTGACACAGTCTTCCATAAATTTCCAGATGGAATGGAAGCACATAACATGTCTTTCCATACATATTAAGTTCAGGATTTGATAAGCTCTGCATGTTTCACACAGGTTGTCTGCATGGTATGCGCTGCAGGTTTGATGCTGTCTTGGGCACACTACTGCATGTGCACATTTAGCCATTTTTTGGGATACCTGGTGAGCCCAATTGCTTACCCTTGGAGAATAAGAGGATATTTGAGATGGGACACAGAAGACAAGTAATTGTTCCCATTATGAGACTAATATGTTAAGTGGTCAGATTTTGCTAAGTATTTTAAGTTTTGTGTAATATCACAGGTTGGGTTGAGTGTAAAACAGATACCTTTTGTTATGCCACTGTGGATTTTTTGCTTTAGCCAGTGTGAGGATTGCTTGGAACATGCTTTTTTTCTCCAGGATTTTCTTGTGTTAGTTGACACTCTAGTTACTTACAAACTTCTAAAAAGTCAGAATTTTCTCATGATAAGAGGTCATTGAGTTGTACTGAAAAAGCTCTGTATAATGAACTGATATTTGTGCCTTCTTTCCACGGATAAGATAGATAAGCTTGGGGGGTTATTTCCCCTTTTTCTTTCAATTCTTCAGTTCTGAAATCAGCTGTTTTCTGGCCCAAATTCAGTTCATCAGAATGCTCAAACTTAGGCTTAATTCAAGCATCTATTTACCATTGCACAGTCAAGAGTCATAAAGTAACAGGAAGTGATAGAAATAACAAAATTCTAAAAAATTTTAGAGATAAAGAAAAGGGAAAGTTTATTTTTAAATTCCAAGTTGAAATAAAAGAGACAATAACCACTAGATGGCACTTGAAAATTGTGTATTAAGATAATACATCTGCTTTCAAAATCATTACAAGTGTTCATAGACCCAAAGGGTTTTTTCTGCATCGTTCTGAGAGACAGTGATACTTCCAAAACTAGAATTAAAGTTCTTTTAGCTTTAGTATCTCTTTCTGTGATCCGACTAAGCCACTGCATTAAGGAATCTAGTCCGAATTAAAAGCTTGGTCCTGAGTCTTAACATGCTTTAGCAAGATGATAAATATAAATATAACTGATAAATGTGTGCAAATTAGTTTGGTTTCCTCTTACTTCTAATGGAATCAGATATTGTTTAGGTAGGAAAAAACCTTGACGATCATTGAAGTCCACCACTAAGCCATGTCCCTAAATGCCACATATACGTGTCTTTTAAAAGACCTTCTGGGATGGTGACTCAACCAGATCCCTGAGCAGCCTGTTCCAATGCTTGACAACCCTTTTGGTGGGGAAGTTTTTCCTTATATCCAATCTAAACATGAGGCCATTTCTTCTTGTTTGGGAGAAGAGATTTGTAGCCATTTATTTTAGCAAAATTCTACTCTTCCTTAGCATTCTGCTTACCTACTTGGCTTATGCCTAATATGAGATACAATGTATTTGGCAAAGTGTTTTGCGCGAGTGTGTTTTGGCAAAGCTGCTTTAATATGGTTAATAGCTTGGAAATTAACTCAGAGTTTGGTAGGGAGGGATTCATACAGGAAACAGACTCACAAGAGTTCACTTCTCATTTTGGCTTTACACACTTGCCCCTCTTGGTAGGGGAAGAGGATGAAGGTGATTGTGACAATTTCATTCTGAAGAAAATATTTTAGTAGCCCAGAATTTACTATCAAGTCAGTCTTGCGGTATTTCTGTTAGTGAACATGGCACCAACCCCCTTTTATTTGAAATTCTTGTGTAGGCTCTTTATGGTTGTTTTTGAGATGCATAAGAGTTGCATTACCATGATTTATGGACTTTATACTGAAGATATACAAAGCTGAGTAAATCATTCCTGTAGCCATTAATTTGATTCTTCTTCCATAGAAGTAGTGGGTAGTAGCTGTACAAAGGAATGTTTAGACAACTGCCTTAGCTTATTGCACTTGAATTGAAGAGAGCAGAAGTAGACAAAATATAATATGGGGTTATGCAAGGATATTTTATGGCCTATTAAATATGTATTAAGGGAGTAATTCTTTCATTTGCTCATACAGCTGTATATGGTTCCCCTGACACTAGTGGTAATTATGAGTGAATTTTATTATGAAAGCTCTGTTACACACGTGGTAAACCTTAGAATAGGTTACAGTAGTGATAGACACAGCTGCACTGTCCTGGTTTTGCAGAAGGCACTGGGACACAATCAACAAGAGGTGAAATGGAGAGTTGAACAATTTTACCATTCAGCTGTGCTCCCCCTGCGACGTCTGCTGCAGGAACGTCTCCTCTTTGTGCTGCTCTGCGCAGCACAAAAGCACTTGGCTGTGTTTCTGCCGTGACTGCACCCTACAGCAATTTGTATGCCTGCTAATCACAGATAAAAACAGAGTTTTGGGAGTGGCAAGTCTAGAACATGTACTTTTCCTTTTTTTTCTTTCATTTATAGAGTCTCATCCTCTGAAGGCTGTGAGCAGAACTCCAGGCCATCGTTCTTGTTCACATAAAATTCCAATTTGACTTTGATTTCTTACCTGATAGGCCTTGAAGTGAGGAAGCTGTTGCTGAACTGCAGATGTCCTCCTGGGAATGATCTGATGAGAATGGCCATGCACTGAAATTCATTAAGCTTTTCCTATGGCCGTCTTCCTTGTGAGCTCATTGGCTCTAAAAACTCTTTATGCTGAGATTAAGCATTTAGTGACTTGCAAAAGATAGAGAGCTGGAACTCCTGGTGATCCAGTTGACAAATCACTAAGATTTTAATTTTGCAACATTGAAATAATGGGAAAGGCAGGAATGACAGCTGTCTTTCTGGAAAAGCTGCTCCCCATGCAGGCTCAGGTAGTCCTGCTCACATAGGAACACAAAGCAAATTTTTCATAATGTGCTCTCAGCTCTGACTTACTCAAAGTCAGTAGTTTTTTGGATTGTGCTGTTGCTATGGTCTGTGATGCTCTGCAGACGAGCACTCATCTCCTGTCTGCGAGGTGGTTGCATTTTACAGTCTATTCTATGTTCCTGGAGGAAAAGTGCTCTGCTGATAAATTACTCTGGTGTCAGTAGAGGGCTTTGGAGCAATTGTTGTTTTTATCTTCCCTCCATGGGAGGAAGTATTACAAAGCAGGTTGGGCTCTGCTGCCTCTGTGTTTTGAATTTCAGGCATTTATTCTGCCCACCTTCCCAGATTTCTCGGTGCTCTCTCCTGTTGTGGCAGCAAATGTAGAAATGTAGCAAAACGATTGCCAGAATTTCCAAGCTCTGTGGATTACATCTCCTTCACTAGGAGCAGAGCCAGGTTTGGTAATGCAGGTGTCCCAGTGTGTCCCTCCCCTGGATGAGTGACCTCACCTACATGTGCAGGAGGCCTTGCCCTGCTCCCCAGTTTGTGGTTCCTTTGTGTTAGCACTGCACAGTGAGAGAACCCCCCTGCCTGCTCTCCGGGAGCTCCAGGCAAAGGAAGTTGCTAGGCTGCTAATCCACGTGCATTAATCCAGCAGGTGCACAGGGTTGTAGGCAGACCTGCTGGTGATCTTTTGGCATGCGGAGTGGTTTGCACCTGGTGTCCAGAAAGGTGGATGTCACCCTAATAAATGCTTGTCTTCTGCACTTTATGACCCAGAAATTTTGGCTAGCAGAGTGTGGCACTGGAGTCTTGCTTGGTGAAATAAGTACAGCTGTAGCCTGTGACTTACTGGGTTTCTGGTTTTTGTGTTTCTGCCTCTGCAGCTGCTGAAGTCTAAAACGAGTCCTACAATAGCAAATGTCCTACTGTAACTTAAATTCAAAACAACAATGTCTTGTTATGGTTAAGACCTGAGTCTTCAGAGAAGTGCTTTCACCTAAGTGACTCTAGGCTCCTGTTAATATGCTTCTGTTTGAGTAAAGATGTTAGGGACTTGCAGCCCCAGACCTTTTTCTACAAGGCAAACTCTTTCATCAGTTCTTTCCCTTCATCTGCACCAGCGAGCCACTTCACAGAGGCTAAAGGTGCTACAGTGAGTACAGTTGTTCAACATAGTGTTTTTCATACTAGACAAAGCTTGGTTGATTTCTTTGCATTAAAAAATGCCAAAGAAAATATTTCTTATTTTGCATGTCAGAATGAAAAGAGAAAGAGTAGAGTTGAAGTTTCAACTCTATAGACTTGTGTTACATGTTGCTTTTCTTCCTCTTCTGCAGGTATGAATGGGATACTTAAAAAAACCTCCAAAATTTAAATAAAGTGCTGTTGACATTTTTTTATGATCTTGGGGTTTAATTTTATGTATTAGAGAACAAAGAAAGCAAGCAACTGATACCTGAGTTGGAGAATAAGGAATAGTTTAAAATAATTTCTGAAGATGGAAGAGTGTGCCATTAAAAATTAAGTAACACTTGTAGCTGTGTTGCTAAGTGTTTCATGTGGTGACAGTCTCTCTCAAACCTCCACTGGCAAACAGGACCCCATTGAGTCTCAGCATGTCCCCCATTAAACCATCACATCTCTGAAAATTAGAAAGCTCATTAATGGCTTTCTGCTGTGAAGCAATAAAGAGTATATTCACTGACTGGTCAGCAATTAATGCCAGCTAGTTCTTGTCTTACATTATAGAAATATTCTGGTTTGGTTATTCTAGAGCTCAAAAAACCTTATTTTAAAAAAAAACCTCACTTTTTGTATTTGTGTAGGTGTATTTTACAGCCAGCAATCTCCTTTTGCTTTCATGTGAAAATTCAAATACCTCTTCAGCCCACTAGATTGTTGAGAATATGAACTCATTTCCCAGTCTCCTGCTTCTTTATTGAAACAGCTCAAGTCACTGACAGAGTAGTCCCCAAAACAACAAGCTGTTAGTGTCATAGTTCAGTCCGCTCTTTTCTTACTAGCCTTTTTTATTACATAGTAGAGAACTTAGTATAAAACAGAGCAGAAAGTGTGGAAAATCCACTTGAAACTCTGCCTTTGCTCCTTTGTACCAGTAATCTTCATTGAGTCAACCAAGGGCCCAGCTGGGCTCCAGGAAATGTGGGGGGTTTTTTAAGGTAACAGGAAATCTGAAATTCATTTGAAATTCCACTGTCCTCATGGAAATAGGAGTTGCTGAAGCTCAGATGCTGTTCTATGGAAAATCTTCCAACAGGGAGTACACTATGGTCACAGTCCATGTCTCTGGGGTTCTGCTTTTGCAGGTTTTGCATTTCTTTCTAACCAGTATTACAACATGTGCCATAGAGCACTTGGCTGCTTTTGAAGACCTTTATAAAGATTTTGGTGTTTGTGGATATAGTTTACCAAGTGTAGCTTATTTAGCACAAGCAGCATTCTCAGTGGCAGATCGACATTGGATTGAGACAGTCCCAAAATTAGTACTGCTGAAGTTGATCACCTGTGTACATAAGGTTTTATAAATAACAGACAAAGATAGCAAAAAACCAAAATTTAACATTACCAAATGTATATCAAATGCTTATTGTTAATGAACAGTTAAAAAATGAAGACTTGACAACAGTTATGTATTTGAAATAGAAACATAGGCAGTAAAAAGCTAAACATCTTCTCCCCTGCTTTCCCTCCATCCACCTCTTTTCTTAAGGAATTTTTTTTCCCTCTGAATCTCTGTTAGCTATACATATTTATAAGACATCCAAGACTGTGATTCTTTGATTAATGTTTCTAGGACCAGAAGGACAGCCAGTACATGCACACACAAGAAAATTCTTAAATCTTTTGTACTGATGTAATGTTTCTGTAATGTTTGATCTGTATATGTACTAAAAGTAGATGTAGAATGTCACCCTGAAGGTATCTTGCTGTCAATGGATCATGAATGTCAGCCTTGACAGGTATCCTCTAGTGACATTATAAAGCATATGTGGCTTATTTTAAGGAAAGCTGTCCATACTTTTGTCTTGTCTTGTTGAAATATTTCTACTTTCTCCCTAGTGGCTGTCACTTTATTTTTGTCATCCTTAAGCTGAGATTTTAACTTGTAAAATCTTGTTGCCTGGTTTTAATGATTTTTACTCTTGCAAACTTCTAAAACCCTTACATCTGCCTTAAAAGATACATTATATTTTTACTGATATCTGTAGAAGAAATTACTTCTTTGTGTGTGTTCTTGTTTCTATATTCCACTTACTGCAAACTTTGCACTTCAGGTGTTGTGTATCTTCTCTACTTTAAAGCCCAAATCTCTCAAACATTGCACACGGCTTGTTCTGTGGCTTTCTATGGAACTTCTCAATTGCCTTTTCAAAAGTTTAAATGTGTGCTTCAGTTCTTGTAGGGTCCAAGTCCACCTCTTTCTTTAAAAGAATGCTGGTAGACATGCTTGCCAGCGCTTTGGGATCCCTGAAAGAGAATCAGGTGGTATTTTTGCTTGCTTCTGTCTGCCAGCTTCCAGTCTCTCACGTAAAACAAGCAGCTAACGTGCTATTGACGGTGTGTCAAGGGGAAAAAAAATCAGATAAATAAATAGAATATTAAGAGTCAGGTAACTGGATTCCATTGATGTTTTGCCATTCAAGAAGTAAATAATGCCAGTAAAACTTGCACTGTCGTTTAATCATAATCATGCATGCATTCTGCTACATCTTGCCAAACGGAAAATGTCCATGTTAGCTGTATTTTGCATTTGCCTGGATTTTTTAATGGGTTTCTCTCATAATGATGTGAGTATGATATGAGTATGATAATACTCAGAATTATGTATTATCGACTATTAAGACACAAACACCCATAAAGTGGGGATGCAGTAAAATAAAAGATGAAGTAATCCAGAGGAAAACAAGTTTACCACACTATGTTGGCATCCATTTTTAACAGGAAAAGTCACATGTGATGTAATAAAGAATTAGAACATTTTTCATTATGCCAATCCTATATTTGACTGAGGGGCATCAGCAAAAAGTACACACCAAAAAAAAGTCTCTGAAAGGTAGGTCAAAATTTATGGGGACCTGAATAAATAAAAATGGGGAAAGAGGACTTGGAAACACAAAAGTATGTAAAAATGTGATATGACCCCCCCTTAAGGGGAAGAGAATAATTTTATGTGTTTGTGTTATGAATTACCCCCTGTTTTAGAGGAAAGAAGAGCAGGCATAGAAGCTGGAGTACATAGCTTGACATACGTAAGAAGTGAGAGACTTCCAAGCCATGATGTAAACAAAAAGCTTGAAGGCTGTCTGTGGCCTCAGTCCTTCCATCCGTGGGGTTAAAATCAGGAGGGTTTCTGTTGCTGAACGTTGCAGAGATTCTCTCCAAAGCAGAAGCAAAGTGTGACTCTGTTTTTCTGCAGTAAATGGTGCTTGTATGAAGCCAGGATCTGACTTAACTCTGTGTTGTAAATTGGTTCACAATTTCATAAAACAACCTAATGAACATCCCTTGAATTCCTGAAGCTGCATGTGCATCTTTATTTTAGCACTTATGTGTGATGAGCTTTGATTAATTTATTTTAGTGGTGAGTGTTTAATAACTAGCTTTCATGCATGGAAAATGAAAATTATTTGTGAGCTCAGCTGTGGTGAAGAGGTGTAAGGTACTGAGAGCTCCTTTGGGATTTGCAAGGTGACTGGTGCCTGGCTCTGTGCTGCCTTGCCAAACTCAGCACAGAGCATAGACAGGGCCTCAGGGTTGATGGAAAACACATGTAAAATACACCCAAGTCCTGTGAAGTCTTCCCTTGCTCATCCTTTTAAGAGCAGCAGGCAGAGAGGTGCCAGCTCTAAAGGCAGTGCTGTTGCTGAAACTGCCCTGAGACTTCAGCTGAGCTTTGTAAAGGAGGATCATGGAGCACTTCTCAAATGTTAATTTAGTTTCACACTAACAAGGTAGAAGGCTCCTAGTAGTACTCATCATACTTAGGACTGATTGTAGACAGAAGCCATATGATTAGCTCATGCACACAGGTGAGTGGTGAGGGCTGGAGTAGCTCTCCTCACTGTACTTGTAGTGTGTTTATCCTGCTCAGAAATAGGCCATATGCTTTACTGACTGCAGTAATAGGCAGATCTGTATCACTTAGCAGTCTCTGAATGAATCTCTGCTGCCCATGGGAGCTGAAGCTCCTGTTTGAACATTAACCGAGCTTTGTTGATTTGTGTCTGAAAATACCCCAAACAAAAGCAAATGGTGTTCAGCACTTTAGGAAGAGAGACAGATGAAGAGCACAGTGCAGTGTGGTACATGGCAGAGGTCATAGTGGGATAAAACCAATTTCAAGCATACATTTCGTGATACTGGATTGTTGCTTAATTTTCCACACTTCAGTGATTTTTTTTTTTAAGCCAAAGTGGTTTGTGTATTTGGATCTGCTTTGCAAGTTATGGACAAAAATTTAGGTGAAATGGTGAATGGTTATGTGATGTATTAAACTCTCTACTGGAGTTGGTTGCAAAAAATGAAGAGAGGAGTGGGTGATACAAAAATCAATAAACATTTTCCAAGCAGAAGTGGCATTATGTGGATAGCAAAGTGTGTCACTTAATGGGACAAAGTTCCAGGGTTTCCTTAATTACTGGAGGGGCAGGTACTGCTGACAAGTGGGAAGGATCTAACAAACTTCAATATACATCCAGGAAAATGTAATTTTAAAATGTAGGTTAAAATTTGTGAACCTTCTTCCTTCAGGCATCAGTTGTTCCTTCAGCAAGCAGTGTCTGAAGGTCCTTCAGCTTTCTGCATTGTTGGAAGTCTGCAGGGGAAGCAGCTGCTTATGCGCATTTCTGGTGCTAACAAGGGCACACTGCCAAAATGCCACTGAGTTAACCAACAAGAAACACCTGGAAGAGATAATCCAAAACCAGAAGTAGTGCTCACCAAATGTAGGAGCATGACTGGAGCTGTGCAAGATGGTCCTTGCGGAGCATTTGCCCCAGAGGTGGCACAGTGGGTGGGGCGGCTGGTCTAAGTGCAAGTGTGGCAGCTTTCTCTTGTGCCACTGTAGGCTGAAACATTAGCGTTGCACCAGGCACCTTAGAGAAAACAGCATCCTAAAAGGCCCTGTGGCCTTGCAGTTAGAAGGTTTGACTCTTCGTGCCCTTCTCCTGAGGGTCAGCAACACAGCTTCTGGTTTTGCCTATGGGACCAGGGCTTAGTGCAGCTGCTTTATCTGCTGGTGAGAAACTCCTGTGAGACTTCAGATTTATTGGCTTTATAAAGATGTAGCTGGCTAACCACTCTTAAGTTCAGTTTGTTCTGATGTTTGTGTTGTTTTCTTGGAAAGCTAGCCATACTCCTGTCAAGATTGCTACTGATATTACACTGTGCTAACAGAAGGCTACAAGGGACCAGACTGTGTGCCAGCAACACTTGCTTGCTATGTGCTTCAGTACTTGGATGTGATGTGCTGGTTTTATTTGTTTTTATCTATATTCATTTGTCCCTTAGTTGGGTAGCACATCCCTTTAAGTCAACCCTTAAACTGATACTTTGGATGTGTTAAGCATGTATTTTTACTAAGAGGTAGTTCTGAGGTATTTTTTAGGTAAGGACAGACACACAACTAAATATGATTTGTCTTCTGCATGCACTTGGCTCAGCACATGGTTTTTGTTTCCTGTGCAGTACTTTGGAAATGTCAGCATAACTATCTCTAGTTGTTTGCTTCAAATTTGTGTATTAAAATTCACTTGTCTTAGGGACTCAGATTTCCCTATTGCGTCTTTTAATGGCACTGGAGAAATCCTAGCTTGTAGTACCGTGGCGCTCTGTGTCAACACTGGTGCATATAAGTGCATGATCAACACATGAGTGGCTGGTGATATGCTCCACTGTGAGAAGGAGGGATGTCCTGGCATTGACATCTGCAGTGGCAATATATGAAAAGCTGCAGTGGATATAGGTGTGAGAGAGCTGTGGAGTCTCTCACTCACTTGGCTAGTGAAGGACTTCCTGCCATCCTTCAGACAGGGGCACATTTGAGAGCTGGACTAGCTGGTATCCTTACTTCATGCTGTTAAATTGTGTATTGCTGGTTACTCTAGGCATTACGTGGAAGTGTTAAGTTTGCATAAAGTACATCCATGTTCATGTCGATAATTGGAATAAATCTCTATCTAATATTATGCCAGAAATTGCTGAGAGTCTTGCATTGGCGCCTCATACATTTTTCACTGGTTTGATGGTCATTTATGCCTAAGGGTTTGTTGTGAATTTATCAATATTTTTGCATGACAGGTCACAGTAATGAAAGGCAGTAGTAGGAATAAGGATCACTCAACAGAAGGTGAAGGAACTGGGAAGCGACCAAAAAGGAAGTGTCTTCAGTGGCATCCCCTGCTTGCCAAGAAACTCCTTGACTTCTCTGAAGAGGAAGAAGAGGAAGAAGAAGAGGAAGATATTGATAAGGTAGTTTCAATTGGATGCTTTGACCCAAGATGGTTAATGGTGGATAAGTCTCCCTAGCTGTGTTTTTTGTGTTGTCTTGTTCTCCTTTGTGGAGAAACACAGCCAATAAAAAGTGATGTGATGTGGTGCCTGTAAGGCTGTAAAGGCAGGTAGTGACACAAGAAAGTGAATTGTTAATCATGCCTTTAAAACAGTGGGCAAATTTTTGTAGGCTGGAATAGTTTTATCTGCTTTGTTTTAATAATGTGTAGCACATCCTAGTCTTGATTGCTCGAAGTGGGGTTTTGATGTGCTTTTTCTAGTGGCTCTGAAGGGCATACCAAACTAAAAGTTTTCATTCTTCTTTTTTAAAGATTAAAAAACTACAAAGATTAAAAGGGAAAAAAAAAGGAAAAAGCTGTCTACAATTTTTACTATATTTGCATGTGAAATTTGATTTATCCTCCAGAATACTGAGTGCACATTAGAAGTAATCTGTCTCTGGTTTGACTCTTGGTAGTTCGGTATCGTTCAATGACATTGACCTTACTCTTTTTTCATGCCATGTGGCACCTCACACTTTTCCAGTTAGTCATTTACTGTAACAAGAAGTGGGAACTGTTTATGCGGATGTGATGATTCCATCATGTGGATAGCATTCATACCTGTATCTCCTTGGTGCCTTCCTAAGGCAGGAATGGAAAGGTGAATGCTGGGGAGACTGCCTTGAGCCGTACATTGATAAGAGAGGGTGATCTTGACAAGCAAGAGCCTGATTCTCTGACGGTGGTTTCTGTTGACCTGACAGGTCCTTTCACAACGTGGTATAAAATAGCAGTGTCACAGTTAGGTTAGGAGGTGGTTTTCTGTCTCATGCATTAAGTTCTGTGGCTCATCCCTTGTAGGAGTGATACGCTGGTCTGTAAGTGGAGAGAGCACATTTTGGCAGTGTATTCTGTTGAGATTTGTCCTCTGCTTCTGCTGGGTAGCTTTGTGGTGGCTGCACTGATGGTCTGCTCACAGGCTGAGCAGTGAACAGCAGGGGATGAGGAAACAGCTGACAAACTAACAAACTGTTACCCGTTTCTCCTTGTGTGTTCTGTAATTGTGAATGCGAATAATCAAGGTCCAAGGTAGCTCTGCTTGCCTCATCCCTCTTAAGATGATTTCCAGGTTGTGAGAAGGAGAGTAGGAAGGATCTCATCCCTTCCACCCCTTTAGGACTAGAGAACGGTCCTCAGCTTAGAAATTGTTGCACTTGTAAGTTGCTGTTAAGTCTTGCAGAGAACATAAATGAAACCTTGGACCATCAGGTGAGGAGGTTTGATGTAGAACTCTGCACTGTCTGGATGGAATGGATGGCCTTTGGAGACAGCTGTGTGCATCCATGTGCCTCTCCCTCACTCCCACACAGCACACACAGTCTCAGTCCTTGTGCAAAACGTGGATAACTGAGCTTACACCCCTTCCCTTTCGGTTCTGCCAGGTGCCGCTCCTTGGCCCTGATGGTTTAGAGCAGGATGCTGATGAGACTGAAGATGATGAGTCCTCAGAGCAACGAGCTCGCCGACCAATGAATGCGTTTCTCTTGTTCTGCAAACGCCACCGCTCTCTTGTGCGGAAAGAACACCCTCGCCTCGATAATCGTGGTGCAACCAAGATCTTGGCAGATTGGTGGTCTGTTCTAGACCCAAAAGAAAAACAGAAATACACTGACATGGCCAAGGAGGTATGTTCTGTCTGAATGGTGGATGTAAAGGGAGTTCCTTACATATCTGTCTTCTTTTTTTCTGTGTATTAAATGTTTTCTGTGATCTTTCTCTTCCCTCCGTTCCTCAGCTTCACCATGGGATTATGGTGCCCAGAGCAGCTGCTGTTCTTGCTTTAATTCACCTGATCCTTTGAACCAGAATGGAAAGCAATTGGTCTGTGTACACAAACTAACCTGGTTCTGGTAGTTGTTGCTATAAATATGTGCACTTTGTGATTGTATCGCCTGATAATTTCTGCAGTACAAGCATTAACCCAAGGATAGTGGCCATTGTAAACAATAACATACAGTTCTGTGTCAGCTGACTAGTGGTACTTAGCTGTGCATTCCAAATTGATGATGCCAGCTACTGTAATACAGGTGGACCAAAGGTACAGTCAAAAATGTAGTCCCTTTTTACCTTTGATGCTAATGAATTAAATTACTAGTGTTCTTTGAAGTACATTTGCCATTAACCAGTTTCTGATACAGCAAGATTTGGTGAATACAATACCAAATCGGAGAGCAGTGCCTAATCAGAGTCCATTAACCGGAAGCAAGGAAAGGAGATTTATCCCCGTATTTCACAAAGTATCCTTATGTCAACTTAAAATTTAAATGAGCCCTTTGAAGAAATAGCATTCTTGATAAGCTGTTGCCAAGAAGGCTGTGGTTATTGATAGTAGAGTGAGAAGGACACAGCCAATTACTTAGACTGACAGCCTAAAACATCTCTCTCCTTTGTTGAGTATGCTAGCACACTGTGGGAAGTGCAGATAGCTGTGAAGTGATTGGGAAAACTATTATCCATGCCTGCTCTGGGATCTGAAGGTGTCTGCTGCTGTTAACAGGATGTATGGTTTGTCTGTTCAGTAGCTCACGTGAACATGGAAAAGTCCACAGGAAAAACAAAGTGTTCAGCATGGCAGGTCCTTTTTTAAGCATGGTCTGTAGGACCTCTGTGAGTTCCTCATCTGTGGCACAGTATTGAAACATTTGAGTCTCAGCATTGTCCAGCCATTCCAGTTTCATCCTGCATTCCCTCTTAGGAATTAATGATATTTCTCCAAACGTCTGGAGAAAGGGCAATTAGAACATTCAGTACAGATGACGAGGAAAGAAAGATGAGAATAAAGAAATAATTTCTGGAAGAAACAAACCCAATGTGACTGTTTCCCTTAGCCTTTTGTCTTGCTGAAGGAAACCTGTTCATTAAGAAAGAAAATAATTGCAGAACTTCTGTATGAAAGAACAGATCTGATTCATCATATTGTTATAGGAATCATTGTTCCTGTAGTGTTTTTCTTTTTTTGACATGAAGAACAAATTGAATATTCAATGTCAAAGCAGAACAATAAATCTTAAGTAGTTTACATCATTAAAAGTAGTTCTAAGAATGTGTAGAAGAGAGCGTATAATTTTTATTCTTTAAACAGTGTATGTTGCAGCAATAATTAGCATCTATAATGTGCTATTGAATACATTTGGGCCTTCTTCACCAACAAGCCTAATTTGTGTGTGTGGACTGGTTGTTTTATTGTAACACTTGCTTTTCACAGAACCACAGAATGATTGGGGTTGGAAGGGGCCTCTGGAGATCATCTTGTCCAACCCACTGCTCAAGCAGGTTCACCTAGAGTGGGTTGCACATGTTCACCTGTAGGTAGGCTTACTGCTGTCAAGAAGAGGTTAATGTCAATTTCAGTCAGAACCACCTGCTGGTACCTTCCTTTTTTCTAAAGAGAATTTATTTAAAAATCAAGAAGATGAGTGCCTTTGGAAGAAGATAAAAATACCGTTGTATCAGTGATCTTCTGTTTGGGTACCTGTATAAGCTCACTGAGATTTAAGATACAGTGAGTAATCTTCTGTTACTTAAATGTAACTTTTCGATGTCCTTTGACTTCCATATTTCATTGTGCAGCCTGTAGCCATTGTCTGGCAGGACACAGATCTCTCAGAGAACCCTCTGTCATATCTGCTGTCCCTACAATGAGTCTTGTATAGCCTGAGCATCCAAACCACTCTTTCAGAGATACAGGTATGCCTTACAGAAGTGGTCCCTCCTACAGTGACTACAGTCCCTGCTCTTCTATGGTCTCTAGAATGTTTTTTACTACTCATTGCTGTAGCTCCCTGAATCATTTAGGTTAGATCACATGCCATGCAAGAAGCTTTCAGTTTCTTACCTGCTTACTACTAGCAGTGGTATTACCTCAGCAGTATGCAAATCAAGGGACTTGTATATTTATTTACGTATGTCTAGCTGTATGCAAGGTCTAGCGTTTTGGAAGATAATGAGGCACCCAAACTTTTTGCCGGCTGGAATTATGAGAAGTTTCCTAGCAGACTGGACATCTGTCCCTCACTCCCACTGAGAGGCTCATCAGGTCTCTGGTTCATTCAGGCACTGTGGAAAATCGCATTATGTACCTGTCTGCACCTTGGGGTACCTTAATTATCTGGAAAAACTGGCCCCACACTCCTATTTTCCATCTTGTGGTTTATGGCCTCTTGTAGCAACAACTGCCCTGGAGAGCTGGTGCTGCACCTGCAGAACTTGATGTCTGCTTTTGCTGGTGTTACCTTTATGAGTAGGCTTTCTATTTCTATCCTGCAGACTTCCTAGATCAGTTTAAATTTGAAAGTTTCACTGTCTAAGATATAAGCCCAGTAGTTGATACATGCTCAAAAAGGAACCAGAAGTGTTGCTGTACTTTTGAGGATTTTCCTTCACTGAGGGAAATTAATCTGGCCACTCATAAATATGCACCAGCATTTTTACTCACTTCAGTAATAAGGGTAGTGTTCTTCTGTTAACTCTTACAGGACTTCCTGGAGTGTTCAGCTGCCTTAGAAAGTATCTGGTGAGATTGTGACTGTTGAAGCCTTGTTCCCTTGCTAGAAGACACTTCATTTTTAAATATATCTTAGGATCAGCAAGATCCAGGCAGTCAGGATTGTTTCCTGTAGGGAGCAGCCTGATAAATGTGATTAAGACATTGGAGTGGACTGCCCCAGAAGGTGGTGGAGTCACCATCCCTGAAGGTGTTTAAGGAAAGACTGGACATGGCTCTGAGTGCCATGATGTAGTTGGCGAGGTGTGTTGGTCTGTAGTGGTCTCAGTGGTCTCAGAGGGCTTTTTCAGCCTCACTGATTGTGTGATTCTGCTGCCATTCAGTGGCCAAGCTGAATGCTTCTCCTTGCTGGTCCTTGGCCAGTGGTGCCTCAGGTCCAGTCAGCCAGACCGGGAGCTTGCTGGCCTTGTGGAGCCACTGCTTTGGCAGCTGCCTCAGGGTAGGAGGGGGCAAATGTCCTGACTTGCTGGCTGGAGTTTAGCAGGTCCTCTGACTGACCTATGGACTGTAGCATGTGTAATGCGAACCTGCATCCTTCAGAAGTGAAAAATGGAGTGCTGTATTTTCGGGGGAAATTTTTTTAGTGTTAGGTCTCTGGGATTCATGTGACGTTTAATAGCATATATTTAAAATTAAGCATGTGCTAACAGCTAGCCTGAAGCGTAGCTGGAATCCATTTGTGAGCTCCTGTTCCTACCACAACTAGGGGAAGCAAATCTTTTTTTATTTGGTGATGAAAGCAACCTGGGGAGTTTTAACTTCCGTTCTGAAGTGGCACCGGTCCTGCTGCATAACACAGCATTCTCCAAGCTTTCACAAAACAGAAATGAGGCATCAGACCAATCCCACAAACACATCTTGTTCTATTTCTTACCTGAAACTTCAGAACATGACCCTGCTGGGCAGTCCCTGCCATTTGTTGTGGAAAGCAAGGTGGTGTCTTTGCGTTCCAGGTTAGGTACTTATGTTTCGGTTGGGTTTTTTGTGGTTTTCTTTGGTTGGTTTGGTTTGCTTATGTCCTGGGGTCTTTTAATCAATTTTAGACATTTGCTTAGACTGCCTGTGTTAAGTTGCTTTACTACACAATTGGTCAAAGGGAAGAAAGCAGTAGACTCCACTATTGTCTTTGCCCTTCCTTGTTACTGTGTAGCTCGTTTAAATTATGTTCTCATGACCTGGTAAGCAAAATCTATCTGTTTGTTTTAGGCCTTGGTCTAGTAGTCACAAAAATCAATACTGAGAGGGTTTTTAAGATTTGGATCAGGCCCCTATATGTGTTTATAAAAAGTACTTTAGGCCATTGTTTAATTTTTAAAATTTTCTCATTTTTTATCTTATGTGTTGAAACTGAACAGTTCCAATGAATTGTCCTCCCTCAGTTTGCTCCCTTCCCTTCAGAAACTGCAGTTAATGTTCACTTCTTGGCTTTGCAGAGAAAAAAAAGACATTAATAGACCAGCTCACTTGAATTGCTCTTGTTGAAAACTGATTAAAAGCTTATTGCAGCCCTGTCTCACAAATGGCATGCGTTCTAGTTCTCATTTGATGGGCAGCCTGTCGGCTTGTCAAATTACTCAACAGAATAATTCAGTTACTCAAAGTAGCATTTCTGATACGAGGAGCTTATGTTGCTCATTGCTAGTGACTGTGCTTTTTACTCTGCAGGCTGGAAATATGATTTGTGAGTGGGCTGTGGCTTTAACAATGGAAGGCAAAGCTGCTTCGTCGTGTATTTCTTTCCTCCTCTTCCCTTACCCTCCCTTTCCTATCGCTTCCCTCCACCAGGCTATTTTTGTGGTGCACTGAGCTCCCAAAGCAAACTGAGGGAAAGGGAAAAGGAGTGAGGTGAGCAGTGTCTCAGCCCTTACTTTGCAGATTTAATACATACACCCTATTCAGAAAATACAGTGTGTATGTGGGTCAGTGATCCCTGCAGATTTTTATTATTTATAGCCATTTCTATAAATACAGGACTTCACACAGCAGGGTTCACACAGTGCTGTGTTTCTTGTAAACTGAAATGTTTTTATCTGTGCTACGATCTGGAGGTAGCAAGTGCCAGCTCAAACGTGCGGATAGAAATGAAAGAAAGCAGTGCACGTGCAATGGTGACCCTGCCACAAGGCAGACTGTTGAGCTGGGCAAACACTGTAGTGACTCTAGCAGAGGACAAGGCTTGCAGTGCTATTTCTGTATTTGATGCCCAAGGGATTTTTTTTCCTCTCTATGTTTCTGTGCATGCATGTGCATGAAACATAGGTGCCTCTCTGTGCCAGGACTGGGACTGATGACAGCTGTGTGGGCGGGAACGTGTAATCACAGAACAAACTTCTTGCATCTGCCCTGCCATATACTTTCAAGCACAAAGTCGCTCTTTTGGTCATTTGCTGCCACTGAGAGCTACCCAGTCATGAAGGGGTGTTGAGTTCCTTCTCTCTGTGGTGAGCACTGGTACTTGCTGGGTAGGCTTCCAGAGCAGCAAAGTGCTGTACGGTCCTATCAGTTGTTAGGCAAACATCTGCAGCTGGAATGTGTGGCATGTTCCTCTGATTTGCCAGTTCTCAACCTTGCATAGCAACACATGTAAAATACTGAAATGTGGTCTTTCTGTTACTGTTAACATTCAAAAATCTTGGTTTAATGTGGGCAGTAAAATTCTTGGAAAACGGTGTTTTGTTTTGTGAATAAAGTAGATCCTGGTCCTTTCCCCCACCCCCCATGTGTAGTTTGGCTTCCTTTGTTTTGCTGCCTCATACCAAAAACGCAGCAAACAACTGAGATGTGTGCTGGGTGCTCAAGGCCAAAGAATGTTTTAAATGGTCTTGATTTGTTTTATGCAGCCATACAGTATGGTACATTTTGGAAGGAGCACTGGGATGGTGTATCACAAGATACTGAATATGACCTTATACTGGTTGCAACTCGTTTTCGGTGCCTGGTTTGGGAAGGCATATACTCAAATAGTCTAAAAACAGAACTATTAGAGAAGAATGAATGCAAGACATCATGCTGCATTTATTGCTAAGTGTGTGGTTTTATTTAATTCAAACTAGAAAGTAAATCTGCAAAGAATTCAAGTATCTGTTTTTCAGAGCATAAGCATACAAACACTGGGGAGCAGTTTGCAGGATCAGAACTTCAGCCTGCTCTGGGTAATAGACCCTCAGGAGAGGAAAGAGAAAACCTACTTTTTTAGATACAACTCTCCTTATCTTAATATTTCTTCTTAGCAAATTGTGTTGGCGGTTGGACTCTAAGCATATGATTAAACTGTTAAAAAATCAAGATATTTAGGGATTAGTTACTGTATTAAATCCTCTTACATGCAGTGTGCTCTGTTGCCCTGTGTAATGTCATGACTGATAATTTCTGTTTTCTTTTCTAGTACAAGGATGCATTTATGAAAGCAAACCCAGGGTACAAGTGGTGCCCTACAACCAATAAACCTGTGAAAACCCAGGCATCCAGTGTTATGAACAGGAAAAAGCTATGGGCCATTGCATCAGACTCTGCAAAAGACTTACCGAGCCCAAGGAAAGTAACCAAAAGTGAAGAAATGCCACAACTTAACTTTGGGATGGCAGGTGAGATTTCCGTCCATGTACTCAGCTGTAGCATCCTCATTTTGTCTGGGAATGTGGTATTGAAACTGAACTGGGATACCTGTTTTCTTTACTACACATAGTACTGTAGTGTCCCAGATTAAGTTGCCAAAACTGTAGTTAAACCTGTGTGTAACAGTTTGCTAAAATTTTCTGTAGTGCATTATTTATTTTCAAGTGTCAAGTCCAGATTTGAGGCATCCTAACTCATACCCCTTGTAGGGTCCAGATTTGATGGATTTTCAATTCCACCTTAGGTGCTGTTAGGGACTTCCATTCTGTGGTCAAAAAGGAAAGTGCTGATTGTGTGTGTTCTGTTTCTCCATCATAGAATGTCTACCCTTTTTAGTAATTTACTGTTTGCAAAAATAATTTATGGGTGTCTCAAGTTGGTTATGTTACTATTTTTGCGTACCAGTGGGGCTAACACTTCTGTATTTAAATCAAGAGATGCATAATTCAATTTCACTTAAATGTGCTCTTTTGCCCATTAAGTCTTGGAGGAACAAATTCTAAACTTCTAAATATTTGAAAAAAAAAAACCCCAAATATGTGAAGAAGTGTAAGTGGAGTGCCTGAACTCATGAAAAGCAGATAATCTCTCACTGATATCCATAAATAGCAGAACTGTTGTAATCATGACCTTGAAATACAGGGACATTAATGTTAAATACTGGCAGCTTAAGAACCTGATAGTCAAGGTAAAAAAAAAAAAAATCCCTGCCATTCTTTTTTCCCTTTTGTTTTCCTCTTTTTTTTTTTTTTTGTTTAAAGTTTCAGCTTCATCAGTATTTACAAAATTAGAAACTTTGTCATATCCTACCTGGTTTATGACAGGTGTATAGCAGATAGGACTTCTCTGTTTAGAGAGACAGGAGAGTAAAAAATGGTTTTATGGAACAAGTGTAAAAGAATGAAAAGGGGTAAAGAGGCATGTATACCTTAGTATACTGGTATGAACATTCCTGTAATGAAATTTCTTCTGGTTCTTAAAGAACTGTGAAATGTGATCAAAATAAAAGTGTTTCTTTCTGCATGGTTCATGGTGTATGGGAGAGCAGTTTCAAAAATCACAAGCCCCTTCAGACCATTCTGCTTTTGCTTTTAGAGGACTAATTTCTATGCTCCTCAAATATTTATTGACTTAACACAAAGAACAAGTAACAAGCTTTTAATCTACCTCTCATCCATCCCCCAGTGCTCCTGGTGGGGTATCCTAATGTCGAGTTTTTGAGTACAGAGTTCTTGAATCAACACCTGTCAGAGTAGGGGACAGAGAAATTAGGAATTAATTAGAAACTAATCAATTGTTGTATCTATAGAGCCATTCATTTCTGAAGAAAGTCCTGTAGTGTTACCTGTGATAGTTTTTTGGGGTTTTTTCCTGCAGGCTGAGACAATGAGCATAGTATCTCATAAGGATCTTGCTTCAGTCCTCATGCCAGTGAAGGCTGGTAATATCTTGGATATAAGAATAGCTGATAAAATAAAGAAGCTTCTGAAGAGATGTTAGCAGCATCCACATCATGACAAGTGTGCCATGTCAAATGGATTACTGCTTTGTCAGCTGTACACCGGTTCATGTTAAATATGTTTATTGTGCTCCCCTCTGCTTGACTTCACATGTTAGTTCAATTGAGCTCTCACTCTTCTACAAAGTACAATCTCTTTAAAATCCTGGCTATATACAAACTGAAATGTAGCTGAACCACCTCAAAAACACTTTTACCTTTGAAATGCCGCTGATTCACTTGTATCTTCAAGGCAGGTAACTTCCTCAGGACAGGATTTATACCAGTCTAGAATCATGCCAGGAAATCTATTTCTTTTGTTGGTTGTTGCTAATCATGTCTTGATTGCTTTTTGTGTATTACATTTTAATTTGGAAAATTTAATATGTAGAGATCTTTGTTTTTCCAAGTCCCACATAGGCTGTTTCTGTCCTTAATTTGGCTTTACAAGAATAACCATGCCACATTTAAGTCTGTCATGCTGACCTACCATTATGTCCAGAGGCTGAGGTGTGGCACCAGCATTGGGCTTCTGACCTGCTGACCTACCAGTGGTGTCCTCGGTCATCCATCCTGGAAGCTGTAATTGAGCATATTTTTCTCATGATATGGCTCACCTGTGTAGGGTGTAGGGCAAAGAATACTGCTATTTGCAAAAGCTTTGCCATACAAATCTGTGAGATTCCCACTACTCGCATATTTTTGCTTCAGAAGAAAACCATCCATGCCAAAATGCTTTTTAGTGAGGCTGGAAGAAAGACGCTTCTAGAGTAGGCTATATCCCTATGGAAACACAGTTTCTGTTTTTCAGAAAGAAGCTCAATTATGCACCCAGGTAAGAGTTAGTTGAAGCTGGTTCCTACTGGCCTTCTTCCTGCTTCCTGTCCTCAGTTTGTTGTTTCCTCTGATTGAAAAATGGCTATGATGAACAAGCCAGCCTGCAGAGTCTGTAATCCGCCCAGTACCAACAAAGTATGTCATTCCCAAACAGAGAGATGGTTTTAAGTTTCATCAATAGTAAAAGCTGGTGAGAAAGTCATGAATTGCCTGCCATTCTGCAAGTCAAATGTGTGTGCTATTTTCCCAGTACTGTTGATTTAAGAATAAATTCTGTACAATACCCCTTAAAATTCCTCTTCATACCAGTAAGCTCCTAGTGCCAGAAGAGAAACATTATTGTGCTGAGAAGGCACTATAAGTATATGGCAGTGTTTGGATATGTACATTTTGTCTTCCCTTAGGTGAAGTTACTTTGTAATTGGAAACCTGAGTGGAAGGATTTTTGTTGTTATCATGAGCAGACATCTAAGCACCAACCCTCTGCTACAGCTGCAGCAAAAGTGTTCAAGTTGTTTAAGCATCACATTAAACTTTTACTTCCAATTCATCTGTCATTTTTTCCTTCCTCTTAATTTTTATGTTTAAATAAACAGTTTAAGTATTGGATTACTTGGGGAGAAAAACACCAAACTACACTTCTGTCTTTGTTCTCTTATGATAAGCTACTTAACTGAAATGCAGAAAGCCAGAACTACCATGAAAATATTCAGAAGAGGGGCAAGAATTTTAAACTCATAGGTCATAAACTGGGTGTTCTTAAGATGGACAAAACTGGGGAGGGGGAAAGGACCAACAGGTAACAAAAATAAAGCACTAAAGAGCGGCTGGGAGTCATCAGGGTGATGCAGGCATAAGAAATGCTATACTGCCGTTTGTCAGGCAAAGTGTTTGCAGGAATCCACTCATCTGATGTGGTTGTGCTGCTGGTCATCCATATACAAGAAAGATGAACTACTCTTGGGATAACTGCAGAGGAGAGCTATAGGAATTACTGAAATGATGGGAGGTGGATGTGCTTGATGACATCGAGAGATCTTGAATTGTTTAGACCAGGAAAACAAGTGGAAGAAGAGTAGACAAGTCCTGTAAGTGCAGAAAAGGGAGATACCATTTAGGGAAACAGTTACTAATCTTAGAGATGTGAGTACCAGAAAAACGTGTACTACCTGGCCCTGAGTATATTTAAGCTAAAACGTGGAAGAAAATCCTTAGTGCTTGAAGATTTCAATCCTGCAAATGCCTTCCAAAGGGAATAAAGAAAGTAGAAAGCAACCAGCCAAGGCTTTACTGATTAATATGGGGCTCAGTAAGTTTGTGGTGGGCCTGGAGATCTCTTCCAGTCTCTGCTTCTTCCAAATTAACTGCCTGCTCAGGCATTATCTTTCAAGATACATGTTCACTTTTCACTTCCTGATTGCTCAGATGTCCTCTGGTTTGAAGGACTGAATGGTTTCTGATCAACTACTTGGATGGCAAAAAATGCTGTTGCTGACAGGATCACTTCACTTACGAATTGTGCTTAGATACTTACTGGCCCTTCACGTTTCCTGGATCTCTTCTTGTTAGTAGATCCTACACTTCTGGTAGTGCCTTGTCTCTTCATAGAAGTGTGATTTTTTTTTTCCTTTTTTATTTAAAAAGGCAAACTTCTTCAAAAAAACCAAAACCCCCCACATGCATTCTATTTGTTTATTATGGTAAAGGAAAAAGTTAATTCTAGTTGAATTTTGGGTTTGAAGCTAGGTGCTGTTTAGGATGCCTGTTTAATGTTATTTAATAATAAGCCAGGCTTCTATCCATGAGGTAGTGAATGAGCCTGGTTTATTTACATTGTTTTCCTCTGTTTCTATTCAATGCCCTTCTAAAAGACTATTGAAAAAACTCACCTTGGGAATGTCAGTGAGAGATGCTGTGTGCAAGAAAACTTCGGGCAGCATTTGTGGTATTGAATTAAACAGCATCAATGAGTATTTCCATGAGTTGGACTGTGATCATCTGTAGCACTAAACTGTTTAGAGGTTTACAGGTACAGGTTTGGCCCATGTCAGCTGAAAAGATAAAAAATTTCCACTCATACAGTGGCTGTTGTATGAGACATTGGGCCACTGTCTGTCTCCCTGTCTCTACATGACACTGTTAAATCAGGCGCCTGCATTGCTCCCAAGGCATTCTCCCAAAATCAGACAATTAGTCTTCATAGTGATGAAGATCAACCACTGTTCTGGGTGAAAAAACTACTCCATGAGTAATGCAGTGTCAGAGTTTATTGCTTTCACTTCTTGTCATTTTCTGAGCTCCTGAGGTGCAGGAATGCTGGAGGGGAAAAGCTGTCAGTATCAAATACTTGGAGAAAGAACATTTATATCTCCATTCTACATTCCTCAATTATATATTGTATTGGCAGAGCAACAAGTAGGCAGGCAGCTTGCCTGGCCAGTGCTTGTGCTGTTCTGGCTTCATGCTTCAGAGCTGTCAGGCTGGCACTTTTCACCACTAAATACAGCTCTAAATTAGAGAGAAATGAAAATAGAAATTTTGCTTCAGAGCTTGATCATGTTGTTTTGTTCCATCCTTTTATTTGTTTAGTTGCCAAGGAAGGAACCCCTCCCTTGTTAGGAGCATCCACCAACTTATAAACCTGTGCATTATTAGAGCATCTTTGTGTATATTTATGTATGAGATCATTACAGTTGCTGTTTAAAAGATATTCATCTCTGCAGTACATAAAACCTTTGGCAGTAGAATTGTAAATCCATGCAATGGGGTGTTAAGCACACAAATCCAATTAAATCCTTCAAACAGCTTTGAAAGCCTTCCCAGAGGGTACAGAAATGGTTATTTGTGATTCTCTTGAACTGCCTTTTATGGCAGCTTGCTGAGAGTGTCTGTGACAAGTAGTCTGCTAGGGTTTTAGTGGTGCAAGTGGTAGGTTTTTTAAACAAACAAATGAATCAACTTAAGACTCCATTTTACTCTTTTAACAGATCCTACACAAATGGGAGGCCTGAGTATGCTGCTTCTAGCAGGGGAACATGCACTTACTGCACAAGAGGTAAGGAACTCTCTTCTCTCCCTTACCACGAGCCCTCAGTTTAAAGAGCTTGTAAGAGGAATATTTGACCACTGGGGAATGAAAGTTAGGACACATCTCAGGTAACCTCAGCTGGGAATGAAGTGTGAGTCTTGTATCCCAGCTGTGAATGTAGAGGTTGAGCACAGTTCAGTATTAACTCTGCTGATACTTGAGCACACCAATCAAGTCTGCCCCATGAAGAGACATTGTCAGAGGTAAAAGGGTTGACATACAGTGACTGTGTTAACAAACAGGTGGTTTGCAGGCTTTTCTGGGCAGGGATTTTATATACTTGTGCAATGCCTCACACAACTGTGGCCTTGGCACTAACAGATAAATAAATAAATAATTTTCAACAAAGTCAGCATCATTGTATATGCATTCTGAAACCATGCAAGTGCTAACAGGTAATTGAAGTATTGCAGTCTGCTCCTATTCACTAAATCCTTATGTCTAAAAAGAAGTTTGTAGTTCAGTTGCCATCACAAATGTGTTTTCTGTTTTTACAAAGGAGTCTAATAAATGTTTGTGCATATGTCCAGTAGTGCAGAGATCTCTGGTCATTCTGATTATTAATATCATCTAGGTTTTAGGCCAACTGTGAAAATTATTCGAAAAGTGGCTTCTTTGTTGGGTATAATAAGTAGTCACTGCCATAAATCTCTAGCTCTAAGAGCTCTCCTTTGTTGTTGATGTTGTTTTTTGTTGGGTGGAAAAGTAATAATTAACTTAATCTATATATGTAATGCATTTGAGATGTATTTCTCCTGTATGGCCAGGACTTCTCAATGCTTTGCAGACCAGTTTTAGCCATGGAAGTTTTGTGCTGTGTGGGTACTGGCCTTCTGTGCTGCAGCATGAAAAACAAGAAATATTCAAGCCAAGTTGACAGAGAGGTGAAAAGAAATACATTATTTCGTGCTAAAATTATACTGTCCTGTGCTTCTCAAACTTGTAATCTCAGTTTGGAGCGTAGAAGCTGCTTTTACTATGCTGTTACGTTTAAATGTTAGGGAAGCTATATTGTAGTCACAGATACTGCATTCCTTTAAAAAAGGTCTTTGCTATGACCTTGAGAGCTGAGGTGTCTTGATTTTATAACAGCCTCAGCAGTATGATTTCAGATGGCAGTGTAGGAATAAAATCTACATGTAGATTAGAGTCAAATCAACAAGCATGTTGTGTGAATGTTTTAGTGCATGGAAGTTCTTTTAATCAGAACTTTCTTATTTTGAGCAAAAGACATGCTTCCCGTGTGCCTCAATAAATCCTGTTTTTCCTGATAGAAGTGTGCAATACGACCTGTGATGAAATATTCACTTTATGTATAAACTACACTCTACTCTTCTGGGCCTGTGGTCTTCTTTTGAAACCTGGCCCTCCACATCAAAGAAGCAAGCTTTGTAATCTGCTTTCCCCAAAAATGTAGAGCAAAGTAATTGTCATAAATACAGCCCAGACAAAACTAGTTGGGGGATTGTTACAATTGTGATGGGCCATAATTCAGCCCATACTTGCTAATGAGTTACCATATTTTAATTGTCCTACCCTATCTGACAAGTGGTTAAGGGGCAGAGCGCTTTCCCAGGAAACTGCACCTCTCTGATTCTTTTTGAGGGGCCCCTTCATAAAATACTTCTCCAGATCAGCTGGGGTGATTGGTATTCTTAAAGGGACCCAAATGAACAAAGTTCAGTCCTCTTCATTGGGTGTTAGCAGGAGTTAAGTCTCCAGCTGTGTGTCCAGGTGCTGAGAGACTTTCTCAGTTTCTTTTGTGTGGCAGCACTGGTGTGTCTTCCATTTTTCCTTTATTTTCATATGTTTCAGTGATGGATAGATACAGAGCAAATGTTTCTTAGGCATGCAGTTATGATCCTAAAGCTATTTAGACTTGCAGAACTGAACGGCTCTTGTGTCTTCCCACCCTTAGGCGTGCAGACAGAGGAGATGTAAGATGATCATCTTTACATGCCTTTAAGAGAATCTGTGGTTGGGTTTCCATGTTTATGGTCTCAAACCAGCATCTGGGAGGTTAGCAGAACGTGCTTGGAGGTGGTATGACAAACTCAGAAAGCAGCTCTAGAATTCATTGTAGAGTTGGGAAGCTGCTTTGCTCTTCAGTGGAAAGGAGTCAGTTGTGTTGTATTAGAGTTGGTATCCACATGGGAGAGAGTATGGTATACTAAGGTGACTCCAGAGGTATGGTTAGTGAAAGAGGTTCAGAAGTTGCTTTATTATGGAGAATATATGCATTGTTTTTATATGCATGTGAGGATATAAATGCACGTTGTACTTCTAAAGCCTTGGCGTTTCTA
Source organism: Nicator chloris (assembly GCA_013400495.1). Classification (NCBI taxonomy): domain Eukaryota; kingdom Metazoa; phylum Chordata; class Aves; order Passeriformes; family Pycnonotidae; genus Nicator; species Nicator chloris. Next base: position 80,465 of record WAAE01003777.1, on the reverse strand, counting down.
TTTTTTACACACAGTGTCATATGTTAAAGAATGCAATAAATTAAAATGTAGTCTAGATTATCATTAAAGTGTGTGTCTGCACTTAAGATACACGTACACATATATGGTTCTTAAACTGGGGATATGCCAGGATTATCTGTCAACATGCATATTGACTGCTGTGCATATGTATGGTTGTGCAGCCTTGGATGGCCTTGTAAGCACAGGTCGTACATACTCTTACAGTCTTAAAGTTGTTAATGGAGAGGAGGGCAGCACTGGCACAGTGTTGCTCAGCACTTGAGAGAGGATGAGGGACATAGTACTTAGAGGTCTGCTAATCCAATGAAAAGTATTCAACACCTGCTGATGTTCTGCCAAGTGTATGCTAAATGAATGGATAGGGATTTTTCAAGTGAGATGTTTAATCTTCAAGTTGCCAGAAGCTCAGATGTCAAGTAGCCAAATGACCTGCCAGCAGGAGGATGGGAAGAGGCAAAACAGTGATATTTACAAAATTATTTTGAGGCTTCAGTTGCCATCCCTGTATGTTGCCAGTATGTTCCTGTTTTTGCAAATTTTTATAATGGACTGGAGACTTTCTCTTCTGGTAACAGAAGTGTTGGTAGGTGATTTCTAGGCAGCAGCTGGAGTTACTAAACAGATAGGCAAGAGAAGCTACGGAGCTTACAGGTAGTCAGCAAAGGACATGGATATGCAGGGAGTTTCCCCCTGCATTAGGATGCTTTCGTCAGTTACACAACACAGTGGTGTAAGAGCATATTTTATTGAACACCTGAGCAGAGCTGCCGGGCAGGTGTGCTCTAGCTGCTATGGTTTTGCCAGGCAAAGCCTGATCCCCGCCGCAGGTTATTCGGCACCAGGGCTGAAGCCGGGTGAGCAGCGCTCCTTGCTCGCCCCTTCTCCCGGCTGATCTCCCTTACTCGTCTGCCAGGCCCTTTGCTTGCCTTACAGCACCACCTAGTGGACTCTGCAGGTTACTGCCCAGAAATCGCGAAATCCGGAGCGTCCACCAAAGCCTGCCTGTCACCAGCGCTAACGCCTTGCGCCCGTCAGAGCGTGGCTGTCCCTGGGGTTTTCCTCCCTTGCTCGCTATGATCGTTTTAGAGCAGCTTAGAGTAACCTGCAGGGAAAGAAAGGCCTGTAGTTTCCTTCTTTTTTTTGAGAACAAAAGGCTATCTTGTATGTGATGCAGGGTCTGTGCAAAGTGTCAATCAGAAGTGAAAAATCTCTCAGTGCAGCTTAAAGGAAGGTTGGGAGGAAGAAACAGGAGAATTGGGATGTTTGAGGACCTTTTGTTAGAGCAGGAAATTAGATGTACAAAATGACACTATCTGTGCAGCTGTTCCCTCTGGTAATTATTTTAATGCTTTGATCAGGTTCCACCTGGGAAAGGTTAGAAGTCCTGGAGATAAGAAGTTTCCCACAGGTCAAGAATGTTTGGGGAGCAGCAGAGTAGAAGAAACAAGCTCAAATTAGTGTTCTGCCAAGTAAAGGCAACACCAGTAACTTTTTAAAGAGTAGCAGGAGTTGATAGGAAAAGCATAATGGTTCCAACCATAAGATCTCCACTGAGTTACTAAGCACCAGCAATCTGTCCTCTACACACAAAACTGTGGAGAACTGGGAACACCTCCCACAGCAAGTGGTTCTTGTACCACCAGGTGTAGAAGCTGTGCCCAGCCTCCACCACGTGGCCTCCGAGGCAGTGAGAAGGCTCATCCTGAGTGTCTGACAGCACCTGTGTCATGGGGGCTGAGCCAGGATAGCCCCTCTTGGAAGGGCACTGCCACTCGAGCATGGTGCTCCTGGAGTCCATGGCTGAATGGCTCCAAACTGAGAGCTAAGCAGTATAAGGCAGCTGGTTGAATGGCAGAAAATATGGGAAAAAAGTCCAAATTTTGGTTATTCTTTTAAGAATCCCACCAGTGCAGTGGCCTAAAACAACCAAATGAGTGCTCAGACGTGCAAACAGCAACCTTACATATTTACACCTCTGCAGAGTCTCAGACCTTCAGAGATGGGTCACTCAAAAGCAGCAAGATGCTTTCCTGGTATAGTCCAGACTACTGTTGAGGCACAGGCATCTTAAACAGACTGTACAGAAACGTGACAAAAGTCAGTAATAAACATCACATCGATGAAAACAGTAGCACAACCTACTAAAAAGGCAGAAGATAAGACATTAAAATACATTTTTTGTGGCCCTTTGGGTTCCAGTACTCCCATAATATGCTGACAAAACATCCTGCTCAGTGTTTAATAAATACGATGGAAATATAGATTACAGGAGTCACTGTTGCTGCTCGATTTTATGGCAGGGAAGAAACAAGTTTGTTTGTATATGTAAGCAAATTGTCACATTGGTGTATTTCCCCTTGGTCTGTGGGTTGCTACACTTGGATTTAGTGTTTCCAGGGGAGCGTGAGTAGCAGATTCCAGAAAGCAAATGCTGCTGTTGCTATTGCTTCAGGATGTCAGACAAACAGCAGCAGGAGCAGCAGGGCAAGATGCACATGCTGTAGGCCTGCATGTCCTCTGGGGCTTTGTGCTTACTAACAACAGGTGCAGTCAGGAGCTAAATCTCACATGCTTTCACCAATAAATTACTTGTTTAGGTAATGAATAAGAAAAAGTCCCACATTTATTTTTGAATCTTTTAAATAAACTGAAATTTCAAGGAGAGAAATGTTGTTAGGGAAAAAACTTCCATCCTGTTACTTTTTCTAAAATCTAACATAGCCTCCCTTTTTTTCTGTTTCTTACAAGCCATGTTACATGCCTTATTTTATACTAACAATACCTCATTCTCCTAGGAGTTACACATGTAAATATTTTATACATAAATGTGACACTTATGAATGTATTATTTGATAGAATACAGAAAAATGCTTGATTAACTTATTTTTAGCTAATAAGAGTACCATGGCTAAGATCTGTGTTAATTCAAATAAGGCTTTTGGTTTTGAACGGTCATTTCTTTGTATTTTGTTTTCAGATAAAATTACTATCGTGCACTGCTTCTCAAAAGCACCCCTAAAATGTATGTTTAGATAAATGGTTTGAGAAATTTTAAGGTTGTGCTACACTTATCTACTTATTTTTATGCTGTTATGATTGGAGATTATTCTTCTAATGAGTATTCCTGTCATCAACTGTGTCTTCATTTTTTTTAACCTTCTAAGTAATCTTACTCAGAATTACAGCACAAATTACACCTTTAGCAGTGTCAATGGCATCACCAGTTCAAAACAGTTATGTGTGTAGCCCAGTATAATTCATTGAGTATTCTATTGCATAAAACTATTCTGACAAGTTCAGAATCGTCAAAGAAGAAAAAAAAACCCTGGTATTTTTGCGGTCTTTTTCTAAGACAGTTTTCAAATGCATTAAAATGGGTACTAAACTATGTTTTCATCTATAAATATGATTTAATCTTTCCTGAACTGTGAAACATTAGCTTGTCATCTTCTCTTAAATGATTTGTTTTGCTCACTGTTGTTTTTAGCTTGAGAGAAGCACCTTTGAGGTCTTACTCTGCCCACCCCTTGTTTCAGGTTTCCTCCAGTACTTGCCAGTCTGATGCATCTAATTCTACAGAAGCCTGTCAGAAATCATCATTGTTTCAGTTTGCAGAGGTGAGTTTCTTTAAAAAGGGGTTTTTTTTTTTCTAAGTGCTTGCTCTTAAGAAGCATCTGATGTCCAGCTGAAAAAAAGTCTTTAACTAAAATTGATGCTGTTATTTGTTCCCTCATTTTTGTGTTTATGCTGTTGAATCATTTACCAGATTGGTCAGATTTGAAGTGCAAGAGAGAGTGTTTAGGACCATGGTGGAAACCAAAGTGCAGTAATGGAGCAATAGTGGTTTAAGCTGTAATTTGGAGATATGTCATTGCTGCACTTAGTTTTAAACTAGAGCCTTATTAACTAAAGTTTTAACTTGTATTTGGGTGTTACATTATGTTTCTAATCTATTGTGGCTGCTTTAGTCATCAGCTCCATCAAAAATAATTGTAGTTCTTAAATTTCCAAAATTTTCTTCTAGAATCACTAAACAGCTCTATGCAAGTGTGCTTTAATTGTGCAACATACAGTACTTTTGTCAGCATACTCCAGACACTGCTAGAAGTGCAGCTGTGGTGTGTGTATGGTTGTTCTTTTTCTTTGAAGAAAGGAAACAGTTTCATCCAAGTCTTAATGGGTTTTATTGATATAAATAATATGATAAAATGAGATTACAAGGAACTCTGGCCCTCTGCAAGCATCACTTGTTTCTTGGTATTGTCCCAACTTTCAAAATAGTCATAGTACATGACACAAAAATATTTAGTTGTATAGATACTGATTTTACGGGACACTGGATAGTTTTTAAGTAAGGGTATATGGAAAGAAATTTTGTTGTAGTAGGGGCTTTTTATTACCTGTATTCACACCAGCTGTGAATCAGACTTGTGTGTCTTTAATATTCATTGCCTTTGCACCTTCATAGTCCTCCCTAAAACATCATCACTTCTGAAGCAGATACATTGCAATCCTAGCACACAGGAAATGAGACTTTTTTTTAGTTGGATATTTTAACATCTGAGCACAAGCCCCTGAAGTTCCAACTTAAGATCCGAGTCTTTCAAATGTATTAGAAATAAATTGAAGCACTGATCCTTTATTTCTGATTAAAGGTAATGGCCAGAGTGAAGTAGATAACCTGTAATTAGGCTCTTAAACAGCCTGCTGGCTTTTCTTGTTAGGAAGAGGAAATGCCTGGTGTGCCAGCAATAGCAAGCAATACTTAGAGGCTTCTTAGAATTGGTTAATTACAGCATCACTTATGACACTTCTGTGGTAATGATTCAACATCCATCTTCCCATATTTCAGAGATGCTTCTGTATGCTTATACTGTCAATAGAGCAGTGTCCTATATTGAATTTCACTGCTGAATCTTTTAAAGAGTAAGACAAATACCAGCTCACCTGATTGTTTCAGTTCATTTTACAGTCCTGAAGGAGAGAAGTGCCAGACCCCTGTGATAGTAGGCAGGAATTGTGTGTTGCCAGATATGCCCCTGCTAAGGGCTTCTGACCTCTGGCTTTTCCTTACCCGTTGAAGAAAAATTTCAGTGAGTGCCAGGAAACAAGCTCATCTGCACTGCTAAAACAGTGGTTTAGAAGTAGCTTAAGATGATCAGTAATTAGAAATGCATATTAGCTAGTCTTGTTTTTCAAGGATGTTAAACGGCCTGTAGAGAGGGTGCACCTAACCAGTGCATTGTAGGTGTGTGTGTCAGTGGCAAAACAATTGGTACATGTAGTGAAGTCTAACATTAATCAGAGGTGTCATTTGCAACAAAACTAATGGACACAAGTTAAACAGTATGAGATGCAGTTACCTTGGTGTGTTGGATAGATCTGGTATCTCAAAATAATTGCACACATTGTGTTCCTGTCCACACTTAACTTCTGTGCTAAATAGCAATTTGTGCTCTGTCATCACCACCATTCTGCAGTTTCAGGTCTTCCACTGAACTTGAAATACAATACAGTGTTAAGTATTTGTTGCTAATGCTTCTTTGACATATCAGCAGGCAAATAAAAGCCCTTCCAAAAAAAGCCTGTTTTGTTGATCCTGTGAAAGATTTTCCTTCTGAAAAATAATTCAGGATTACCATTTCACAGATCACCTGCTTATGTGTTTCCTGGAAAGCAAATACTGTTTGTTCTAAGGGTGTGTTGGGACTCATTTGCATACTCTGGAGTACCAGGAGTCTGTTTATGACAGATTATAAACTTATCATGTTGAAGTGTGATACTGAAACTGAAGAGTTAGGTAATACAAGCATAATTGTTTTCCTGACAGATCTCCTCCAACACGTCACAGCCTGGAGTCCTGGGGGCAGTAAAACAAACGGAGGAGTCTGCATTGTTTCAGTTTGCTGAGGTATAATGGCTGAATGTGGAGGGGGAGGATGGGAGGAAGCAGGGAACCCATGAGAGTTGTCACTGAATGGTTAAGCACCCTGTCTTATCAGGGATTCCCATCAGGAGATGTAAATCTTCATGACAGCATTGTGTTGAGAAAACCGGGTGGATAACCGGTGATAGGATGAGATGTTGGCCAGTTCTACCAGCTGAGAGATACTGGGCTTGTGAACATTACCTGTCCTTCCATACCCAAAGGATCACTGCAGACTTACTGTCCAAATGGCCTTTTAATTTACATCTAGGAAAACAGCAATTAAAAGACATTCTGAAATGACACTCTGCAGTGCCTGTGCAAGAAGCTGCAGCAGGGCAGAATGGTGACTGCCCTAGAGGCAGGAATAATTTGAAGAATCTTTGCAGGTCAAAGGAAGCTTATCACAACAGCCACAAGGATATTTAACAGCATTGTTAGGTGGTGACTTACCAAACCTAACAGTTTCCCATAAGTAGCCTTTCTGCCTTCTTCCACATATTGAAGACTTGGAGTCTTAATTTCGTTCATGAAATGCTGATTTTAGGAATTTCTTCGCCCATGTGTTGAATGTGCCTCTGTGAATTGACTTTCTACACATATACTCTTCTTGCCCGTTTGGGGGAGTCTGATACTGCTTGGAGAATCAGTTAAGCCACAGGTGCATTTTGAGTGTGTCTGAAAAGCTGGAATTGGAGCTGGTGCTATTGCAAGGAGCATAAAGGAATTAAAAGATACTCTGTTATTCTCTGTGTTTACAGAGGTTTGGCTACATACCACACACTTCCTTCTGTGAAATGTTGAGCTAATTGCCTACTATGTGTTTTTAGCTTGGCTAGAATGGGCCTTGGTGTTTTTCTTAGGAAGATAAATCAATTTACTGATTCAGGTGCCAGAAAATATCTGGCTACAAACACCCCTGTAAAAGATACAATAGAGTTAATATCTCTAATCATAAAGGTGTTTTTCTATGTACCACGTTTTTGGAAGTTACAAGTCAATTTGCAGAGTTCTTTTGACAAAATTAGTAGAATTGAGCAGGATGAAACTATGTGCTGAGGCCAGACTTTTAAAACAAGTTAAAATATACAAACTGGAAAACATTTCTTGTTAATTTTATTGCAACATACCGGAGTAATAATGCAAGTGAATCTGCTAACTTAGTTGCAAAAATCTCAATCATTCTGGGTATCTGCAGAATTGAACAGAGTATGTATTGCATTTAGTACAACATTGTTAAATTGTCACATAAAACCTGGCTTACCCATACTCTGAGAATTTCACAGAACCTAAAGTCATTTCCTCTCCTAATTGAACAAACAAAATGACAAACGTGGAAATTGTCATGCAGATGTGACAATGCATTGAGTTGCATTCCACTATGCTGAGTGAGCTCCTTTGGCACATTGGAGTGCACGTATGAATCATAAAATGTGAGGTAGGAGAGGTGCTTAGAAAGTTAATTAGGATTTACTGAGGACAGTTTTAGTCAGGGTTAATCTCTTTTTCTTGTAAAAATATTTAAATGTGTAATGTAAACCAATCTGGAGGGTTTGGTTTTGTTCTGTGGCTGGAAATAGGAGACAGAGATCTGGAAAAGAGGACCAAAAAGAGAAAACAAATTTAAAAAAACCCACCTTGTTAGCCATGGTTATTCTTCCTTGTGAAACCTTAATGAACATAATTTTTTATCTATAGCAGTAGAGAAATGGGGTTTTTCTAAGCTTGTAGCCTGATGATTTAATTTAATTTAAACAGGTTACTCCTGTGGAAAGTATTGGGCATGTTACAGAACCTCTTTAAGCTTTCTCCCCTGCTATTAAAGCTGGTTGTGCCCTTTCAGCTATAAGGGCTTTCATTTGCACAGGCTGTCTTTGTCAAATTTGGCAAAAGTCCTATTCCTCACTGTGCCACTTCTTACTGCATCTTGTCTATATGAACGCATTACTGCATTTAGTGAGCTAAATTATGGCAAGCAATTTGAAGTGGGCTGCTGTCAGCAATGTACAGTGCTACAAAAGAAAAAAGAGGGAGAGAAAGTAATTATTTAACCAGTAGCCAAGTAGACCCGTGAAGAAATAAGTGTGCTCTGGTCTGATGTGCCTCGAGACTTCTGGCAGCCATCCCAGCTCAGTTTGGGTTCTGGCTGGGTGTTCCTCATATGTTGCCTTTCTCTTCACCGCCTTTGCAGCAGGGTGAGTAAGAGTGCCTCTTTGTGAAGACAGTGATCCCATTGAGTAGGTTTGTCATTTAAAACAGACACCTTTACCCCAGGAGTACAAGTGCCCTGTCACTCAAAAGCAGCTCGTTATGTGTAGAGTAGCATGGGATTATTTTTGTCTTTACAGCCTTTCATCTGGTTGTCTAGCCCAAATGCTATAGTTGTCAATTAAAGCTGTTAAGGATGTGGCTAATGAGGCCTGCCCAGTGACTTGCCACACAGATGATGAAAATCCTGGGAGCAAGACTTCCCTTGGTCCTGTGGGTGTGCAGGCAAGTGCCTTGGAGGTCTTCAAAGATGATGTGACATTCTCATAAGAGCTTTTTGAAGTTTGGACTGTTGTCAAGTTATACTTTTGACTTTCTCTTGCTGCTCTGACCTTGCAAGTAGTTGGCCCTTCTTTTGTCCTTCTCATTTGAACCTGTATGGAAAGGCTGTGATTTCTGAGCAGTGGGCCATGTTCCTGAGGGCAGTGGCTGTTTGCAGGCTGTCTGCTCACAGGGGCTGGTCGCTGGCCCCTTCCTTGCTATGAGAGGGAAGCAGAACAGATGGGACCCCTTACTCTCTTGGTCTTACTGCATCTGTGTTTGGCAAATGTGAACAGATGGTGGTGATTGCTTCCTTGGGAGGAAAGATGAGTATCTCTTGGATTTATTTTCCTAAACTCTTAGTCATTATTAAAGAAGAGGGTTCTGGAGTATGAAAGCAAAAGAACTGCTAGTTCAACTATCTTAAAAATAAAACTTATCCACAACCATGAAACTTTCAGCAGCTTTTCTAATTTTTTTTGCTAGGTGATTTAATTAAAAAAAAAACAAACCATAACAGTCACGTGCAGCATGCCACAAGGTGGAATTTTTTTCCCTAGTGCAGCATGTTACTATCATTTAAGATAAAACGCATGCCTGAGGATGATCTTGTCCCTGCTGCATTCTCATGTACTCACTTTGAGAAGGTTTGCTCTCTGTTTATTTCTATGCAGAACAGGAAGTTTGAATCCAAAACTTTTGGTCAAAATGCCTTGAAATTGGGAGTGTAAAAACTAGTGAGTGTTTTCTCTTCCAGCTTTCCCATATGTAAAACTGTAATCTTCCCAGGTAAAGACAAATGTATTTGCTGTTTGCTCATATATTGAAATTATTAAATGTTTGTGTTGAAATGAAATGCCTGTTGTAGGAGGAAAAAGTAGTACCATGCTTCTTTTGCAAACTAAAATGTAATATAGTAGCTAAAATCCCTGTATTGTAATCAAAGATAGTAATTTGATCCTGATGATCCTCCAGCTAAACTACTTCATAAGTAAAGGACTGTTTGTGGTTGTAGTACTGGAGGTTCTGAGTATTCTAATTAAGGCTGGAAGATGTTTGTAAGACAGGGTATGGGATCTGTAATCTCACTGAGAGCTGATGGATCAGCCATTCTTTTTCTTCTGTGGTTTGGCCGGTAATTTCATCAGAATGAGTTACACGCTTGTGTCGCTTGCTGTTCGTTTTCTTAACTCTTAAAAGATTTTTTTTTTCTTTTTTTTTTTTATATGAAGTGTCTACTTCCTCTCTTTCTTTTAGTATTGTAAAGATCTCACATTTTGTCAGGAACACCTATTGTCTTGTCAGAATTTCTTTACTCTTTCCTCACTTTCTGCATGAGAAGGCAAGATATGCCCGTATGTTCTCAAGTTATAATTCAGTGTGTGGGTGTTGTTCTATCCTTTTTCTGCCATTCATATTGTGCTGAAAAAAAATCATTGAGATGAGCATTTGTTAAAATAGAAAGATAAAAAGTTGAGACCATCTTCCTGCAAAGTGCACTGTACAAGATCACTTAGTCAAGTGGGGTACTGAGCAGGTTCACTGAACTGTCTCAAAGCAAAACTAGGATGTTGAAATATTTCAGTTTAATATTAAAAATGACTATTAGTACACATTTGAGTATTATTCACTGTATTTTAAATAGCTTTAAGTGAAATGGATGTCCTGGATTTTGGTGGAGGAGCATATGGTGGGGAGTATAATAATAAATTCTTTGACAGGTAATTGAAAGATAAATTCCTCAAATAACCTAGTTCAAAAGAATGAATTAATTACAAGGAGAAAGGCAAACTTGATAATTTTTGCGTCTGGAAGATCATAGAACCATAGAATGGTTTGAATTGGAAGGGACCTTAAAGCTTATCTCATTCCAATTCCCCTGCCACATGCAGGGACACCTTCCACTCGATGAGGTTTCTCAAAGCCCCATCCAGCCTGGCCCTGAACACCAACCTCTCTGGGCCACTTGTTCCAATGCCTCACCACCCTCTGAGTTACGAATTTTTTGTAACATCTGTAAACCTGTCCTCTTTCAGCTTATAATCGTTGCCCTTGTCCTGTCACTACCTGCCTCATCATGGTCATAAGTGTGATTTTTGTGGTGAGGGAGATGCCACAGAAACACCGGTGATTTTGTCCCAAGGCTTTTAAAGGCTTCCAGGTCAAATACTACCATGCAGTGCCATGCTAAAAAAGGCCACATATCAGAAATAATAATTCTTGCATTCCTGAATTCATAATGCTGCACTGGAAAGTGGGTCTGAAAACATTTGGCTCTAAAAGCAATTTCCTAAAGTAGTAATGGTAGTTATTTACTCATCACAGATGCTGGCACACCAACAGCTCTTTGGAAGGCTAGATTGGATCTCCAGACATAGGTCTTATTTCCTTTTTCATAACTAAAGAAAGTGAAACAAGAATCGCCTGTGAGGACAGATGGTCCTCTTCTATGTCTAAATAATGGGAAATACTGCCCAGACCTTCTGGGAGAAATTTTGTTAAACCTTACCAACTAATAGTACTTATTTTTAAGCAACAGGTATGATTTGTTCACTTGGTCACATTAAACAGACATAAAACACACAGCGTGACAGAGTATTAGCTGTGGACTGTACAAACACAGAGTATCCATGAGCGTAATCTAAAGAAGGAATGCTGTATTTGCTTGTATTCTCCTGTTTTCTACATCTCTGTTAAGTGTTTCTTGGGTGGGGTTGCCTGTCTGTAGAAGGGCCTTTTGCCAGAAAGAACTAAAAGTAACTGATTTAACTAATCTCTTATTTTCCATTCTTTTTCTCCCTTCCTTTCTGTCTTTCCTGTGTGCCACTGAAATATTTTCTCCTCTGTTCATTTGTAATCTAGATCTCATCAAATACTTCCCAGTTGCCAAGTCCTGAGCCAGTAAAGCACTGTGGGAAGTCGGCACTCTTCCAGTTGGCAGAGGTAAAGTTATACTCAGTAGTGTCAGAAGGGGAAGATGTGTGTAACTTTTCCACAAAAAAGTATGAATTATTTAAGGTTTTCTCTAGTATCAAATATGGTGTTTCCAGAAACATAGATTAGTAAATATTGACATATCAAGAGAAGCAGGCAGTGGCTATGGGCCCAGGGACTTAGTCTTTTAGACACTTCTGAATGTGTGCATTTTCTTAGATACAGCACAGAAAGTTACACTTCTTTTTAGGAAAATTAGCTTTATAACTTTAATGAAACAATGCTTAGGAGAACAGCAAAGACAGGAGATAAGTCTTAACTCCTGTTGATGAGGAGCTGGATACCAGGATTAAAAAAATAAACCTGGAAGGTCCATTGCTTAATTGGGAACTGAGAATAGGAAAAGAAAAGTAAACTTTGAGGTCATCAGGAATCTGTATGAAGAGTTGGAAGCTGATGCAGTGTACTGAATTCTGAAATAGACAGCTGTCAGCAGTAATCAAGAATGTAGAGTCAGGTTTCCTCAAAGTCCTAGAAATTCTCTGTGAATCTTAAATACAACCTTGTAGAGATCTCTTCTTTGATAAGGATGATTCACTCAAAAATCTCTGAGGTTCAATGTGCAAACACTATTCTTTGTGGTGATTGAAAGATGAAGATACATGCTGTATTCCAGACAAATAAGGGAGTATGCTAGCACATTACTTGTACACTTTTTTGATTGTTTTTTGTTGTGGTGTTTTAGTTTTTTATTTCAAATTCACATCCTGTTTCGGTAAGGAAGATGGTTCTGTGGATCCTATCTAGTTGCAGCCAGCCCTATATTCTTGCTGGTGAGGTCAGTCCCTCTCAGGAAAAAGGCAGAGGTTGGAAGCATTGAAATGAAAGTATTTAATGTCTTGTTCTATGGATAGTCTTGCAAGACTGTGGCTTTATAGGAACTTACATGAGTGGAAGAAAATCTGCCTTACTGTACAGGTAGTCTCTGGCAGTAGTAGAGTTTGTGGCTATGTGCTCTATTGCCAGCAGTGCCTGTGCAAGGGTGATTACACCTAACTGTGATCAGTGATCCATAAGGCTATTTGGCTGTTTCATCTCTGGGACAGCAGAAGGGCTGGTAGTATTTACTCAGAGACGCCAGAAGTTTTTAACATGGCCTCTAACAGGACAGCAGGAGGCAGAGTATTGCTGTTCTGGAGTAAGGCTTATTGCCGAGTGCAGCCTGATTTTTAGAAGTCAGCATTAGAAGCTGTGATGTGACTGTGAAGCCCTAATTTAGTAGGACAGATGCTTGTCCACAGGAGTGCACAGTTTGTACTGCAGGTGGCAGAAAAAGTGAAGCTAAGTCTGGCAGCATGACGTTGTATGTTGGACAGGTTTCCATGATCTCTCAGTGATTGCTCAGATGGATTCCTGCAAGCCTAATTTAATACACAAAATGGATGTTAAAGGCTCTGATTCAAACAGGGAAAAACAAAGCAGATGTGCTAGGCACATTCTCCACGTCTCTAGCTCTTGTAGGACATCAGTGCTACTGATTATTTTCTTTGTTTTTTCCCCAGTTTTGGAGATCTCTAATGTTGGATTGTAGTTGGATAAATGATAAGTGAGAGATTCAGCTTAAGTTTCCGGATAGCAGTTCAGGACCTGGTTTGGAGCATCCCAAATAAACTATGTTCATAATCACCTCGAGGGTGTCTTAGCTCTGCAAGTGGATTTGGCAGACAGCTTTGCTGTGCTGCTGTAACTTCAAACTGCGCTTGCTGTGCACTGGAGGGGACTGGAGTACTGTTTCCATGCTGCTGGCATGGCAAGTGCCTGATGGATGGGAGCCTGTCTTCTTCAGCATACCATGCTGCTCTGCTCCTCCTCCATCTCTTTGCTATGTGAATTAAATAATTTTATCTTCAGTTTTTTCCCCCCTCTTCCCTATCCCTTCCTTTTTGACATTTCACAGTATTTCACAGATGGTGATTAAGAGAAAATGCAGAAGGGGATTAAATTATTTTCTAAAAATTCTGAGGATTTCTAAATTTCTGTGAATGGTTGGAGCAGCCACTCTGCATTCTAAAGCCTGGGAGGCTGTTGCTGTTCAGCTCTGCTGAGTCCCTTGCTCTGTCTTTAGTGCGAAGGCACGAGAGCGAAGGGAGGCAGTGCAGGAGTGGAGCATCACCTCACCAAGGCAAGGAGGCCACTTCACAGCCCTAACAGCACTTGGCTGTGAGCAGCATGTGCAGGCTTGAGCTCTGATGGTCAGAGCTTGAGAGCTGCACCTTCCAGAAGATGTAGAGACAGTGCTGTTTTTTGTTTATTTCCTTTATGGCAGTGACAGGCCAAATTCTGCCATTGACTTTGTAGGCCCATGTTCATTGAGAGCAATGAAAACTGAGTTTGTGGGGATAGGGAGAGCCAAAAGGGTGTAAGTACTTTAGTTCCCCCAGTCCCTTATTAACTTCACTTTCTTATGCAGCCTAAAGAAGGAGGTATAAGAAAGCCCCAAGCCTAGTCAGACATAATGTTCGTATTAGTGGCCAATCCTGATACTGATACTTTAAATTGGTTTCGAAAAAGATAATTTCTTTGCACCTAGCTCAAAACAGATACAAAACACTCCAAAGTACTGAAGAAGATCATGGCCTGATGCAGGAAAAAGATTCTGAAGGATAATCAGCTACATGCATGACAGCCTCCTTTTAGTTTGAGGAGTACTGAAGATTACCAAAGGCTTGATGACTCCTACTTAACTTTGGGTTCAGAGCATCTCTTTTATATGAGTCCTATAGGACACCGAAAGACAATACCATAGCCTGAAAGGCATAGCCTCCTTAACCTATGATAATGAAATGAAATAATTAAAAATTTTGGAATCCAGTGTCCTGCTAAGCCTTTAAAAACACCACCAGTTAGTTGCATGCTGGTGTAGATTGTTGCCTCACTGCTGGAGTCTGTTCCTGTGTGAGAGAGCATGTGTTTCAGTTCATCCTGTTCTTCAAAGGGAGTCCTGACAAGAGAAACCCCAAACCTGCAAGTATCATTTAGTGTACAGTGGCATTATCCACCAAAGTAGTGTTGGAGTGGGCTTTTATTCATACCAGCACGCACAGGTCTGCACTTCTTTTTCAGTATATAATCTTATGAATGAATTTTGGGAAGTGGGGGAAACAATCTGTTCAAATCTGTGTCATAAAGATAAAAGAATTGGTAGTGATAAAAGAATGTTTTATTTGTGTTGATTTTTCTCTCCATAGATTTCTTCAAGTACATCCCGTTCAGGGCCTTCTGATTTAATGAAACAGTGTGGAACATCAGCATTATTTCAGCTGGCAGAGGTAATACTAAAACAGTGGTGACTAATTGCCCCAGGTGCAGTGGGGTGGAGAAGTTAAAGCTATTGATTGCCAAAGTCTGCAAGGCAGAACAGTGACACAGTTATAATTGCACCACTGCTTATAGAACCATAAATTATCATGGCTCAGATGCCACATGTCAAGATTTCCCCAGAGTAGCCATCAACTTAGAGGTTTCTAAGAGTCTGGTGCAGCTGAGAAGTACGACCAGTTCCTTGTGACGAAGGGACTTTGCAATTGAACTTGATTCAATTTCTTGGTTTAGGTTTTGAGGTTTTAGGGTTTGGCTGAGGAACACAAATAGTTGAGAGAGAGGGCAGAATTACTTTGTTATCAAATTCGGGCATTGCCATTACAAATTCATGTTAATGGTCATGAGCTACTTTCATTTATTTTTGCTTTTCATGCCCATTTCATTTTTCAGGTGAACTAACAGATCAATAACTTCTATAGAAGTTCTGCTGCGATACTCTCAGCAGATCTTCCTTCTGGGAGCAGTTAAAACCAATGGCACTTTATTGAAATTTTGCCTTTATTTTGTTTCTAAACATTTTTTTAAGCTTTCCCAATCTTGAAGATTGTTTAATTACAAGTTTATTTAGTGCTGGCTAGACAGAAGTAACTTTTTTTGTAGCCATATCTATAGCTCTGTACTATTGGCTACTGCAGAAGAAGCAAATGTATAAAAGGAAAAAATCCGTTGGCTAGGGGATGTATATTGAATTGACAAAATATTCTTAGTCCAATGAGCTCCATATTAAAGATTGATCTTTAGCTTTTGAAAATCACAGGCTGTGCTTAACATTGCAGTGTAGTAAAAAAGTCACAGAAGAACCTTTGTACCAAGAACCCATGTCAGCGTAGTTGTGGAGCTCTCCTTTGCTTGGTCTAACCTACTTCCCAATAGATACTGTGTGTTGCCCAAGCTCTGGTACTTTACAGTGCTCAGTGCAGCTTGTCCTGAACCAGATCAGTAGTTTCTACCTTGTGCAGCAAGAATTTTGGAAACCTGCTAGAAAAACATCCCAATCATTGGTGTTACATTCTTACATAAATTGACTATGAGAGACTTTTTTAGTTTGCAAGGAGAAAAAGCCTTGCCAATTTGAGAAATCTCAAATGGACCTAGAGAGAACCCAGGTGTCTGGGGGTGGTATATCCATACTGACCACATGGCTTGTGGGCTGAGCTGTGGGAACCTTCTGATGTCTGGTTCAAAGTAAGCCTCTTCCATCTGGTTTTGCTCCAGGTGACTGGTTGACATTTGTTCTAAAAACAAAACTGCACTGGGAATTCAGCTTGGAGGCTTTGAGAGGGGACAGTAAGAACAAAGCGTGTCTTCCTAAGGGCAATTGGTTGCTGCCGTGAAGGACTACCTTCTGTTGAGGTGTCCACATAGCTTACAGGTGATCCAAAACAGAGAGGATCTCCCAAGTCACTGCTGCAGGAACATGGCAGTTTGAGGACCTTCTGACAGCTCTTTTTTTGAATATCGCTGTTCCTCAGATAGTATGAGGATTTTGGTTTGCATTAGTGTTATCTCCAGGAGGAGATAACCATGGCAACCACTGCTTCTTTGCAGTTCTTTGCAAAATAAGTCTGTGACATGAGAAGAAAGATTTGGAAGGCTTTTGTACTACCTTCCACATTACTTCTTACATTCAAGTAAAAGAAAATAATCTCAGGTAGTGAGATTCAGTAAACGTTTTTTCCCTCCTTCATTCAAGGCCATTTGGAAAATGGAGAAAGGAATTGTATCAGGAACATTTGAAAGATGAAGGGGAATGGATGTGAGATTTCAAATAGCTTGTCTGTGACAATAGTCAGAGATAACCCTGTTCTGTTGCATTTCGGGTATTCTGAAAATCTGTCTAGCAGTGGGTTTCCAGATTATATAAAGAGCCTAAAAGGAAACACCACTGAGATCAGTTGGAGTCTTTTTCTATTAGAGCAATAGAACCCACTAGCCTTATTCTAGCATTTAGCCCTCGTCCCATTGCATCAGTTTCAGCAGGGCTTCAGCCTGTTTTTCAGTACTGTCCTGTAGCACAGTTTGCTTTCCTAAACTAAAATGCCAGAGACATTCCCTGTTGAATGCACCTATTAGTATTAGTAATGTTAACAGCTGATGTTTGTTTCATGGGACTGTTTTTAAACTTATTTTAGATGTGCCTTGCTTCAGAAGGAGTAAAAGTGAAAGAACCTGTGAAAACAAAAGTGGAAGCACTGGAAGATGAGGAAGGGGAAGTTTCAGAGGACATGGAAGTAGGACTGGAGAAAACAACAGTAAAAGACTCCAATAAAGGAAAAGTAGAACAATCAGAGATAGCGAAAATGCAAAACCCAGATGAAACAAAAGCTGAGGAATCAGAAACTGCAAAATGCAGAGATTTTACTAGTCTTGCAATGGAAAACAGTCCTTTTGAGAGAAAGGATAACACAAAGGATCGCTTGTGCCGTTCTCCAGAGCTTTTCATGAGTGACATGACTATCCTTGGGCTAAAGCCAGAAAAGATAAAGAAGAAAAAGAAAAAAAATAAGTTGGACCGGCACACAAACGAAAAATCCACCCCCAAGAAATCTTGTAAAAAGAGGCAATCCTCCGAGTCGGACATTGAAAGTGTAATGTACACAATTGAAGCCGTGGCCAAGGGGGACTGGGGTGCTGAGAGACTCGCGGATACTCCCCGCAAAAAAACCCGCCCCATCTCAAATGTGAAGGGAAGCATGTTGGATACAAAATCACCAAAGAAAAAAGTGAAATCGAAAGAGAAGAAAACATCAAAGGAGAAACCGATGGAGACCACCAAAGAATCAAAGCCTCCCGATTTCCTTAGTATTGAAGCTGGCAAGGAAGTACCGTGTGAGGCTTCTGATAACATTAAAGTGGAACCACTGACCCCAACAGAGGAGGTGGTACCCCAAAGCTTACCAGAACAGGTCAAAAGTGAGGACAGTGACTGTGTTAAAAAGATAGAAATCTGTGGCTCCAGGAAATCAGAGAGATCTTGCAAAGGTGCTCTTTATAAAACTCTGGTGTCGGAGGGCATGCTCACATCTCTGCGTGCTAATGTGGACAGAGGTTGGTGGCTTTGAGTGTTTTGTTTACAGCATGAACTGCAAAAGCCTGCCTGGAGTGGGAGGAAAAGCAAAAGTCCGTGTTTAAGCTAGAGTTTGGGCAGTGTGCAGTGGAAATGTTGTGTCTGGCCACCTGAGATGCTAGGGGCAAGTGGAATGGCTGGACTCCATTTTCCTTGGCAGGTCTTTTGAAGTCTGTGTTCCTGCTTACTTCACAGTTTCCTAACTGCTCTATTTTCATCTTTCGTGATCTGAGTTTTAACTTGACTGAAGGCTTTGTTGTTTAATTTGTTAGCCTGCTGATAGATGTGTGGAGGACTTGTGATGTATGTAACCCTGAACAATTACTTTGTTTCTATATAACTCTTGTGGTTGTGAGCATAGTTCTCAATCCTGCAAGAAGCAAATGTGTTCTGGTTTTTCTTCGGTTGTTAGTTTTGCTGTAGGCAGTAAGTGAGAACCCTTTATCTTTGTGGAAGGACAAATTTGAGATAATTTCTTGAAGCTTTCAGTGAGATGTCTGGAAATGTATTTTTCCAACTGGTAGATTTATATGTGTAATTAGAACAGTCAGGAAAGAAAAAATATGTTTGTAATTTAGGGAATCTTATGACTGTATCTCTCTTAATCTCGTTCTTCTTTATACCTTAAGAGATCCTGACTTTTGAGGCAGTCCAGGAAAAGATGGGATAGGGGATGCAGAATAGTTGTCATTATCATCATTGCCCAGTTTAAAATGAAAAATATTTTGTAACTGCCTTCAAAAAGGTCACAAGTTGACCATGGTTGACAAAAAGGTCACAAACTTCCTAAGTTGCAGAACTGACTGGGTACACAAGTTTCTTCTGAGTCTACTTTACTTTCTTTTGGAACATTTTTTCTAAAGATGGGAAACAATTTTCTGCCTTCATCACAGGAAAAAGAAGCTCAGGAAAAGGTAACTCCTCAGATCATGAAGGATGCTGGAATGAAGAAATCTGGGCCTTTTCCCCAAGTGGGACAAGTGGGAACAAAAAACTGAAAAAGACTAAGCCAAAGGAAGAGTTTGTTTTTGGGTAAGTTGTGGCTTAACACTGTTTGATGTTTTAGTTTGGTCAGCCTAGTAATTTAAGAGTGAGTCTTCCTCACTGCAGCTAAGTGAACTGCATCGAACACGCAAATAATCACAATTCCTAAAATAAAAAACCCTGTTGGACTGAGTCATGCTCTAAATACCTGTCATTTATATAGCAAAGTAATTCCTTTGAGATCTTCCCTGGTTTACACAACTGTAAGTGAATTTGAATGATGTTATTTGCTCAGTTCTAAACAAACCACACAGTATTTACCTGCTCAAAAAGTGGTGAAGAGGGTTACTTACATTTCCAGAGTACTTTGCAAGCACTATTTAAAGTTCTGTGTAGGTGTTCAATCATCATTAACCAGATTAGACAAGAAAAAATAGATCTCTTTGCCCACTTGGAGAGATTGCTTACAGAGGAATAGTAAACAATATTCTTATATTGGCAACTAATTATGATAAATATGTAATTTTTCTGTTTTAGAGAAAATATATTTAAACTGCTTATGTCCACCATGATGAAATCAAATATATCTTAAAAACATTTTATGAGTATAGGTGCATTAAAATTCAAGGCTGCGCAGAATTACTTTTTTAGTATACATGTAATGATTTTTGTCAGAGTATTGCAGACTTTAGCTGCAGGTGCAGTAGTTAAATCTGGGTTGCCATTCATACTTGCAAATTATTGCAGATGGGAAAATGAATTTACAAGGGGGAGCTTTTTCCATATTTCATGCTTAAAATTGTAATATGTTTGGTTTTGCAGGTTTACAGTACCCTTTTTACAACCTAGTCTATGTGACATCTAGTTGCAGCTCACTTTCAGCGAAGACACTAAATCAGTGGGAATCCCCAAGACTTGTTTATTGGAATAGACACGAAAAATTAGTCAAGAAAAAGTGGAACACTTTGTATTTTTAGAGCTTTGTATAAGTTTTGGAAATATTTTTAAGTTTAGGTTGAAAGATGGAAAACTTTTCACACATAATGGTGGGAAAACTGATCACATCTTGTAGCATAAAATAAAATAGTTGTAAGTTATTTATTCAAAATAGCTAGGAAAATTGTCTAAGTCATTCATTCAATGCTGTTCTACCCTCATTAACTGGCTGGATGAGGAAATACATATTTTTCAATCTCTCATCTTTATTTGGTTGCATCATTTATTAATGAATATTATTTATTGAACTCTGTAAAGACAGAATTAGGAATTTGTGAAGCCTAAGTGCTGGAGAAGGTATCCTGTCTCTCTTTTCATTGCATTACCTGATCTTGTAGCTACTTGAAGAGCTGGTTTTACCTCTATCTGCTTCACTTAACTCCCTCCGCCCCCTTCAGCATCACATTTCAGCCTCATTTTGTACATGTTTTGGTGAAAGGGTCCTCACCTCTTCAGAATTATGTCATTTTCCCTGTGTCCTCTTCCCTTCCCCATCTGTAGCTTCCCACATTTCCCTGATGGTGTGGGTCAGATGTGCTTTCCCCACGTACAGCCCACTCCTTTGCCAAGCAGGGCTCTACCTGCATGTATCTCCATGCAGCACAAACACCTCAGCTCAGCTACATGAGTCTAACCAGGCTTCTGAGAGGCTCTTAAAACTCGTGACAGTGTGGATGATTTTTATTTCTTTAAATAATTGATTGCTGACATAGAGATGGCAGCTCATCCACTGTCAGATGAGGTTTGGCCTTCCCAATTAGAGCTGCAGCCCCTCACATGCCCTTGGGGCAGGAGCTGAGGCAGGTGGGAACAGACAGTGGGAGAGGAGCTGAGTCAGAGGATGGCATTGCATGACAGCTGTCAAAGCAGAAAATCGGATTGTGGTTGTCAGGGAACATCCGTGTGGAAGACAAGAAGATAGCAGTACCAAGCACTACTCATGTGAGATACCTTCGTGATTTAAAACCAAAATAAAACATGTACACAATCAAACAATCCCCACCATGGACCTGGTCTGCAAAGAGCTAAGGCTGTATTTTAAAATGGAAAATTGCTTTCTGAGAGAACTAATAATAGTAGAGAAAAAATGAGGTAGCTTTCTGTGTACCAAATCCTGCAGAATGGAATTTGTTTGAAGTGCTGCTTCAGAAAGCAGAGAGAAGTACCATGTTTTTTGTAATACTTCCAAGCATATAAAGGCCATCCTTCCAACAGTCATGCCAACTTCTGTCAAGCTGAGGTTTTTCATAGCAAGGAGAATTAAAAAGAAGTGCAAAATGTCGTTTTCCCCCTATCATTGACAGTGTTATTTATAATCTGCCTAACTGTGTGCACTGCCTTCTACTAAAACACAATTTCTGCTTCTGTCTGGCTGCAAAAATTTGCAGGAACAGAGTGCTTATGCAAGCCAGTGTAGTCATTACAGCTGGAAATGCTGTGCCATCCTCTTTTGAGTGCTTTGTTTCCTTCTGGCTATTAGGAGCAATCATACCTTGTCTGTGGATTTCTTGAGTTGTAGTTAATCTGCTGACAGTCATTCATGTTGGACTGCAGTATGAGACGTGCTGGGTTTCATGAAAGCATAAAGTAGTTGCATTCTTCATCTCACAGCAAATAAAATATGAGGGGAGAAAATCTAATCACCCAGAACAAATACAAAACTAATTTCCACCCCAAAGCTTCATGTTGCAGAATATCCACAGAAGATTGATTAGTTTGACATTCTTCTTCCGGTTTGAAATGCTGTTTTCATTCTGGTGTAAGAACTTTTATGTGAAGTTACTTTACTGGTTTATTTATTGGTTTTACTGTCTTTGTTCATTCCCCTCACAGAACAGGCAAATCTCTTGTACGAATCTGCACAGCAAACAGCTAAATGTCACCAGTATGACATTGATTACCTTACTAGCATATGTTAAAATTAGAAAAAAAATAATCAATTTGCACTGTTACAGAAGCAGAAGCAGAAATGTACGTTCTCATTCCAAAGTTGGATTAATATATACTGGTTTGGTGTTTACAGTGTGTGCACTTACCTGGTTTTCCCCTCACTCTGTGTAGAAGGGTGTGTGTATACACACACATGCTCTTAAACAATATTTTTTTTTCTCCAGAAAGAGTTACATTTAATTTGAATGGTTTTGTTTCCCATTTAGCATAGCAAAATTGGAAGAAGAATTTGCAAAGAAATTCAACAGCCTCCCTCAATACAGTCCTATTACCTTTGACAGGAAAAATTCAGCTGTTTCGAGGAAAAAGCGAAAGATTGGAAGCAGCTCATGTGAACTACCAAAATCCAACAAAGGTAAATTGCCAAATGTGGGATGTTCTTAAACAACAGCAGTGCTGTGACAAGCTCACGAATTTATACATTTTTACTTTACTGTTACCTGTGAAAAATCTGAAGTCAAAGAGGAAATTTCCTAGAACTGAAGTTAGTTGGTTCTCATCTGGTTTAGTTTTCAGGCTGATTGTTTTCACTCTTGATTCCTGATTTTCATGATAATTAGAACTGGGTAGAGTTTGTACATGAAACGTATTTCTCACAGCAAGAAAGTTTTTCTTAAACATGAATATTTGTGAGGTAAGTCAATTTGACAAGTTTTCCCAGGAGAAAATGGGGAAAAAAAGGGCATATGACCAAAGGTTACCTTTTCACATTTTTCTAAGCTTACTTTTATGCCAGTTCTAGTTTCACTGTAATTTTAGGGTCTGTAAATTAAAACATAATTTTAATATGTTAATATCATACCAGAAATGTCTGAATGAAACATCTGGAATTTTTCTTCTATCGAGATCATAATTCTGTCATAAGTTTCGAGCAAAAATGTCCTGCTGTGATTTAAAAAACTTCAAGGACGTGAAAACCAATTCCATACCAAGCTCCATTGCTGAGACTCATAGAGGGAGAAACTCATGACACACTTGGCTGTTTTTTTATACAAATGAACTGTAACACGGATGTGGTAGAGAAGTGACAATGTGGTAGGGTAAAACTACTTTTATACTCTGGCAGAAATACTGATGCATATATACAGTACAGAAGTATCACAAAATGAAGGAATTATATACCAGTAATTCCACGAGACAAAAGGATGCTCAAAAGAATCCTCATCAGACAGAGTTTGCAATGTGAAGTTGGTTTCCTTTTCTGCAACAATGGTAGTTCCACTGACTGACAGGTTTTAAGATCTAATATGGCTGTTTTAGCCAGGTGACCCTGGATTAGATCCATGGCTTTTGAATGCTTCACAAATAATCACATTACAGTGTGCAGGATGGAGCAGCTGTTCATTTCTAGTGCATGCCAATTTCGGTATTGATTTTTGTAATTAGATGTGGAACAACCACTTTGCAAAATGAGACTTGTGTTAATACCCAACTAGTTCTGACTTCAGCTGCCTTTAATTTTGTTTTATGGTATGTATTTGACAGAACTTCTTAAATGAATGAATTTAGCGTGAATGAATTGCTTTACAGTATGATAACACACTGGTAATTAAGCAACATCTGTTGGAAAGAAAATCTCCTTGACTACAGTAATTTAGCTATTGAAGTTGTAGTAGCAGCTCACTGGATTTCTCTCACCAGTATTTACCCGTTCAAGTGTCTGTATGTTTAAAACTTCTGCAGGCCCTCTGTTTGGGAATGGTGGGCTAGAATTCTGCCTCACGCCAGGTAGCCCAGAGCTGCGTTCTGCTTTTGGGTAGGCTCATACAGGAGAGTTTAGTTTTTATCTTTGTTAGCAACACTTAAAGAGCTTTAGAATATATTTGGCCTTGTCTCAAGGGAAGGTCAAAAACATAACTGCAGGCTGGTTACAAGCCTGATATGAGTAGCTTTGGCACAGCCCTGCAGAGACAATCGTGGAGCATTTGCCTCTGGCTGACAATAAGGGCTCTTTAAATTAAGCCAGCTGACTTTGCACTGAGCAGATGGTAAACAGTCACATGAACTTTTCCACCAACTGAGCTGTGGGGTTGCAACAAGCAGCCCCAGGGCAGGAACATCAGATAGTAACACTGCTCCTTCTTTAGTGAACGTCTAACCACAGCCCCAAACTAAATCCAGACAGAGCTTGTGATACCTGCTCCTAATTCCAGCAAATGTTGAATTCACACACTTTAGCTGGGCAAGCTGACAGTTTTGTGGCAGTCATTCCAACTCCCTGAAGAGCAAGGTTCAGTCAGCTCTCAAGAGGTAGTTGAAAAACTTTCCAACAAACCATTTTTCTTCTGGAAAAGAAGGATTGCTAAAAAGTAAATATTTCATGGCAGTAGGTCAATTTTTAATATATTTTATTTTCTTAGGATGTGTAAAACTAGGATGTGAGTTGGGTTTTGAAATCATCTGACCTAAAGTGCATACAAGTGAGCTTACTAGCTTGGTAAGGTTTGTTCCAGTTGAGTCAAACATTTATTAAGCTGAGTCCTCAATTTAATTTCTAATGTACTGACAGGCTATTGAGCCTCATCGTGCTGTTGTCTGGTGAAGTGTGATGAATATAAAGACTCTTAGAGAACCCTGGCCTCCAAGAGTGTAGCACAAGCAGGTCTGTATGCAAGGCCACTGCAAGTACTGAAGGAAATTAAACCGGCGTATCATGCAAAATATTAGAGCTTGGTTTGGTGTGGTTATGGGTTTTCTGAATTGTCCTGCTTTTTTAAAAAGTAGCATCCTATTTTTATGCAATGAGCATGAACCGTGAAGGGTCAGTATAGTCTTATGGGTGTGACTGTGTTGGGATGTGGGAGACCGTAACTTTGCACTGCTCTGCGTTACTGTGTTGTGTGGAGTTCTTTCTGCCGTGGGGCTTTTCCTTGGGTGTGTCTCTGTCAGGTAATTAGAAGAGTTCTCCAGCACAAATAGTGTCTGCGAGTGTTCAGGGCCTCTGGGTGTTTTCAAAAATCAGTAGGGATATGTTTAAGTAAACAGTCCTTGAAATTACTTGCTGCTTTTTTTGAATGAGTGTGTGCAGGATCATAAACTATCTACTCATTTTCACTCAACACAGATAATTACTTAATTTTTGAAGTCTACAGTGTCTACTAAATATTTAAAATTTAGAAAATACGTTGGAGTGCTACACTCTAAACCTTCCCCAGGATGTTGGGTGAATAAAAATGGAGAAGTGTTTTTGTTCATTAGGTTTGGGGTGTTTCTCTGCACCCCACCCCCAACTGTAACTGTATGCTTTAATAAGTTTTATTTTAGAGTAGATGGTGCTGGATTGATTTTCTGTCAAATGTCCTTAGTCTATACCTACAACAGGCTTGATCTACTACCTAACCACACGGCGAGGTTTTTCAGTACGTTTTCCTGCTCTGAAGTGGAAAACCAGTAGGGCGGTGCCCGCTGACTTCTTCTGTTGTGCTTGTCCTGTCCAGTCCACGCTTCAGCCAGTCCTTTCACATAAAAACACCTGAAGAGCCCTGTAACATGAAAGCTGTTTCACATCCACATGTATGAAAGAAAATTTGAACCTTTTCTTAAATGAGAGGCATTTTTTTTCCCCAGAGTTTCCAAATCGTCTAAATTCTACTCCCACTGAAATGATTGGGGGTCTTTCTTCAATGGGAGCAGGACTGAACAAGCCATAAAGCTTTGTCAAAATCCACATCAGGTGTTTTGAACTGGGAATGTGCATATACAATAATAATGTGATAAAATGGCTGAAGAATACAGCTATACTGAATCTCTGCAGATGGCCTGCTCCGACATTGACTGGAGCTGTGACTGTTTCCTCTTTTTTTTCTTCTTTCCAATGGCATATGTGCCAAAACATCCCACCACACAGAAGTCAGCTGTCTGCAGTGAGTCACTAATCTGCTTGTATGCAAAAGTGAGCAACAGGCAGAGTCATTATTTCTGCTTTGTACTGTGAAGAAATGCTCACTTATACACCAAGCACTACACTAAAGCTTTCATTTTGGGAAGGCAAAGAGGGGAATGCACAGTGTGCTTTTATTTGGGGAACAGATTGTCTACTTTTTTTTTCTTTTTTTTTTTTGTCTGTAGCCTCTAGGACTAGAAAGAAAGCATCAGCTTAAAATGGATGCTGCTTTGTGGCATTCCTCTTGGCCTTAGCTCTGGGGTTTTTTTGGCTCGGTTCGAAGCATTCAGATGCTTGGAGATTTCATGCTGTAGCATTCCAAGGATCGTGACCTAAAAATACAGTGCCTTCCTCTGAGAGATGCAGAAATGCACAGATTGTTGGTCCTGATTTTGTTAGGATCTTGTTGAAACGTCCTCTATTTGATCAGATTCTTTAATAAAAACAGGGAACTTCTTAAGAGCAAAGGAGTCCTATGCCCAGAAATTTGGAGGAAATGCTTATGAATTAAAAGTTATGGTTCATTTTCTTGCCTGCTGCTTCCCTGAGCAGCTGCCACTGGCCGTAGCAAGTATTCCCCAGAGGAATCCCTCCTGCCCTCAGTGAGCACAGTGGACAAGCCAGGGATTAAATCCTGTGGCAATTGCTGAAGTGCTAGGGAGAGGCATAGGCATGTAGAATATTTCCAACAGAGCAAGATGAGTAGATGGCTGTATAATAATGTCAAGTAAACTACCATTAAAAGGTTTTTTCCTGCTTTCTATAGGAAATCACATCTAGGGTCCATTGCCTAACAGCAAGGTTAGTTTTTTCAGTCATGGATTTTCTCTGGATTGAATGTTCACAAGTGGCATTTGTTCAAAGTCTTGGAATACTTGCCTGTTGTCTCCATGAAACAGGTGTACCCCAGCCAGGCATCCTGTCAACTCCTGCACGGTGTCTGTGCCTACACTGTTAGGGCAGAGAGTGTGGATGAAGTTTCTTGTGGAGTCAGAAGCCACACTGTCAGGTCCAAGTATGAACTGTTGACTTATTTAGCTATGAGCTCGTCTTGTCTTTCAATGCATTTCTGGCCAAAGGTATTCTAAGTGTTACTGGGCACTGTCTCACAGGACTAGCAGCTAAAAGGGAAGGAAATAGGAGGTTTCCTTACTGAAAGGCAGCTTTTCATGTGGCCCTACTAAAGTCCGTGGATTTTCCATATGGGAAAGTGGCATTTTGCAGATACAGGCTGATGACAAAGGTGCCTTTGATGGGGAAAAAAGAGATGAAAGACACAGGTTTGCCCTTCTGTGCAATGCTTGTCATCTTTTTCTGAGTTTTTCATCTCAGTTATTCTGCTTGGAGTTGCTGACACTGGCTGACTGTCTATAATAGTGATTGAAGTGATTTGTATGGTGCAGGTTGAGCTGTAGAAATTGAGACATGGTATGTACATACAGTGATATGTAACAAGTTCCTTCTTCCAAGCACCTGCAAAAATCACTACTCTGCTAACTAAAAAGTAATAATAAAAATGGCACAAGAATCATGTAGTTATGTACTTCTGTCTTGTGGAACTGGTGGGAAGACTTGTTTCTGTTGATGTGGATAGAGTATTTGAGCTATTGAGGTATCAAGAAAAGCTTAGTGCTTTCACTTAGGCTTTTGCTCAAACTTTCTGAGCTTTTTCATTCCTTTACATTTTTGTTGCACTGACACTAGACTAGTCCTCCGTGATACTCAGGAAGCTGTTATAAAAATTGAAGGACAACACTTCAGCATGTTTGAGTGAATATGGCCTCCTATTGTACTTTGTGGTATTTTCTATACAGGTTCTAGTGAAACTGTTTGAAGCTGATGTTGCCTAAGATGATCTCTTGCTTGGCCTTTATTTGGTTTGCTGTTTGACTTCTGTATTTTTGGAAGTTTATTAAGCTTTCTCCAAAGTTTTGATTTCTTCTGTATTAAAAATGAAGTAGCAATGAGCTACAAAGCCAACATATGCAAGATGTTAACGTTTCTATGCTGGCCTCTGGCTGAATTTTAGCTTTCTCTCAGTAATTTTCAGTATTGATCAGACAGCCTAGTGGCTGTGAATGGCTTTCACTTCATAAGACTAAATACTTCTTCCATGTGCTACACACTTCACTCTTTCTTTCCTTGCATATGGAGTCTGAGATGGCAATTTGCAGATGTATAATGTAGACCTACCCTGATTGCACATTCCTATATGGTTGCAGTTGAGCAATTGCAGTTGTGTACTGGTATGTGTCCCAGTAGTCAGTGTGTGTGTCTGGTTCCTTTTAAGGATGAGGAGGAGTGGTAAAGGCCAGTATTTGTGGTGGGTAGAATCCTGTTCCAGGTGAGCTAGAGAAGGGAAGGACACCCGCTTGTTAGGCTGCAAATCATCTTGTCACGTGCACAGCAGCTCATTTCTGTTTGGGCCTGTGTTGCTGTTATATCACTGATTGCACCCCTAATGAGGCAAAGGCTAACTTCTTGATGACCTGTGAGGTGGCGTATTTTGTGGTCCAGTGTCACACAAGATGTCTTCTGACTCCTCCTAGTAAAGACTCTGCTGGCAAAGTAGGAATGGTGCCATGAGCTGGACATAACCTCACCTTCCTCCTCTGGGAGCTTTTACTTTTGCACTTAGTGTATCTCATTTCTGGTCACCAGAAAGGCAGTGATCTTGCATCCGATGGTGGGTTGGCCCTGGCTGGTAAGTAGGTTCCCACCCTGTTGCTCACTCCCACAGTGGGATGTGAAAGAGAATAGGAAGAGCAAAAACAGGGAAAAATACTTCCTGGGTCAAGAAGACGACAGTTTCATAAGTTGGAGGGAGGAAACAAGTAATGTAAAAGCCAGCACTCACCACTAACAAACTGATGCCCAGCCAGTACCTGAGGCAATGAGTTTTTAAAAAAAACCTTTCCCCACAGTTTTGTGCTTAGTGTGGTATGAAATGCCTCTTGGCCAGTGTGGGTCAGCTGTCCCAACTATGTACCCTCCCAACCTCTTGAACACCCTCAGCCTCCTTGCTGGGGTGCCAGATTGAGAAAGAGAGATCTTGGTGCTCTGTAAACACTGCTCAGCAGTAACTAAACCATGGTGTGTTTGCAGCACTGTTGACTCCCTGCCAGGCAAGCCCAGTATCCTTGCAAAAGAGGGCATATCTTTAAACAAGCAAGAAAACCCTGTTTTACTGTATGGCTAAGCTTTCCTAAGGGCTTCATTCCCTAAAATGCACTTAAACTTTGGGAGGTGGTGGGTTGAACTACAGCTTGCTGAAAGCCTGCAGAGTCCCTTCAGAAGGTCAGATTTTGTGCTTCCCCGTCAAATGGCAACTTGTATTATAGGAAGGGGAGGTTGTACAGGACATACATACTGTGACTGTTGTACTCTTTTTCAAGCTTCTAATTAAAAGCATGTATTATTAATGTTGTCTGTAGGTTCATTCCAGTCTCAGAAAAAGAACTTATTCCACAAAATTGTCAGCAAATTTAAGCACAGAAAGAAGTTTAATGTTCCCGACACAGGTACTGGTGCATTGCTTAATTAAGGTGTTCAGCTGCCTTCTTTCTCTATTCAGTCTTGGGGAAATGCTTCTAGACAGAGACACCTCAGCTCTCTAGTCTTTGATCACTTTGGTTCCTTATTTTCCCTGTCTGCTATGATTCCACTGCTTCCTGGCTCCAGTTGATATTACCTTACTCCAGTATGATGCTGGTTTGTTTTTACTTGGCATCTCCCTTTAATTACAGTTTGCCTGCTCCAGGTGCCATGCAGCAGAGCTGACAAAGCAAGGGCAATTCTGCAGCTGACCCTGAAAACTTTTATCTTCTACAGCTCACAGCTCTGTAGTCCTTAGGTTGCTCTTATCTGCATCCTCCTGTATCAGTGACGATATTATTTTGCCAGAGCATTTGTGCATGTCCCTATCTCCTATTCCTGTGGTTTCTTGCTATCTGGAACTTTGCAGACTGCAGCTGGTCAAGGTAAAAGCCTGGTCAAGGTGTAAGAGTCTAGTCAGGATGTAAGCACTTGTTTCTACACCAGATCTCAGAAGTACCAACCTCCAACCTTCCCTCTGCAGGAATCTCAAACCAGCTTTCTGTTTGCTTCATATTGAAAACACCTTCTGCAGTTTTTAAAGTTATGTTCTGGACCTTGTCTGCCCATTATCCACTGTTAGCTCTGTAAAATCTTCTTGTTACAGTATCATAATCCTGCACACTAGGAAGGCACAACTCTGAGGGGCATTTTCAAGTGTACAGTATGTACAGGATTATAGCTTTGCCTGCTTTGCTGGGCCCTTTTTCTTTTGTCATCATGTTGCCCACAATATTCAAGTCATGCCCAGGCTGTTGCTTAGCTGTTCCACAGTGGTGTTCTCTCCTGCATTGTTCTTGTAGTGTAGAAAAGCCTCTCTGGTTCTGCCTGCTTAACTCCATTAATTTTGTCTGGTTTCTTCCCCACCCATGTTTAAGGTAATAAAATTGTTCCCATCTCCAGTTTCCCCAGCTACCTTTATGGTTAATATCTATTCCTAAGAGGTGAGATGTCATTTCCTCTCCTTTCCTGGTGCTGTGTTTTCTGTCATCTGTGTTGCACCTGCTCTATTTTCCCACATAGGCTCTACCTGCTCTCCTGCATTCCATGGTGCAAATAATTTGAAATTACTTGCTCTGTCTTGTTGTATTTGTAAAATGTATGTGTTGTGGGAGTTGCTTATGAGAAGTAACTATCTTGCTTCCATGTTGGTGTAAAAAAGGCATCATACATAAGCATAGTTTTTATTGGGCGTCATTCAGATTTTGTTCCTGAATTATTAATAGACCATGTAGACAAATTATTGAGAAAAATGGGTGTTTAAATTCCCCTGGGGGAAAAGAAACAGAAAGTGTTTAATGGATGATTACGTAAAGAGTAAAAAATATGACTACCTTAAAATCTGCAGATAAAAATGTGGGTAAACAAAATGTCAAACCCTGCATTTGTTTAAAAGAAGCCAGCATGTTTTGATACAAAGTGAAGTGTGCACTATGATCAAAGATTCAAGCCTGGCAAGTGGTGAGTACCCTGGCCTCATTCCAGCACAGCGCAGAGGCATGTCCTTGGAAGTTAAGCATGTGATAATGTCATAGTGTCTAAACATTAAAGATGTGTCTGTGCATTTGCTGGGGCAGAGCCAGCTTGCTAAGTTCCTCCCAAGACTAAAGCAAAGACATGAGGAACTTAGGAGCCTTACACAGCCCACATATAATCACCAGAGGAAAGGCAATCGACGTCTGTATATTGATGGGGAGCTGCATTTTCCCCTGAATTACAGAGGGGAGAAAATTTGGAGTCTTGCCTACTCTGAAGTGTACCCTGTAGTGACTGAAAGCAAAGTGTTGATCAGCAAAGTGCAGTTTGGGCATGGCCTTGGCAGGTGCTGGACAGCCTCTCCCTCATTTGCTGCCTACAGATCTTCATCCCTCATCCAGGAGTTCCTAGGCAACAGGCCCTAAACCGTGTGGCTGAGCTGGCCCATATTCTGCAGCATTCAAGATGGGAATCCCAGAATCTCCATTTCAATTCAGATAGTATTTATTTGAGCATTTTGTGAATCAAACAATAAATGAATTTTTTTTGTGGTTAGTCTATACTTGGGGTGAGTCACAAGTCTACGTAATGTGTGGTTTTGGTTTTTATGAAGTTAATTTTGCAGAAAGAAGGCGCTTGAGTGTTTGTATAGCTGCAGAGGAGACACTTGGAAGGATTGCTGTCAGCAGAGGTCATGCTGGCTTCAGGTTTTTTCATCTTGAAAAGCATGTGTCTCTTTGTGCATCTGTGTTAGGAGTGAAGGAAAGTAAGTGCAGTAAAGGCAGATTTATTGTGATTGTTTTGTGTTGTCTGTGTGTCTCTGGTATGAAAATCTGAGTGAATTTTGACCGCATTGCACACAAAAGGACCACTGCATGTCACCATAGTAAGAGTTTGCAGCTGTTCTTAGAGCATGGTACAGCCCAGTTAAACACCAGTGAAATGCTACAGAGAGCACACAGTAATGCAATTGAATATGTCAAGAGATACATCTCGTCCTTAGGAAGGCTGACAGAAGCACACCTGGACCCATGCCTCTTTGGGAAAGTTAACACTCATCTGGGAGTTTTATTTTTCTGCCGCACCAACAAGACTTTCTGATGGGAAGCAGTACTTAAAATAACAAGTCACAGTGGTTGCCTCTTTGCAGGTACACTTAGTGAGCTGTGCTGAGGCTCCGGCATGTCTGTGTAACAGCCAGCTGTACCACTGGCCTTGGCATGGAAAGGGGAGAAGAGAGGATGAACACATAACACCGGTCTCAGCACCAGCTCATGCGTGAAACAACCCTATCCCTGCGCCTGCTCCTACAGCAGCTCTCCCACACACATTAGAGCCCTGTTTTGTGGGGCTTGCAGCCCAGAGGGAGCCAGTAGCTCTGTGCCTTTGGCAGCCACTCTGCCTGGAGGAGGGCTGGATCAGCACAGGCTCCTGCAGTAGAGCTTCCTGGCCAGGTGGCTGTCTCCTACACCTAGTTTGACCATCTGCTGCTTTGTATCACTGCTTGTTGCTCCTTGGTCCTTTCTGCATCTCTGTGTGCTGCCTGGCCCCAAAGCAGTATTATAGCAGTGTCCTGTTGTCAGAAGAGCTGGAATTTCTGCCAGGTCAGTCTGTTTGGCATCACTTCCTTGGTGAAGTGGTTCCATAGATGCTGGTGACTTGAAGCTGTGCTCTGTCTGGCTAGATTTTCACTGTTTAACTTCATGAAGACAATGACATCATTACAGCCCACCTTTCTTCCTTGATACCAGCATGCTTAGACCCACAGAGCATTTGTTCTCCACTAAGTATGGTTAAACTTCTGCAGCTCTCTCTCATAACAGGCATCATGAAAGAAATTCTTTGAAGTCTGTATTTTGTTGGGGTTTGGTCTGAAAAGCTTGTCTGAAAAGCTGTGGTGTGCTGAGTCAGTTCAATTGACCTCATTTTTCTTGTTAACAAAGATAGGGTGAGGGAGTTTTCCCTCTGAGGTCAGGATGAATAATACACGAGAAGCATAGTCTTTGAGTTCTTACTTGGTTGTTTATTATTTCTTATTTACTTCTAGACTTACAAGGTGTAAGTCTCAACTAACAAGCTAGAAAAATGTTTACTCTCTCTTACTAAGGTCTTTTAAGTGCTAATTGTCTAATAATGAGATGACACATATTATTTATACTTTTAACGTAGTGACGCATCACTTTTGGTTTGCACTGTGTACTTTTTTCACTCAATCACAGAAAACCACCCAAATCCGTGAGGAAGAAGGTGCAAAAATACAACGGACCCACGCTTAAAAGTCTCCATCTTGGCTCCCATATACTGCTATACACTACAATTTTTAATTTAAGGTTTTTATTCTGTGAGATTACACAATACTATTTAAACTACACACCCACAACTTCTGTGCTATCACTCAATCTCAGGAGCCTTTTCTAAGGCCCCAAGTCAAATGTGGTGCTTGCTTGAGGGTCAGCACCCTTCAGCTTAGAAAACTTGAAATTTTCTGCCTCCAGGGTTCCAACAGGTTGGAAATAAGACTGTGTGTACTCTGCATGCCTGCAGAATACGATAAACTGTCCATGCAAACCTTGAACAAACATAGCTGAGGAAACCATCTTGCATAGACCTCTGGATATGTCTCTGTCAGAGTAATTTCTGCCACCGTGGTGTAGACATGCCTGAAGGCCCACACCTTCATGTCATGTTCTCAACTGCACTTGCAAAAATAACCCAATAGTTCTGCCCATGCCACTGTCATGGAGAGCTGAGCATGCAACTCAGGAGGACTGCACAATAACTGCAGAACCTCATTTCATGTCTAGAGAATGTTCCCCTGAAAATTACCTGAGCTACTCATGGGACAGCTCTTGAATGCAGTACAGCATGGAAGCAGAATGGACATCATCTAGATTAAAGAAAACGACAGGGAATTAAACTTGGCTAGCCCTGTCTTTTGTGCAGAACAAAACCAGGTCCTGATTGGAGCATCTGTAGGGATATACCTTTGTCACTTCAAGCAGTGGGATGCTGTTCCTCTTGAAGGAGGTGCAGGAGAACATAGTTTAGATGTAGAGTTGTTGAAACATGGTCTCCTTTCTCCTCTCGAGGTGAGTGCAGAGGGTCTTGTGAGTGAAGCCTTTGTGTGATTTCCAAGTTAAATTTTATGTCTACTTGAATAATACTCTGTAAAGAAGTCAATGAAATTATATTTCTAAACCCAGTGTCCACTAAGGACTACTAGAGAAAAGACGCTCTTCCCTTCAACATTCACCCTGCACCCACATACACAAAATACGCACTGTTCACCTTCAATCCTTCCTTCTTCAAGACTGTATGGCAACAATGTTATGTTGAAGTGATAAAGAGCTTCTTTTAGAGCTAGAGGAAAAAAGGAAAGCAGACAACTTTCGAGTCTTATTTCAAAGATTAAAAAAAAAAAAAACTTGGAGAGGGAATATGAAACAGTATAAAAACATGGGTGGGGAATATACTTACTGCATCTGAGTTTTTACAGCCACCTTCTGCTGTTTCTTAAACGTGCCAGCATCATATACTCCTTATGTCTTCCACTGTTGCTTATTTTACCTTTCAAGGGTTTTTTTTTCGATACATATGAGAAAGAAAAATCTAAAAGGGAACCCTCAGCTGTAGTGATCAATCAAGTTGATTTCTAGTAATCTGACAAACAACACATCTGATTAAACACATATCAAATCAAGGCTGTATGTTGTTCATTGCTTGAAATCATGTCTTAATTTTTTTATTAAATGTTAAAAAAAAAAAAGTGAGTTGTAGTACTAAGATTAAAAGCATTATAAACTCAGTCAAGCTAGAAGCAGACAGCAGTGTGAAAGTGCTAATTAGAGCAAACCAGAATCAACAGATAGTGTTGGACTACAACCTTACCATTACATTAAAATATAATCAATGCTTACGAATTCCCAAACAAGAAATCTGGAGAGAAAGCTGCCTATTTAATTATACATTCCAATTAAGATCCTGGTCTTGATGCACAAAGCTTATCTAAACATCTCACTGTTGGCCCAGTTGAGTTACTTGAAAGTCACATTTGCAGTCATTGGTGCTTATGCTTAATTGGACTGTTACAGGGTAGATCTTTTCCTGTGCTTTCTCTTGAGCACTCTTAACAAAAAAATCAGGTTTATGGCAAAGCTCTGCTCTGGAAAGGTTGGCAGCTAGAGCTAAGCATTTCAAAATGCTAATTGAAGCTGTATGCTTTTTTTCCAAATAAAGAACATGCACAAGTTTGAAAATGTTTTACAAGAGAACATAGGTGAATTAAGATCATAAACAAATTAAAGTTTCAAATGTATGTTTTTGCATGTATGTACTAGATCTGATTGTATTCTTAGAGAATAAAACATTAAAAGGTCCTTCCCATTCAAACAGAAGAGCAAAGGGCACCTGCTAACAAGATGAAATGTGTTACAGCTATTCTCTTCATCTAGTCCACATCCTCACACAATGAACAGTTAAAGAAGCCAGCAAAAGATAAAGGTTTTATTGACTATATCTTTGAATAGAAAGTTCGTTAAATCTACAAAACTAACAATAAACAGAAATACACACTAATGTGAAAGAAGGCAGAGGCCATGCAGACTGTTTGGCTGTTGTGCACAGTTTATGGGGCTGGGTGCTCCTGTGTGACACCACCAGTCTCAGTGCAGGAGAACAACTGGAATTGTTCAGTTCTTAGCCCTTCTGAAAGAGCTGTTGTTTGCACTCTGGCTTCAGTTCCGTGTGTGTAATTTTTGCTGGTCAAACCACCCAAAAAGTGACAAACGTGTCTTAAACAAGTCTTTAAAATGGGGAGAAAGATTAAAAAAAACCAGAGGGAAGAGTAAGCTAACTGTAGGCACAGTAACAGTTGTGAAAATATATCAAGGACTTGCAAAGAGATGGGGTATAACATGACAGGTAGTAAAGAAAGTAATGAGTTGAAAATGCAGCAGGGGAGATGAGATGCAGGCATTAGGAAAAAATGTCTAATCACTCAGGATGGCAGTGTACTGGGAAAAAAATAACTCAGGAACTTGGTGCAGGTATCATAAGGGTTCCCAATTTCAAA
The DNA here is from genome assembly GCA_013400495.1 of Nicator chloris. Lineage (NCBI taxonomy): Eukaryota > Metazoa > Chordata > Aves > Passeriformes > Pycnonotidae > Nicator > Nicator chloris. The sequence continues at coordinate 44,653 of WAAE01003777.1, read as the reverse complement.
ACAGGTTAGAAAGGCATTTGTAAAAAATTACTTGGGCATTCTATGTGCTACCTGTAACCTCTTTCTAACCCTAGCTGACAGTGATCACAGATGGGCAGGCTTCATAACACTTTTATCACAGGAGGAAAAAAGATGTCACAGATTGCCTTTATGGACTAGCGATACTCCATGGGATCAGCAGAATGGCTTATTGAATTAATGCAAATTGCTAACAATTGACTACTAGGCACTGAGCTCAGACTTTGGAAGCTTAAATTTGTTTTGTGATTGCTGTCCGACCAATTTATTTGTGAACAAGATTAAAGTAAACTCTTTAGTCAAGGGAATAATTGGGATCGTGTTCCAGTTCGGAGTAAAAGGCTACTTCAGAACACCAACTCTGGAGCTGCTGAGAAAGATTTAAACTGTTCCTTTCTCATTCTCTGGCTTTACGTGAGCAGTATTTCTGTCATGGTATTCTATCCCATGCTTACTCCCTTTTATAGCATGTTTGTCTTCAGCTGTGATCCAGTTCTCTGCTTTTGTATTTGTGGGCTTTGGGGTGTTTTTTAAGGTTTGTTATTTTGTAAAAGGTAGTATTTCCCTTTCTTAGAGGAGGTGATGTAGAGTGACTAAAGAGGTAAGACTGGGTTTAAGTCAGGAATTGCTGAATTCTGTTTGTCAGTCCGCCTGTGAGCTAAGATAAGCTTACGTGAGGACCCTTGTTCCTTGAAATATATTTTGTCTCTTAGCCACTTGCTGACATCTTCTGTTGCAGAATGTTTTATACAGAGCGATACCCTGCTCCCTCTCAAGTGCTGCTGCCGATCCCACAGTTGCTTTGCAAATATTAGAAACTTGAGCCTTCAGTATGTCTTTAAGGTGGATTCTGTTATTTCCCTACAAACATCTGTGGCATTCAGATCATATCTTGCCATGGGTTATGCTCTGAGTACCTGTGAGGAACGTTTTTATGCAGATAGATGCAAAATGATAAATGAGCATAGCTAGTGGCTGAATTTTTCTACATCTAAAGTTGCATTTTTATTCTCTTCCAGCCATACTATTAGAAGACAGAAATTCCAGTGAGTCTGCCTGGAAGAATAAAATTTCTATATCTGCTCTAAACACTCCAGAGCCAGCAATGATGCATGAGCCTTTAGTTGGCAGCCAGAAAAGGAAAGCAAGGAAAACTAAGATCACACATCTTGTCCGAACAGCGGACGGGCGAGTGTCACCAGCAGCAGGGACACTGGGTAAGGAAATTGGAGTAAATATTTTATTAAAACTGAATGGTTGGAGAAGGTTTGAGGGTACAGGCAACCTAGCAGGGCAGTGTTTTTAAATTAGCTTGTTTTCACACCTGCTTAGAATGGTCACTGTTTACAAAACAGGTATCAACCAACTGGGAAATCACTGAGTCCATAATGGCCAACTTCTTTGGTTTGAATGACCAAATTTGTCTTTTCTCCCTGGATATTTCACTCTCAGAGCTGTTAACTGATGCAGAGAGAAATGGAAAATGGTTACCTTTCATAATTTGTTTTCAGTCCAGCAGAGAAATTGCACTGCATCTGGTTATAGGTTGTAAAACTGAATTTCATAATATGACAGTTATTGCCAGAGTCCTTGCTGGACTTCTCCAGTAAGAAAATCTCTCAGGACTACTGTATCTAAAACATACACACAAGCTCTCTTGCCTGACCTAAAATATCAAATTCAGTTGAATGCAAAATCAGTAAACTGCTTCATAAACCTTAATACTGTGCTTCTGACCCAGTAGCTTGAGTCAGAAGAGACTACAGCATGAATCAGATGACACTGGCCCAATCAAAGTCCTGAGGTAAAGGTTCTGTTAGCACCAGGCTAGTCAGCGTATCCATACGCTGCAGTGAATTCACAGACTACATCTGCACACTTCACTTTCTTTGCAGAGGAGAAGCCAAAAGAGCTGCCACAAAGTACTCTTCAAAAATCATCAAGTGCAGAAACAGATTGCAACAGTGAATGCTCCAGAAACACAGAGACAGAAGAAAATCATAGTATTACATCAGATATGCCAGCGGTGTCTGCATTTTTTAGCTTAGCTGCTCTGGCAGAAGTAGCAGCCATGGAAAATGTACACAGGTATGGTTTTCTTTTTTTCTCGTTGTCTTAAGTAAATAGTATGTGGCTGACAGCTTGTTCAGAAAGCATGTGAATAGCAGACTGTTTAATTTGGCCAGCATTCTCTTTTCCACAGCTTTCTGTGAATGTCTGCTTTACCCCACTTGCTTAGTACTGCTAAGTCTTCACCTAAATGACAGCGTAATCTGTTTAGGAGTTAGTAAAACGTTTCTTCCCAGTAAGCTTGCCTACCAGTTTTTGCATGTAAACAGGTTCATACGCTCCTTGAGATCCTAGTGATTGAGAATTATCAGATGCTATTTGTCAGATAGTAGCAGATTTAAATAGCTACTGCATGCTGATTTGCATTTTCCAGTGGCGTAAAACCTAAGATGGTGGAGAGAATTTCATACATTTTGAGATTGATTTTTTTATGCTGAACATGGCTGGGGAAAGCTAACTTGTTATTCTTACTCTTGTGCTTTGCTGTGTAGAAGGCAAAGCATCTGCAGAATAGCATGGGGCAGAACAACTCTGGGTGATGGAAAGCCGGGGTAGTTTGGGTTGGTCCTCTCAGTTATTGAGTACGCCATCCATACAGAAAAGGTGGAGAATGTGCAGGTTACTTAGAGCTTATGAATCAGTTCAGCATGATCAGACCTGTGATGGCAATAAACCAAAGACAGCAGGTCCTCCTTGACTCTTGAATATCCAGTGTTGTTCTTTCATGGAACTTGGATATGAAATGGATATGAAACCCCATCCTCTCCAGAGTGGAAACTCACTGAGGAAGCATTGGGCCAGTGTGAAACCATCAGAGCATCTGCAGATGCCGTTTGACAGATTGCTGGCTGCCTAAGCAACTCCTCAAGGCAGCAGTTCATGAAACCATTCACAGCCTCAATTAACTGTTCCACTCATGAGCCCCACTGATGAACCCAGTCCTTTGTGTTCAGACTGCACATCAAATGCTCAAAGGCTTTTCAGAAGCTCAGGAACCCTACAAGAAACAGATCTGCTGGTCCCTCTCTGCAGAAGCTGTTGTCTTGGTTAAGCAGCGCTGTTTTGGGTGAGAAGTGATTTCAGCTGCAGTCAGCCTGTCTGTCATCATAAGCCACGAAATGGGACTTGTGGAAATGCTGTGCTAAGCTCTGCCGTCATTCACACCATTGTGGTTTTGTTGACTGCCATTAACACTGACCAGAAATGCACAAAAGCAACAGGATTTGCTCTGCTGTGGTTTTTCTTCCTTGCACCTCAAGAGTTCTTGTCCTCCTCTTGTCCTTGTTGAAGGAAGCTAATGTTTTGCAGAGCATTGTGCTTGGGTCTTTCTCTTTGAATCCCATCTTTTGTCATGTCATTATGTAGCTCGAGCAATGCAGCACCTTTCATAAGGCCTGAAAACACCAAATGGACAAATATCCCGCAACTGTTGGAAATGCCAGTTAGTAATCACCCTGAAGGAGGTGAAATGACAACAGGGAGGACTCTTCCAGTAGAAAGTTAGCCATGTCTCTCACAGACTTGGCAAATGGAAGTCAAAACAGAAACATAAATTTTATGGGCTAGTTGCTTCTCTGTTTTCTACTGTAAACTGCTGTTACCTTTGGTAACTCACTTTATTTGCAAATAGCCAGAAATGTGAAGAAAAGAATTGGTGATTTGTTTGATGTGTTTCTTCAGTGTCTGAATTTTATTTATTAAATAGTTTCATAGAGCCTTGGGACATGGAATCCTTCTGGCAGTGTGGTTTTCATTTGAAGTCTTCTGCTTAGCTTTGTTTACTTTGTGCATGCCCTGGTTAAGCACTCTGAGTCGGAGCTGCATTTTGTGCCAAGGCCACTTACTTGCACTCCAGTTGTGTGAAGCACATGGGTACCTCTGCTGGGGGTTTCTGGTGGGGGTCTTAGCTGGGCCAGAGTGAGGTAAAGTAGCCCTGGTGTAAATAATAAGCAGGCCTCAGATTTTCATTGCTACCAATGACAAATACTGTAACAAAAATAGAACCTTGCCTATGAGAGAAAATAACAGGCAGTGACATGCTTGAGGTATATATTTTAAAAGGCAAGCTGCAAAGGAGTTCTCCCAAGTCCATTTGGTACCATGACTGATGTTGATTTCTAGCACATAATTCTGGCACAGTTTATTTTTATGGTACCCTGTGCCAAGGGGTAATTTGTAAATTAACACTGCTGTAGTGCTAGCCTTATGTAACATGGAGGAATCCTAGTGCAACTCGCTGATGAGTATATTTCCATACTGCTTAAAAGCTGTCTGTTGACTCGCACTAACATGATCTGTGCCTCTGTGCCTTTACTTCTTTTGCCATGCGTGCTGTATGCTCTGCTTTTGAGGGCTGCAGCAGCTCCCTTGCAAAATGACTCACAGTACTTGTGCACTCTTAACTTACTCTTATGCTGTGGATTTTGCTTTGTGTAGTCAAATACCATCACATCTTGTTTTTTTCTGCCTTTGCATTGTGATGTAGGTTGTCCTCAGGATATTGTGTTACTGTTGCAGGGACACCTCTGAAAGCACATGTAACCAGAGTATGTGAGCAGCTGCAGCAGTCAGGAGTTATTGTGCTGCAGTGTCGGGTGCTAAACCGTACAGCTGCTGCTCCCCGTCCTTTCTGGTCTGGTAACAGTACCTCCCATGCTCCAAGTATTGATGGGTGGATTTTCTTTTCTTCTTTTGCAGAAGTCAGAGGGCCACACCTCTCCCACATGATGGACAGCCAAATGAAATGTCTCAGGCTCCAGTGCTTATTTCCTGCGCTGACCAGTGAAGCTCCACTTTATTGTAAAACATTGTGCTTTACCTAATATCCTAGCCTTGTCTTTACCAAGGGAAGCTAGTCAGTCCATATGATGGAACTAGAGACTGCAATAAAGTGCTTATTGCTCTGAGTGGCCCAGAATTCACTGGAAGCCAGGTGTTAGCAACTTGGGCCAGGTCCTCAAATTGGAACCCAGTATGTAGGAGGGTGATATTGTCTATTAATGAACTGAAATGGAGTGGAATGATCCCAGAGCTTGCTTTCTATTGAAGGCTTTTAAACAGTAAACAGGTGGTTGGTGTGAAAAAGGCTGCCTTTACTGTTAGCTCACACAGCATCTCTTTTACCAACCAGAGAGTATGACAACTAGTTTCATATAATACCTAGTTATTGTAAATGAAAAAGAAAAAAAAAAAACAAAACCAACAAAAACACTGACGCACTGCACTAGTTACTATTAGATATTCTTAGTCATTTTTGTACATGAAGATTTAAGTTCTAAGATGGTTTATATTAATAGGTTATGCCTACGTTTATATTGTAGAATAAATTTAAAACCTGTTCCAGAGAACTCAAGGCAGCCTGGACAGATGTACCATTGTTAGCGGTGTTTGGGCAGCCAAGTGGTCCAGATGTTCTGCACTTTTATATTTGCCACCGGAGTGGTAGAGTTTACTGGGAGAAGTTCTGACAGGCTACATTTGGGTTTGTTTCTTTTTAATTTAGCTTTGAATAACCAGGATGATGTGCATTAGAAAAGGAAGTGATGTGTGGAAAAGAAAATACTGCAGATAATTGACTTGTCTTTCATGCCTTGGAGGGTTCCTTTATTCTTGCATAGATATCTGAGCAACTTAGTGAAACTTTCTGGTAAACAAAAAGTACTGCAAATGCGTTTTTCAAAAGTGACCTTAGTATTATTTCACAGTTCTGCAAAACTTAAAACCATGACTTTTCAATATAGTGTACACCAACACACATACCTTTTACATTTTACAGACACTGGCATTGTTGTAGTTACTATGCACAGTCCAAATCAGCTTCAGAGTTTGCATAAAGGGCCATTTACAGTTTGTGTTGGTGAAGTGGAAAGCTGTATACAGTTAAACTACAACTGAAGAGTAGTGTGTGACTGAATTCAGACTACCAAACAGATCCATCTGCCAGTTTCTGTCTCTGCTTGTGTTGAATTTTTGTGTTTTGCTCTCATAAATACATCCCAAAAGCAGGCCAAGTGTATCACTTGGCCTGTTACCTTCACTATTCTGACTTACACTATTGTGTAGCCAAACATTGATTCCTACCAATAGATGCAAAATGATCACTAGTAATTGATCTAAAGCTACAAATTCAACAGGGTACTTCTTCTATAGCACAAGATGTTTCCCTACTTTTTGCATTGTAGCACAACAATTTACCAAATTGGACTCCAGCAATAATTTTCTATTAGTCTTCGTCATACCGGCTGAACTTTTGATAGTATTAGATTGAGTTTGAAGTTCTTTGAATTAAGTCTTTAAATGATGCGAGTTTACATCATTCTATCAGGCATTCTTATTTATACTTGACCGAATTGATAATGTGTTTTGGGGTTATTTTGTAACTAATTTGATGTAATAGCCATATGGACAGTAACTATTAATGCTTGCTAGGTTTAGCCTTTCATTGTTGTAGTTAAGTGAAAGTTTCTGGTTCAGTGTCAGGCAACAATATACAATGTACCACGAGTTTTAAGAAAGGATTGAAGGTCTGACAAAAGGCAGGTAGCTGGGGAAGTGTCACTGAAACAGCACCATCAAGGATGCATGTGTTGAAAGAAGGAAACAACAGAAGAACAACAAAATGTACAGACCAATGAGTCAATGAAAAGGCTTTTTTAAAAATTCAGGTGAATAAATGTCTAAGAGCCCCTACAATGCCATTGCAGCCTATGGTGGTATTTTAAATAAGATTTTATTAAATTTTTATAAGTTATTTTAACAAGATAGGAAAAACTTAAAAGACTTAAAACTTGTGGGTCACAGCAGGGTGGCTGTTGGAGTTTTGGACCACTTTATAATTAGCTGAAATCCAAATATGTTACAGTGCAGGCCGTTCACGTTGACAATGGTACTAACTTATTTCTCTAGAAACCTTTAGAGTAGATATATTTTTGTCAAAGCACCCCATCCTTCCTCAATTTAAATTTCAATATTGTTCCTGGAGATATTTCTGTATATTAATGGTACCTTTTTTAAAAGAAACAGAAAATTACTTTTTTCTATATTAATTAATATCTTACTTGATCTGCTTTTCCTTGACTTTCCCTTAGAGAGGGGGTAGGGTTGGGTCAGTTTACTGGATATGACTGTTTTCAGATACTTATAAACCTTTTTGTAGATATGCTTAATTTTTAAGCGATTAGGCACTGAGAGTAGCAGAAATCCTGCAAAGCTTTATAGTTCACTAGGCATTTGCCTTTGTTGGTTCTCTGAGTGATGTCTTGATTTGAGTAGCTAGAATTTTCCCTGAGTCTGCTAGAAGGGGTATCAGTATTTTCAGGTAACAAAGTCTGTTAGCACAACAAAAACTTCAGACCAATATCTTACTGTATTTGGGTTGGGTTTTTTCCTTGTTTGTTTTGTTTTAATTTTTATTAATTTCAGCTGCTTTCATTTTGGAAAATCTTACTGCTATTGCGTGTACTTCAGTATACCAGCAAACACTGTTACCTGTTAACACGTTGTCCACAAATGCCTCTAGAGAAGAAATTGTTGCACCTTATGTATATCTCAAGCAAACCAAAATATGATGCTTTTCTGCTTTGTTTATTCTGAATATGTTGTATCATACTTTACTGAACCCATTTTAACTTAGCTAAAGCTTTCAATATTTATGCATTTCACATTATTTTCTGGATCTGAACCTGTGTATAAATCTCTCTTTGAAAAAAAAGGCAAGCATTTACTGTAGTTGTCCTCTGTGACTTATCCATGGGAGGGGGGAATCTTGTCTCAAGTGTAAAATGCAGTACTGTCCCAGTTTTCCTTGGCTTTTATTTATTTAGTCATCTTTGATATTTCATAGTTCTGAGGCATACAAAATGCATTGCCGTAGCCGAAGCTACAGATCTAAGCAGCTGGGAGAAATTTACTGTAATGTCTTCTTAATTGTTCTAGTACTGTATACAAATATGGGAAATACGTTCTGCAGAACATTTGAGATGCAGATTCTTATCCTCACAGTAGGCTATTTTCCAGGTATTAGACCAAATCAATCAAAACTCCATATCTCACAGGTCTTTTTTGACTAAAGGATTCTGAAAACATCTGTGGAGATCACTTAAAGCTCCGCTTTCAGCAGTAACTACCCCTTGAATGTGCTGTGATTTCAGAAAAGAATATATTTATTTAAGATGACTGAATGCTCTTTTATACTAATACAGTATCCCAAAGTCAGGAGCAAGAGACTTCTTGGTAGTTTGGGTTTCTATTTTATAGCACTGGTGCATGACTTTTGAAATTAAAGTGATAAGCGTTGTTGGACAGGGGCACAAGAACAAGGGACTGGTAGAAGTGTGTGGATTTGTGGTGTTTAAATTCCAGCTTTGGTCTTTATTATTTGGGTGAAAGCTGCCTTTGTAGCACAAGGCTGAAGAGTATTCTGCAGTTTGTATCAAGTAGAGTAAGTCACGTCAGTACAAGAGAATGCCTTATAGTTTGGATGCTGTCTTTTGCAACAGGATATTAATTGAAGCAGTTTTAGTTTCCACTGCCTGTTTAGCTACTGTACAGATACTGAACCAACTGAAAGCAAGTTATAGACGCGGGACAGCTAAGACAGCATGTAGGGAAAGCTGTCCCTTATTCTCAGTATGGCAACATTATGGCAACAAAGGGGAATTAGAAAGGTATTTAGATGTCTTGTTATAGGGGTGTGTGTGTGTATGTGTGTGTGTGCACGTGTGCATGTGTGTGTGCCTGGATGTGTACATTCTGCAAAAAAATGATGTAGGAAACCAGAAACATGATGGGTCTACAAGACACTATAATGTATGTCGACCCTTTTGAGTGCACTCCCTTTTTTTTGAATGCTGAGCCTAATATGGCTACCTCTCCTAAAAGACTACTTTTGTTAACTTCCATTTGCTTTCAGGCTTGATCATGTAATCTTTTTGGCCATTGATACTGTTTGCATACCGCTGTGTGTTTATTTTCCAAGAGCGACGTTTATATAGTGCAGACACTGTAAAGGCTGAATATACAGTGGTAGCCAAACTGTTGCTGGAGCATTTTTGTTTAACCTCTGCCACAGTCATATGAGTTGCAGGGCGTGGGCCCACTAGTTCTGCTTGGTTCAGTGAGATCAGTTTCTGTAGCAGCAGAAGATGCAGTGCTCACGGGGTGATGGACTTCTGATGTTTCCAGAGGTGTCGAGTAAGCCACGTGCTGCTCTTGAAACTTCCTTCTGGAGTTTACGTTCACAGTCCTGATTTCTCAAGGAAACGTAACTGTGCAACTTGTGTGTTGTATACCCTACATTATCCATTAGATGCTGTTTGTGTGCTGTGCTTGTTGGATAAGTTGAAGAGCTCCTTTGCCATGTTTTGCAATACTCATGGCATTCTCCTTACCTTGTACATATTTTTGAACTGTCAACTACAGCTGCCAGGATGCTAAGGCACTTCAGGGTACTGAGTGCCATGAACAAGTACATGTTTAGGCTATGAAAGGGTTACTTGCCTCCTCCGCTGAATTCCCCAAGCAAAATCACAGTGAGGTTTATGCTGTCACTGAAGTACAACTATAATCATTTATATACTCAGTATTCTGTACTGAATTGACAACTTTGAAGAAGCTTTTGAGATGGATATCTACTTCATATTCCCCCACTAATTCTTTGATGGCAGAAATCTAGGAAGACTTGGCATGAGATCTCCACTCAGCAACACACCCAAACTTAGGCTGGAAACTCTCCTTCCTTAAGGGGCAGCATTGTTGTTGGCACTGTGACAGTGTGGGAGCCCCGATCACGGACCACTATGCTCTTAATTTAAACTTGGGCTTGCATGATGTTCCTGGGAGAAGCACATCATCATGACCTAGGGCCTTCATTGAGGTGGAATTTTAAAAACGACTGCAAATAGCTTAACATTTGTGGAGTTCTTCCAAAGAATTATATTGTAGTTTCTGGATCTTGGCTGTTAGCATATACCAGCCAGACCCGCGCTGTGCCCCACTGGAAAAACCACACCCGTTCAGGAAAACTGACTGGGCTCCCAAATATAGTGGTCTAGTCTGCTCTTTTCAGCTGCACAGCTGAAACCATGGTTGCCCCTCCATACTGCTGTACTATAATCAGTGGTTGGGTCTTTGAGGGCGACAAAAGCAGGAGAGGCATGTACGTGTATGTGTCTGCACGTGTGTGTACGTACACATACACACCTCAGAGTGCAGTGACTCCCAGCATGGACTCTGTACTAAAGTGTTCCCGTGTTCGCTCAGAGAACAACTTGAAGTTTCTCAGATGATAGTTTTGCAACTTTCTTGCTAGATTTTGGTATCTTTTCTTCACATTACGCACCATAAGGTGTCAGTTTCAAAAATCACACCTGAAAAAAACACAGATCCTGCTGACCTGGATGCTACAAAAACCTTCTTTCTCAGCAGTGCTTGCTTTTAATAACCAGTATCTGTTGACAGTTTCAACACAACTGATTTGCTATGATCTTTCTTCTTGGAGACCAATCCTTCACCTTCTATTCTCACATGTATTTCCACTGAATTTTGACCTAGTAGATGGTTTTATTCTCTCCAAAGTTTGGTGTAAACATGCCTTACAATAGTTCATCTCCATCAATGATATAACAGAGCTACTGCCTTCTTAGTCGTGTGTAATTAAGTCAATAAGCACATTTATAGAATGTCATACTTTATTCAAAACTCTCTAATTTGATACTTTTAAGTGCACATGTTAAGTCATGTGTATAACGTGCTAAAGTACATTAAACTGTGATAATGAAACTGAATAAAATATTTAATAAAATATTTGAAATATTTGATAAGGACCTTCAAATAGATTTCTTTATGTTCATTCTATTTTGGTTATCTAGTGTGTGCCTGTAAACAGTTTCCCACTTGAAACTAATGATTGCAAATAAATACTATTCAAATGGAGCTTCTTTGATACTTCACCTGCTTTACCATCAAATGATTGTTTACTTTAACATATGGCTGAGTTAGCAGTATTTGCAGAATTTATTTTTAGCTAGAGCATGCACTTGTTGGGTTGTTTATATTTAAACAAGGTCATTTTCACCTGAAAATGGAAGATGCCAAAACCCAGAGATGGACCCTCAGAACTGTAAGCTGTAGTTTTCTGTCAGATTATCCATTCAGCTTCTACACAACGACTGTGAAGATGTCATTTACTTTGCAAAGAACTTCTGCCCAATTGTTCTTCCTTACATGTATCTATATTGGGAGCTTCCATTTTGTTTTTTAAAACTTCTGAGCCTAGCTTGGCACTGTTGACATTGTTTAGAAGATCCACAGTTCCATTCAGGTGCCCCAGAATTCTGTGGACTTACATCGCATGAAGCTGCAGATTGTGGGAGAGAGTGAGCCAGGACTCAGTGCAGTTAGGCTTTGGAAGAAAAGTTTGCCTTTTCTTCTGAGCTTTCTAGGTATCTACTTCATGTTTGTGGATTTTGTCTTCTTTGCACCATCGGGAAGCTTGTTGATAGTCAACAAAGATAAAAGAGAAGTTGTCCCACAGAAGAAGCCCTTGCAATGATTTCAGTCTTTGTACATAAGAGAACTAATTCAGAAATGTTTTCTCTTTTAGAAATAAGTAGCAAGTGACATCAATGTTTAAACTTAAAGGTAGTAGGTTCCAAATACTTTGGAAACTTGTTTAAACTAGGAATCTACTTGGCCCATATATTTTACCCTCTTGGGGCTTAAAAATGAGACTGTTGGGCATCTTCTCGTTTTCTGTCCTTGGATGCCCGAAACCTCTCTGATTGCAGTGTATTTTTTTGATCACAGAAGACCCCAGAACAGACTTCTTGAAGCCAGTAGACACTGGCTGTTCACATGGGAGCAGATCTCCTGCCTCTGAGTCAAAAGCAGCAGAAGGGAAACCTTTATGTTTGTGGCTTTTTTTATCTATGTGCTATTTACTCAGGAAAGAAGAAACGTATGCGATCTTGCACTGCCTTTACTGGGTATGCGTCAGTATCTTTGCAAAGAAACACCAGGAATGGAAAAGCTTCAGCCTTAAAGGCCATGTAAAGGTCAGGGGAAGGAAAGTTCTGATTCAGTAAGCAAAAAAAGTGGAAGAAATTTTAAGAAATACATGTTCTGTCAATATCGGATGCCCAGTCAGGGACCTTGAAGTCACTGTTCTTTTTTTTATTACTATATTACCTTAAAACAGTCATCTTCATTCCTTGAGGTCCCATATTTTCTTCTCTGCTCTCATTTGGTTCTTCCAACTAAAGATCTGCTGGATTCAGCTAATTCTCAGTGCATCTAGATTTGGTTTGTAACCCAGCTCTCACTCAGGTTGCTTTTTGCAACTGCATGGCATTACACTGACTCTTAACTGTCAGGTAAGGTAAATTTCCACTAATACTTCTGAAAAAACACAGGGTGAAAAGGCATCATCCGACTCAAGCGCCGCGCTTTGCTAGATCCTACTGTTCTCCCTTCGATACCGTTTGTTGGGTCCCTTTCATTGTTCATCCCAGAGTTTTTTAATGTACAGCTAACCCTGCTTTCAGAGAGACTTTTTTTTCCTACAATGTGACAAGATGGAGTGAGACACACAGTATACCTGGGCGTACAGTAGCCATGCTATACACCAGCTTGTGGGGCTGTCAATTCTCCAGTAGGACACTAGCACTTTGTAACAAAATACGAGATGCGTTCCTATCTCTGCTGCAAAGTTCTGTTTTGTTTTGTTTTGTTTTCTGAAATAAAACCTATAAGATTCAACATACACCTTCTATCCAGTGTCAAATTCTTTTTTGTGGACTGTTCTTGGCACAGTAAGAAATTGAGCTCTAATACAGTTGCATTTAAAATATACTTGAAATTTCATCAAGGCTTTATTGTTTGTTTTCTGATTGGAGAGTCATTAGATGTTCAGCAGAAGTGCACTGGCCCACAGTGTCGCTGCTGCAAGCCCAGCTGAAACTCCAGTTGAAAATCCAGCCTATATGAAGTACAAAATACAAAACACGTATTCTATATAGAGCAGCACTTTAGCTTATTTGTCAGCCTGTGAAACAAGAGGAAATAGAAATAAACTAATTTCTAATTGAAATAGACTCAAAAATCAAGCCAGTTGAGTCAGAATGACAGGCTTGGCATTGCAGCACACTAACAGAAGGCAGGTGTTGCCATCAAACAGCATCCAATTTGAGAAAACAAAAAGGGTGGGAAAGAGAAAGCCTGAAGTTCTGGGAGGCGTCCTTCCAATCCAAAAGAAGGTTTTGGAGCACATCTTTGGAGTACAAGTTCCATGGCCCACCAAAAGCTTCCCAGTTAGAGCAGACCATCAGACTTCAGTCAGACCAATCTGAGCATCAATTCCCTTTCTTCCAAGGGTGGGTTCCCTTAACACCTGGTAAGCACTGGGTTTTTAAGACACTCTCATGTTTTTAGGAGTTAAGGAGAATTTGAAAATCAGATAGTCCCAATCTGTCAATAGTTTAGGATACTTGGTTTTGGTTTCGGTGTCCAATAATAATGACTTTTGTAATGGCTTTGGAGTTCATGTGTTTTCAGTCTTGCAAAACCAATGTCATTGATTCAGGCAGCCTGCAGCACGCCCTTGCCATTGGTCAGAGTGATGTCATTTGAAGCAAATTCACTGCATGTCTCTCTCTTGACAGACGGATGATTCCCTGTTACATTCTGAGATGATTCATTGGGTTTGGGACTCCCAGCTGTGGTGTTTGTCATGAGGCCAGGCTCTGGCAGGGGGAGGTTCTTCCGCTACAGGCCTCTCCACTTCAGGATGGCAAAAAGTTTGTCAATGCCTCGACAACTTTGTGTGGGATCTGTGCTTGCCTGCAGCTGCTTAGATAGATTTTTGTAATACAAACTGAAACAAACCCAGCTGGGAACTCGATGATGAAGTTGGACCTTCATGAGCTTCCAGGTTTCAGTAGGCTGTACAGAGATTGACAGATTGTGGCAACAAGGCTGTGTTTGCTTTTGTTTTGAAGAGCAGTGTTTTCTAACGAAAGTAAGGTAGCAGGGAAATTACCATCACAGCAGATGGACAATTCGTTGTCTTCAAGAGGTTTCAGTTTCAAGAGCAAGGTTTGCCAAGCAGTCTAAAAAAAAAAGCAGAAGTTGCAGTTCAAGTCTGTGGCTTGGAATGGATGCTGTGTTTTGCTTCAGTGACTATGGCAATAACTTTCCAGTTAGAAGTAATGTGTGAGCTGCTTAAGGGGTGATGCAGTTCTCAACAGTCCCATTCACTCCCAGATGAAAGATGTATTTGGCACGTGGTGTAAGTGTTGCTAATGAGTGCTTCCCTGCAAGTACATCATAAATAATATCAAGTGCCCATTATTATTTGAATCAGTAATTAAGAAAATTCTTATTGCTGTCTTAAGAAAGTATACTATGCTTGGCTGGCACAGGGCATAGTTTTACACTGCAAAGTAATGGAGGGAAGCATTTGCTGTGTGACTGTTTAATCTTGGTACATGATTTTTTCCAAATGTCTTTGCTAGTAACTGTAGTGCACCACATTTAGGACATAGTTAATTGAGCTCTGGGATCTTTCAAAGTGAAGGTAACTACTTACTTCTCATGCGGAAATCCATGCCAGCAAGGAAATCTCTTAGGGATGAAGATTTGCATTTTTGAGGTAACTAATTTATGAGGATTTTACTCATGATACATTTCGTGGGTAAGAACCTTGAAAACACCATAATACACAAGAGTCAATATAAAAGCAGTAGCTTCATATTAATGGATTCTGTTAATCTACAACTAGTTTAAAGAACCTAGACAAAAACCCAGATATTTCCTGTTCCACCTTGACACACTAGTTTTCTAGTTAAAGGCCAAGGGTTGCCAGCAGGGATTTAAAAGCATCTTCAATGATGAGATAAAAATGTATTCTTGTAAGGGATTTTTGGGCTTTTAAACAACTCAGAAAATACTCAGTGTGCTTTGCAAGATGAACATTTTTTTAGTACTTTTGATCAATAAAACCACAAATACATTTATTTCAACAGTCTTAAGATAAATAGAAAGTGGCAAATAGAATTTCTAGATGCTCTGAGTTGCCTCAGACACAGATGGGAGTCCCTTAGCAGCGCTGGCCTGTCACACTTGACAGTGCTTGTTGGAGGATGTGGTGGCCTGCCTGGACTGCAGCATCTGTATGCAGCATTAAACCACCATCCCATGAATCTCAGCAGCTGGGAATCTGTTTCCATCAAGATACAAGGGACATAAACAGCATAAAAGCTGTTTGAAAAGAACTGGTTGGGGTTTTTTGTCCCACTGAAAATGCTTTATGTTTGGTAGAGACAGATCTCTTCCTTGGATGGTTTTCTTTATGTTGCAGGAAGTTGGGAACATCAAGCTTCACCTGCAAATCTTTTGCCTTGCTTTTCAGTCATCTTGCCGTTCTCTCCTCCCTTTTCTTGAGAGGCTGAATACTTGGTAGACATCAGTAGCAAAACATACCGCAGATTTTCAGTAGGATGGACAGTATCCCACACCTTCCCAAGCTACTGCATAACTCAAAAACCTGCAGTGTTTTTTTATTTAGTATTTTAACAACAGTTTTCCTGAGCTATGTCTGTGTGTCAAACACAGCTTCTGCAAAAAGATAAGCACAGGGGGTGGAATCCTGCTGGGAGGTGGATAGAGCAGCAAAGCTGGGCTCCCCAGCTCTTTCTTGTACCCCAGCTCTCTGTAGGAAAGCCCAACAGTGCCAGAGCCAGACACCCAGCAGGTCTTTGAAAACTGATAAATTATTTTCTCCTCCTAACAGTTTGTTGTGAGAATAGATTCACATTTTATGGGAATTTGGCCTGGTTCATTTTTTAGTGCATGACTTAAGTTCACTTTTTTTTTTTTTACAGCCAAACCAAACCCCCTTCAGTACTGCATATTAGACCTATAATGTTCGCATGAACTCATGCTAAGCTGTAACTTGCAAAATAAAATTCAGCACATTTCTAAATTTCTTTCTTAAAGGAGGAAAAAAAATCCCCACACAATTACACGTTTTCTCCATAATTACCGAAGAAATCTTCACACAAACATAATAATTGGCTTTTCCAGTTACCTTGTTCATACAGCCTTGCCTAAGGCAGGAGGCAGGCATGGGGGCAGCCTGTGGCATCAGGCATGCAGCATTATGGCTTTCCCTCCAGAGAAGGCATCCTGGCCATTGGGAAGCTGTGCAACAGCCCCACTGCATCCAAAGGGATGGGATAGGGATGCCAGCTGACAGGTGCTGCAGACAACTGCAGTTTGAGTTGCACCTGCAGGATTCACATAGCCAAGGGCTCGTGCCCTATATGTCTTGTCAGTTCATAAAACGTTGCTTTTAATTTCTG
This sequence comes from Nicator chloris, assembly GCA_013400495.1. Lineage (NCBI taxonomy): Eukaryota > Metazoa > Chordata > Aves > Passeriformes > Pycnonotidae > Nicator > Nicator chloris. The sequence continues at coordinate 28,208 of WAAE01003777.1, read as the reverse complement.
TGTTTTTCACATGCTTGTGTTTGAAAGCTGTTCTAGGCACTTTGCATGACAGAGATTGTGTTGGGAGAGCAGTTCCATGCGGGTTTGAGTTGTTACAGTCAGAGATTGGCAGTGGAAGCACCAGATACTTGCTGTTGTAAACTTCATCCATCTCCTTGAAATACTGTTGTGATGTCAGGGCTCTGTGCACATGGTGTAATTGCTGATGTAAAGACATTTTTTATCTCTTGTTACTGAGCAGTGCTTTCATCAAGAAACATGAATTGGGGAAGGATGCCACAGACTTTCACAATTAAATCTGTCCCTAGATGGTCTTTTTTCACCCGTGTGAAATTTATAAATAGGGGTGGGGAGATTAGCTCAGGGTGCAGACAAGCCTGTAAGGGAAGACCGGCACCTCCATAAATCAAATTCTGCATTTTCTGCTTGTGTTTCTGAGTTGCTAAAGTAATTGCTTACTGCAGAAATGGTGAACAGATGGATTCCCACTGTCATCCGTAGGTGAGCGTGGCAGACCAGTGTGGCTGCTCCTGTTTGTTCACTCCCTTTCATTCCTTGCAGGTTGGCTGCTGTTACGTTGCTGCATTAATTGTGCACCCTAAGCCAGCTGAGAGGAGCTGGGGTGGGAGGTCAGCGTCGGGCAGTCATGTTATGTGAAATGCAGCGTCGCGTATCATCGTCACAGCAGTGTTGGTATTTCCTAAAGGTTTGCCATCTTGATGTTTGGGAGTGCCTGTTTTAAAATGGCCCAGGCTCCTAGCTTGACTTTTTTCTTCTTCTTTTTTTTTTCAAGACAAGAGTCATGTTTCATGTAAACCACATAATTCTTTGGGTTACTTGTAGCAGATTTTAAAAACCATGGGCAAGAACCAGTGAAGAATATTTAAAAGAGGCAGTGGTTCTTGTCAGTGTGAGGTTTTCTTGTTTGTTATCAACTTGTCAGCAGATCAGTCAGCATTTTTCAAGATGGAAAAAGGCTGAAGGAAAGCTTTCTGTGACAGTCCCTCAGGGTGGACACTTCTGTATGTTCTTCTTGGTTTGCTGCTCCCCATTTTTATCTTTTTTCAGGGTGACTATAGAAGTAGACAAGGTTTTGGTGGTGTGTGAGGAAAGTGAAAGCTGACTCTTAATAGGATGTCTGAAGTGCTTGTGTGTGTTCCTGGACAAACAGTAAGCTAAGGCAGAAAACCAAACAGCCAGACAGGATATTAAACACATCCTGGGTTGTGGCAGAATGAGATCTTGGCAGTATTTACTTGGTGCAGAGTCACAGGGCCAAAAGGGACTTGGAGACATCAGCTAGACAATTCCCAAGCCAGGTTAACCCATATTTAGCACAGACCTGATGAGTGGACGGGCGGGTGTTGAACTTGTCCTTAAAAGCCTTTCTAAGTGGAGAATCAACCATGTCCCATGCTGTTTTTCCCAGTGTTTGACTGTTTTTTTGAGGATGGTTTATTCCCCCAGTGCCTAAGTACAAAATTTTAGGGTATAGGAGAAAAAGACAGTGTCCTCAAATTACATTAGATAGAGGAACATTTTAGCTGTTTGTATAAATGCAACCTAAGAAATAATGGTCAGATAAAATCTGAGACATGATTTTCAAGGAGCACCAGTCCAACTTTGCTCACCACAGGACTCCTCCATGCCTTTGAAAACCTCTTTCTTCGAATGGTGTGTCAGGTTGATGGTTAATAGCCATATCAGAAAGGTTCAAAGAGACCTTTCTCCTCATGCTGTGTTTTCTATCCAGTAGTTGCCTTCAATTTTTTTTTTTTTTTTTTTACAGAGTTCGGGCAGTGAAAAAACAGAAAGCCAAACCAAAAAATCCCCAGCCCCAAACCAACCCAGCTTGCCAGCCTTTTCCCTTAGTACCCTTTTCAGATATTACAAGGCCATCAGTAAAGCCATATTACGAGGAGGAAACCAAAGGAGAACATCATCCATTTTGTTAGGCAGTGCTTGTGCTAGCCACAGCAAGAGGCTAGGGAGCCAACAGGGGCCACAGCCTGCCCTTGGCCTACAGCTGTCCTCTCTCCGCTGTCTCCTGCCTTGGAAACAGCCTTTTTCCTAACTATCCTCTGGTGGGATGCTGCTGGCAAGGCATCACACGTGCTTGCAGCAAGGTCTCTGCCTGGGGTCTGATGCAGCCTCTGCCCAGAAGACGTAGGAAAATCTGCATGCAATGGTGTTGGCAGTGCAGGGACCAGGACATCCCCAGGTCTCTGTTTGAGACAGGGACCCATGGCTGTGCTTGCAGTACTCTCTCCAGCTCCAAACTAGGACTGGTGGAATAATTTTGAAACACTTAGGAGACTAATGGAGCAGGGCCAGTGTGTTACAAGAGCTGTGCACTCCCCTGTTGCCTGTGCACCAGTTTACCTGGGGCAATGCCACAGTTTATTGAGGAGTCTCTGGGTGACAGACTATGCTGAGAACGCAGTACTGGGAGTAGGCATCCAGTGGGGAAGCAAAGGGGAGAGCATGTCCCTCAAGCTGGGCAGTTGCCTTCATTTTCTGCCTGTTGTGGTTCATCAAGAGGCTCTCAGCCTGGACTCCTGGTCGCTGTGCCTGGTGCCCTAGGGAGGGCAGGGCTTTGCTGCACTCACCAGAAGTTACAGGCTTGCAAGAAAGGGGTCAGCAAATCTGTTATGCTCTACAGGTCCAGGCACTGGGCAGAGATGACATCAGCCACACTGGCATGTGCTGGGACTCTGCCCCAGACCCATCAGCCCTGCTCTTCTGCGTGGCCACATGAAGCTTGAGGTGGGGAAGGCAATGGCAAAGCCCCCTGGCCTGGGCAGCAGGCAGCACTGATGCCTCCTGCAGTGCACAGCAGCCTCTTGTAGCCCCACACTGCCGTGGTCATGGCCAGCAACACTCCCCAGAGGTGCTAAGGCTCCGAGCACCAGCCCTGCAGAGCCGTGGCTCCATGGCCCCAGTGGGGAACAGCTGCAGGCAGTGGCAGAGGTGGCCCTGCTGCCGCAGGCATTCAGTGCCCTTTGTTGGCCATGGTGCCCCACGGCCCTGTTCAGCTGCTCCGTGTGGTGGCACAGAGCTGGGCACTGACACCCAGGGAGTCACAGCAAGGCAGCACAGGGACTGTGTGCTGTGTTGAGGAGCTGAAACAAGTGCTACCGCTGGCAGGACACAAAGCAGAGGCTTCCTATAGATGCTTGCTCCAGGGGACATCTGGCCTCAGTTATGGGCATGGATATGGCAAGGAGCTTGGATGGATGGTGCACCCAGGTCTGTTCAGTTCCAGTATGAGCCTTTGATGAAATCCCTGTACTGACCAAAGACTGGCTTTGAAGGGCAGTATCTCCACAGACAACCCCCTGCAGAAGTTAGCGTTCTCCAAGCATTGAGAGAAGAAATATTTAATGGATTAAAAAGGAAAAGGGGGCAACAGAGAAGTTTAGAAAATGCACTCAACAACTCTGTAATTGGAAGAACTGGCACTATAAAAGGGAAAACCAAGCCTGTGGGAGGGATGAAATTATTTTCCCCAAGTCCAATAATCGCCCTGGCTTAGTGCCAGGAGATTTTGCTCCTGTTGTCACACACAAACTGTGAAATATGGTGCATGCCTATCAGGCTGCACTTCAGTTGCAAATTAACCAGTACGTTCAGTAGTCCTTGGCTTTCATCATCAATGTAGTCTTTAGTGAAGCCTGGGGAAGGAAAAGTGTTTTCCTCCATGTTTCACAGTTTTTCTCCTGCTCTCTTAGACTCTTAATCCTTCATTCTCCCCCTGATTTTCTCAGTGTGGCTTGCCCCTCGAACCCTACCTGGAATAAGCAAAAACAAGTTACAGTGGAGATAAAAGTGAAAAGAAAATTGCACTTTACAGCAGATCACCCTGAGTATGACTTCCAAATACACCCAGTAAAACCCTGTTACTCAGTAGTCAAAAAAACCACAGAGCATCCAGCAGGGATGAATATTCAGCTGATTTTACAGTTTAATTGCTTCTCACTTAAAATTTGCCTTTTTTCCCCCCTTCCTCCCAGCATAGCAAGGTGTTTCCTGCATTTTCCCTGCACTTGAGTATCAGCATGTGCTTTGAGTCCTGTAGAGCTGGAGAGGAATTACTAACAGAACTGAAAAATAACTCTGATCCTCTTACCCTTGCATGCACAAAATTCTTAGCAAAATACAAAAATGAAGGGCATTTCTCTTGTGTTGTGCTTGCATAGTCTGTGTCAATGGCAAAGCAAAGTCTAAGGGCATAAATAAGGTGAAGTGATGCTCTGTGGTGATGCAGGGACTGAAGTGACTGAGTTTTAGCAGTGTCCCTACAATTGGGTTTCCTGATATAGGCAGAAGAATTTACATCGTGTGCCATAGAGCTCAGCTTCCAGCTTTTGTGTGCACCCCTCTTCTTCTGGTTCTTTCCTGCCTGCTCCCAGTGGGTACCTGGATGAGACAAAGAAGGATGCCTGCTGCTTAGATAGTGAAGACTGCTTCTGAGTTCACTTGAAATACCAGTCAGGAGCTTTCTGTCTTTACTGTTTTGTAATCAAAGATGCAGAGGGCACAATTCAGCAAGGATGTGTTTGGTAGGCCGAGTGCTCGTGGTAGGTATGGCCTTGGGTACAGACCACCCTTCCTTCCTTACCACTGCAAATACATCCTATTCCATCAGGGCATCCTTCCTTCAAATACCTATTTTTAAGCTCCCCTATAACAAGGTCAGAATTATTATGGGAAACTGTTTGTCTTGATACATGTCTTGTGCTATTCAAAGATGGCTTGTGTTGAGTGTGTGCTGTGTGCTTTTGGCCAGATGCTGGAGCTTGCAGTGGCGATTGTTTCTGCCTGAGTGGACCCCAAGACACAAACAGGGAGCAGACTGGAAAAGGGTGGCACAAAAGGCACCCTGGGCCTTGCTGGGCCTTTACGGTGCTCCCTGCAAGTGTCTCTCCCTTCCTCCTCTCCTGCTGGCGGCTTGGGCTTGGCTCTTGGGCAGCAGCAACAGGCAGCGCTCTGCTCCCTGCCTGCTGTGGGGAGCACGAGGCTCAAATGGCCCAGTTGGAGATTTGACCAAAATGTGTTAAAAGTATTTCCTCAAATAGTCAGTTTTATTTTAATAAGTCACATTTAGTAGCCTTAAGGATGCTGGCTGTGTGAGAGGAAAGGGTTATGACCTGAAAACAAAGTCGGATGAATGGGTGCTGTGTGAAGGGCTGCTGAGACTTTGGTGTGGGGTGAGAGAGAGGAGCCCTTGCCATGTGGTTGAAAAATGTGGTGGGGTTGACAGGGGAAGCACTTTGACTGAGAAATGTTCTTTTAGATTAAACAACAAAATTCTGCATGCACATACAGACTAAATCTTCATACCAAGGCAGGTTTTGACAGTGTACTGCAGCACTATTGCTATTTATAATCGACAATTACTAACACTATAATCCAGTAAACTTAGTGGTAGCAATTACAACAACATAAATAGCAATCCAGATGACTAAAGGCATTGCTGTCAATGCAGGTGGCAGCTATAGCATTAGAAAAAGAAGTTGGAGGGAAGATAACAGGACTCAATATGTGAGCTTGGGTCTGCTAGTCTTTTATATACCATTTTTAATATACTTCCTGAAATGAAGCTTCAGAAAGGTACACTGCCTCTTTAAAATTAGTCTAGGAACTACAGGTAGTTCACATTATTTTTAAAATAATAAATCTCTATATATATATCTATATTAAAATATATATGTATACATAAGTTAGCTAGCCTACCTTGTGGAAAGGCTGCAGCTAAACTAAGTCTGAGCTAATATTGTATTACCATGGTCTTCTGGTTTGTAGATAGCCCTTCCTTATTAGATGAGGTTCTGTTCTTGCTCCACAGAAGGTGCCTGTGTATATAACTCCTTTGTATTGCTTTCTGCAGAGTCCCTTATATATTTCTTACTACTAATGCTGTGTAGAAAAGGAAATCCAGAGATTTTACTACTGATAATTAACCATATAATGGCCATTAGCAAAATAAAGGTTTAGTTGTTTGGGAAAAAGATTATTTATATTGTGTATGGTTTATTGCCTGATAACTTGTTTGGTGACTGGATATTCTTTTCCTTCTCCTGGTCCTTTTCTGCTTTTTCCAGCTATGGTGTTTACTCCTCACTTTGATTATCTAGCAGGCAATAAAGTATATTGTATGTTTTGAAGCCAAGTGGTGTGCTCCTTACTCGTGCACCGCAGGGAGCCGGGGCTGCCACGGGGCAGGAGGCAGCTCTCCAGCCACAGCTGGCACCTCTCCTGCTGGAGAAGCCAAGGCCCAGGCAAGCACCAGGACAACAACCTGGCAGCTCCTGCTCCAAAGGAGGGAGCTGCAGCCAGGAGCCGTCAGAGCCTTGCTTCCTCGACCGTCCCGAAGGACATGAGGAGACCATGTGGACACAGAAGAGTCACTGCATGTCTTCTAAACTCATAACCACCCTTTTTACTTCTCTGGCGTGGACAGCAGTGGCAGTGGCAAGTACTGTCACTGTCACTGGCAGCTTCCGGTTCTCTCGACAGCCTCATGCTGCTGGGTTTTCAGCCTGAGGAGTGGACATCGGCAGAGCTCCGTGCTCATGCCAGGCTCAGATCCTGTAACAGCAGGGGCACTCTGTGCTTTCCAACACACAAGGCAATGCAGCCAGGCAGCCTGTGCTGAAACACTGCTCCAGGCAACACTCACACACGTGTCAAATGGCCCAGATGGACCTGGTCTGCTTCTGTGAGGCTGCATTGCTTTGGTTTGCTTTGCTTTGAATGGGGAGCCACGTCCTGCATGGCAGTTCCTCCCTCCTGAGGAACTGGCAGATTTTTTTCTGTGGTTCAAAAATTTCACTGCCAGATGCAACTGGTGGGAGTGCACCCTTGGCTGTGTTTGCAGGAGGAGCACATCCTTCTCTACTGCATTCCCTTCCTCAGCTGTGGCTGCTCAGAGGCCACTTGTCACCTCCCAAGGGGACACAGAGCATTGCCCCGTGCTTTGCCCTCCCCTCAGCAGCCCTAGTGCAGCACAACGGGCTGTAATCAGGCTGCTCACCCGACCAAGCCAGCTCTTCTCCAGGAGCTGGGATATGGGTGCTCCTGTGCAGCAGCTCAGGGGACAGGGGGGTGGAGAATAAACCCACCTCCCACTAAAGATCCTAAGAAACAAATGGCTTTGGCATCTGGGGAAATGAAGCTGCTAAAAATCTCAGCCTTTATCAGTCAGCATCATTTTCAGGTGTTTGTTTTGCCCCATTCTACCCTGATGCAAAAGTCAAAATGGTGGCATGGCCTGTGCAGAAAAGCTTCCCAAAAAACAGTAAAAACCTCTCATTTGTAAATCAAAACTTTTTTTTTTTTTTTTAGTTCTGACCTTCACATATTTTGCTGCTTTTTGCATGGCTGTACATGTGCATACTAGATATAAGTACACCATAGTCCATCCTTACTATTCATTTAAAATAATGGAATTGTTCCCTGGCTACTGATGCTGCAGATGGCATCTGTGAACACGATGCTACATTTACAATTTTGCATTTGTGCAGCCCTGCTCAAGCTCCTGCCTGTGCCCCTCTGGTCCCTGCACCACAAGTTGGGTTTCTTGGAGAGAGGGGAAAGGCACAGGCTGCTGCACGTGACCCCTTGAAAAGTATATAAACCTCCAGTTTGGTCCCTTACCATCTGCACCTCTCCTGCTGGGGAAAAAAAAAAAAAAGTGCTTTCTTTTTGTGTGTGTTAATATAAGTATCTAGGGGGGGTTTTGTTGTTTTTTTGGGGGTTTTTTTTGGCATCAGCAGAGAAAATGAACCAGAGACTTGTATCCAGGAAATGCCTGGCTTCATCTTGCTGTGCTTGCTGCGTGATGGGGGAAAAAGATCACTCCCATTTCTAAGCAGTGGGGCTTCTGCCTTGGACCTTGACCCGCTCAAATAATCCTCTTGTGTCCTCAGATGCCTGTGCCAGGAATTGGCCTTATTTGCACATCCCACCTGGAGAAATCAGTTGGTGAAACAGGCAGCAGCAAAGCTGGTGGCTCTGAGTGGGTACAGCAGCCCACAACATCTATATTCAGCAACTAATGAGCACTGGAGAAGTCTCAATTATGAAGCATATTTTATATGCATGTGTCTATATTGTATATTTTTTCCTTTTTAAAATTTCTTATTACGGCATATTTATGATTGACAGTTTGTGTGTTGGCTTTTGGGTTTTTTTCCCCTTAGGGCAAATTGGATCCTCAGAGGCTTTTTTGCCAGCACAAATGAGATGTGCAAAAAGAAGGGCTGTTGGAGGTACTTGGGGAGGTAAATGCCTTTTCCTCTCCGCATTAGTCCATCTGGTAATCACAGGGACTGTTTGTACAAACAAAATGAACCTTGTGTCTGTGCTGGGCCTGGTGTCCTCAGAGGAAGCCCTGGGCAGCAGGTGCTCCCAGGTTTGTGGAGGGAAGGCTTGGGTGTGCTCCGGGCTCCTCCAGAGCTGTGATTTGGTAAACCTCACATCTTCAGCCCCAGACTTTTCTGTCGTTTGTTGGACAATTTGGTGAACGGTTTGAGCCAGCTTGCCAAAGCCAAGGTCTTGCACCCCAGAGAACTAAGAAACGCTTTCAAGCTGATTGAAGTCTGACAAATGGCAGTGAGGAGCTTCTTGGTTTGGGTGAAAGCAGAGTGAGTCAGGGGCTGACCCCCCCAGGCTGCCCAACCCAGTGGATTTAGGAAATAGCAGTGGTTATCAGCTCAGCAGTCTCAGGACATGTGACTGGCAGGGTTATGGAGAGGTCCTTCAATTAAACCAACTGGTTTAGGGCAGAAAATGGGCACTGTCTCAGCCTCCAGGTCCTGGGGCTCAACTGTGTGAACATCCTCACAGCTCATGGGTTTTTCCATCTGCTGCACAGGGGCTGGGTTGGACAAAACCCTTTGAGGCAGGGGCTCATCCCTGACCAGCCAGGCCCTCTTTGAGCAGCCACATCCTCCAGTGTGGTTGGTGTTGAAACACTTGCACTGAAGGGAAACTTCGAATCTGTGTAATTAAAAAAAAATAATTAAATAAACAAAGCTGGGCACCATGAGCCATTTGGGGCAGGAATCATCACCCTCCTCTTCCCCCTTACTGTATATCATCAGCTTCCTCTTCATTTAGATAGATTTGAGGACACACTTGGGCTGGCACTTAATTGCTCATCATAAGGACAATTAAATTAATTAGAAGCCTGATCCTGCAAGGCACAGAGAGGAACCCTCAGTGTCAGTGGTGCTCAGAGATGTAAAATCTTAAACCAAAGTGCTCCACCTTTTCTGGTCCCAATTCCTCCCTAGCTAACTAGGGGTTTTGTCACTAATATGTCTCATTCCTTGTACTTTCTTGAGCTTTCTATGCTATAAATGGCTGATACATAGACTGTTCTGATGGCACACCATGAGATTTAAAAAACCGTATGAGAGGAAATTTGCCTGCAAACTTTCAGCAGTTTTTTTTTTATTCAGATAGAGTTGGGGAAAGGAAAAGCAAATGCAAATATTCTCATTGCTAGCCTTCCCTTGGAAGGGAAATCTAGAAGAAGCCTGGGAAGAAGGTTTTTCTCCCAGGATCTTCAGCAGTTTTACGCAGCAGGAGGGATGGGGAGCTCTGCAGTGTCTTATTGTGCTTGTACTGCTTTTAGCTAATGAGATTTAACTGTGCCAACCTCCCAAGACATGTAAGCAAGTCATGGTGGCATGACAGGGTGGCAACAGCACGCTGATGCTCGTCTCTGCTGTCATCTCTCCTGGTGTCCCTGTTGCTCAGAGGGTAGTTTTGGCCCACACCGCATCTCCACCACCCACCCAGAGATCTGGGATTTGCACGGGAAGGCAGAGCTGCCTTCAACCCAGAGCCCACGAATCACTTTGCCAGGGGTCTGGAGCACCCCTGTGTGAAAGCAGAGTGACAGAAATGCAGCCTTCTGTCAGGAGCCCTAGATTTATGGCCTGCACGTCTCATTGTCCAACAGGGAGCTGCTGGTCCTTCATTAGCTGTAAGGGCTTTTCAACAGGTACCGTAAAGGAGATGGCAGGATTGATGGAAAAGCCCCAGCCACACGGCAGAGGGCAGAGGCCAGGCCATGCAGAGGGATTTAATTCTACCAGACATTTCTTACTCCTGTTCTTCCTGGGAGGGATGCTTTTACTGCCCTACCCTAAGTGCGCTTGTACTCAGTGTAGTTTCACCACAAGGGAAATTGGCCTGGCCTGGCCCCTGCTTTCTTAATCTCCAGGTCATTGGTATAAGTAAATGACAGCCAGGAAACATCTTCTTACAAGCAGGTCCTTTAAAGGCCAGCGGAAAATATTCCTATGTATTTATGTGTAATAGAATGATTCCCTTGCTTTGCATGTTACTGAAAAAAAAACCCAGTGTATTCATAACTCATGGACTTTTAAGGAAAATTTTAGTTGTCTGAAAAATGTGGATTAGTGATATACTTGATTCATCCTTTGGGGGCTGGAGTATGGTTGATTCATCACTACAGCTTTAGCTGGGTGTTTAATGTCCTTTTCCTTTTCTTCTTCCCCCAGCTGGCTGCATATCTATTTCCTGTTGATTTTAATAGAAGTTGGACCTGCTAATCCCTCTGAAATGTTTGAAAAATCTCAGTATTTTCCTTAGGGAAGCATGTAGAGCACAGGGACGCAAAGGCTGAACCCAGCAGCCGCCCCACCACTCCCCAGGGCTCACAGCCTGGGCTGCCACCCATTTCCAATGTGCTTTGCTTTCTTCTTCCAAAAGCACCAGGCCTGCGTACAGCAGCTCTGGGAAAACACCAGTGATGAAGATGATTGAACGTGGAGGGAGGGAAAGATCCCCTGCAGCACAGTGGAGGTGTCTGCCCGAGGGGGAAAAAAAGGAATAAGGAAGGGGAAAGGGGGAAAAGTCCCTGGTGGGAGTTCAGTAATCCTGATGGAAGGTTTATGCCTTCAAAGGCTGGGACTGCAGAGCTGCAGTGGGTGTGAGTCCCCACCCCTGCAGGGTGCTGCCACCCCCCGCTCCTGCCAGCCCTTGCTCCAAGCCTTATCCCTGTTTTCCAGGTGGCTGTGTGAGCACCGGCAAGGTTTGGCACCTTGTAGAGCAGCACTAATCTCCTGACTGAGCCACTTAGGATGAGGGACAATGCTGCTTGCTCTTCCCTTCTGCCTGGCTCATGCTCTTGGCCCCACAATTTTCTCCCAGGTCAGGTCAAAAAGTGGTCTGTGAATACTTTTCTGGAAAGCTCTCCTGCTTTTCTGTGCTTTGCAAGTTTAATTCAATTAACATCGGCTGAGGAACCACACCTGCTACTTGGAGTATACTCGTGGTCTAACAAAATAAAACCCAACAGGTTCTATTAATTCAGTAACTGTGTTGCTGAAAGGCATAATCCCAATTAACTAATTATTGGTAATTTTTTATTATTTTACCCTTTCCATGCTTTGCTACTGCCTGCCTGGAGATGTATCTTATTGCAGAGGTTTAACTCAGTTCCAGGCTCTGCCCCTGCAAAGGGCTCTCACTCCCAAAAATGTTTGACTTTAGGAGTGCCTCCAATGGCTTCCCTTTGCCAAGCAAAGCATTTCCCAAAATATATCTGATTTTAAGGCAGCTTTTTCTTATATTTTTCCTTTTTATAACTAGCCACCAGAAGTAAACCACCTTCCATTACTCGGAGCACTGGAGGGAGGGGGACAGTGACACACCCTTCCCACCTGGCTCATCAAACTTTTTTCAGAGTCAGTTTAAATTGCCATAAGCCAGGGGAGATGCTGGATATTTCTCTCCGATGTTGCTCCAGCTCTCAAAAGTTGTTAAACTGGCACCACGCATATTCATGTAAACCAGTTTACTTCACCCTCATCCCTATTCTCCAGACTTGTTTCAGCCAGTGAGGTGACGCAGGCTGAACCACTCCCTGAACGTGAAAAGGCTTTGGCTGGCTGGTACAGGCAGCATTCAACTACAGCATTTGGTGGCAATGCAAATATTTACAGCAGCCCTATGGAGGAAGTGGTGGTGCAAGTGGAGCTTCCCGAGTGAAATGCTTGAAGTGTACATGCAGCATAAAGAACCCAAGCTCTGAGGCTCAGCTGTAGTTTCATCACTTTTTGACACTGCGGTCAAGATTTAGGGGCCATGCTTCTGAGGGCAGCATCAAACATCAGATGTGACACTCCTGGAGGCACCCTGGTGCTGCTGGGAGAGGGAAATGCTACTGAGCAACTTCCAGAAAGACTAAAATCAGTGCAGAATCGTGAAAAATAATGCAGCCCAATTGTGCTGGTTTGAAAGCAAAACTAGTGAGACACTCCAAGTCAGAAGTATAATTTAATAGAGCGAAAAAAAAAACGAACAACAAAACAAGTAAAAACAAAATAAAAAAATAAATGCAATAGTACAAAGGACCACTGACAGAGTCAGAATACAAACCCAACACCCTGTTAGTTAGGGTGGTAGTAGCAGTCCAGATGAAGTAGTCTTGTTGAAGCAGTGATCCTGTAGAAAAGGTCTGGTAGGTAGCTCTTGTCCTCTGGAAATCCAGTGGCTAAGGCTACCTGTGGTGTTCCAAACCTCAGCTTATATTCAGGATGAAATGCTTGGTTCCTCCCTCTGGGCGGAGTATCTCACAATGGGATGTAATCTTATCAGCCATGCGGTGATGGCCCATTAACAGAAGATGTCCCCCTGGAGGGAGGATGGGTCATAGGAGAGATAAGAACTCTGCTGCACCTGGTGTCAACAGCTGGCCCATTAACAGAAGATAGCCCCAGGAGCTTATCAGGGATGAGTCAAGGAGGGGATGGGGAACACTGTCCCACCGCTTCCAACAGCTTATGAAGATGGTAACAGAATACATACTTTTGGATACATCTTACACTGTAACCTAGGACACCAATCCAAAGCTTTCTCTTAATTTTTAGTTATGTAGGAAATTCAGTGGTTCTCAAACTGTGTGCCCATAGGTTATCAGTGTCCTGCAGACCCAGGCAAGCCAGTGATGCTTTTCATGTAGTACAGTACACACTAGCGTGAGTACCCTCCCATGGTGATGTCAGAGCTGCCCGTACCCACAGTTTACACTGACTAGGTGCTGTTGCAAGCTAAGCCACAACAAGCTCTATCCTGATGTCCACGCCATATATTATTCAGGTTATATCATAGGCAAGCACAGTAGACCTGGCCCAAAACACCCAGTAACGGGGAACAAATCCCATTAAAACCCAAGGGACCCCTTGCAACCACCAAATTGTGAGAGATTCACTGCAAAACTGATTCAGTCAGTAATGCTTTGGCTCATGCTGGATCCTCCTGGCACGGGGATGGTGGTGCATGTGCATTAAGTTTTTTCTGGCGTGTAATGAGCTGGTACCTCCAGGCTGGACATGCACCAAACACAAGCCAGCTCTAAGAGGACATGTAGGATCCTCCTTTGGGCACCTTGCAGCCTTGCATCTGCCAAGGAAGGTGCTTGGGGACAGACAGACAGACTATACCCAGCAGTGTGTAAAACCCCTGAAACCTTGATACAGAGGCAGTGACTCAGCTGTCTTGTTTTAGTCCATTGCAGGAAATTACTTGATAATGAGTCATTTGAAAAATCACCCATGTCTGACCTTGTCACGCTGCTTTGCCTTGCTAGCTGAGGGGGAGGAAGAGGGACCTTAGAGAGAACCAGCCCGGGTTCAGAGCCCGCCCAGGAGGGCTGCCGGGCCACCAGAGCAGTGTCAGTCATCCATGGGTGCAAAGGAGCGCAAGTACAGCCGAAAGTCCAACCTCCCTGCCCCTCAGCAGGTGCACACATGCACACACCTCAGTTTTTAAGTGCAGGCTATGCTGCAGAAAGTGGAGGCCAAAGCCCTGCATGCAGAGCTGGCTTTGAGCAGTGATAAAACTGAGGGCAGACACCAACCCATGAAAATAAAAGCAATGTTCTCTCTGGCCCCTTCCCAGGGCCCTCCCATCACCGTGTGCTGGGCTCTGGTGGCTGGTGTGCTAGCAGGGAGAGAGGGCCCTGGCTGGGTCAGTGTGCTCAGGTCACAAGGGCTGAACAAAACCAGCAGCACACTGGTGTCTCCACTGGGACCATGGCACTGCGGGGTCTTCAGCTGCAAGCTGGGGCTCTCTTTTCTTGCTGCATCTGAAATAAACAGGGCAGGACACAGAGTCCTTTTAATGCCTTTATTTGTGATCAGCTCTGGGGCGGGGGCTGTCGGGGTCAGGTGCACGCCGCAGCTCCCACAGACGAGGCGGAGGAGGAGGAGAACAGATCTGTCACTAGAGTGCGATGCGGCAGAGCTGGGACTTCTGTCCTCGCTGGAATGTCAGAAGGCAAAAGCTGGCTCGGAGGTCCAGAGGGTCTCTTCTTGGTCTAATTCCTTGCATGTTAGGGTGAGAACTTGAAGAGTTTAAAACAGGGTTGAGGGGTAGTCCCACCTCTTCCCTAACTAGGGATGTTGCTTCAGTCCTTTAATTTGCACTCTAGCTCATTGTCTTAGCAGTCTTTTCTCTCAAATAGTACCCAGTGTCCTCGTGTCCTCTTATTCGCATAACTCCTCCTCCTCAGGGCACCATCTTGGGGAGCAGCAGGGCTCAGCAGTACTCAGCAGAAAGTGAACAGAGCAAAAGGGGTAAATAAGGTAACAATTAGCAAGAAAGAGGGACTTGGACATTCAACAAGGTAAGTTACACTAGTTATGTAACAACAAGTACCAACTCTGATTAGGCTTATCAACATCAAGGGCATATAACACAACTGGAACTTTAATTAACAGGGGAGAATTAATGAGGTAATTTGAACCAACACTAACTCTGGTGAAGTCTGTTCATCACAGCATCCACACAGCATTAGCACACGTGGGGTCTCCAGCACTGCTAACTCAGTAAATGCAGCAGTCTCTGGAACAGCTGCTTTTCCAGCAGCCAGTCTATTGCTGTTCAGAAGAAATGTTATTTCTAACCGATGGATGGTTTTCTTATGCTGCCTCCGTGGAAGGTTTTCATCAGATCAATATTTATAGCACATCAAGTATTTGTGTGAGAATGGCAGAGCTGGTGGTGAAGACCCAGTATCTAACACCACCACGAACCCACACCAGCAAACGTCATTTGAGAGCCAATGGAAGGAGATAAAGCTGAAGCCACCCAAACCCCCTTGCAATGAGGGAAGGAACTTGCTGTTTCAAGGAAGCACTAGTTGTAAACCTGGAGTGCTATCCAAGTGCTGCAGGAAGAACACACAGGTCAGTGTTTTGAGGAACCCCCACCCTCACATGATGTACTTACGCCCTGAGCAATCTGCAGGGAACTGAAGAGAATTGTTTGCAAATGCCCAGGAAGCAAAAACCAACTCTTTTAAAACTTTAATTCATAGTTCAAACACAGCTTGAAAATCTGCCCACAGACATTGTAATGTTTGGTGGTGTTGAAGCTGGATGAGGCCATGGTTTAATGCCAGCTCGTGGAGGGAGGGTGAGTGAGTCAGTGAGAGACGACCCTGCCTTTGTCTTCACATAAACAGAAGAATAAACGCAGTCTAAGAAAGAGAGATCATTCGCTAAAATATTTGCCTAGACCAGATGGCTCTGGTGACTCAGACAAAATACTCCCCCTGCTACTAGCCAGCTGTAAAAGGACTGTGGTTTGCTGTTTAGGAAAAATGACACAGCGTCGTGCAGAGCCTATCTAGGAAACGTGGAGGGGGAAAAAAAGCACTCACATGTCCCATTTAAAAATTAAAAAGGTTTGTCTGGATCACTTCTCCCGTCTAGCACCAGCTTGGTAATGCCTATGTGCAAGGATGGGGTGTGGGACAGATCAGGGATTGATTTGTTACTCAGCATTTTTTGCTTTAATAAGTTAAAATAAATGAGAACAGGTGTTTTAAGCAGGTGTTTTTAAACTGCTTATTTTAATCATCTGAATTTAAATTTTAGCTCTACTTTTCTGCTTCCCTAAAGAAATGGCAGTATTTCAAAAGCTCAGGGCTTCTGTTCAAATGATTCACTCTGATGCAGATACCATCTGAATCAAAACAAAGCATGGATCCAACAACCACACTCACTAAGGCAGAATTAAACCACTAAAGACAGTTTTTAATGGGTCTTTATGAATAATCATGACATTTTTCTCCAATTGCTCTCTTCTAGCTTTATTTAGTAGATACAATCCTCTGTGTTAAGAGAATTCACGCCAGTTTGAAGAGCATTCAAGACAAACAGCATCTGGAGGCAAGATGGGCTCTGCTCTTGCAAACGCACGGACTGGTCATTAAAATGTAGAGCTGCCATCCTCCTCCTCACAGGGCACACAGGGCATACACATACAGTTTTTCAGAGCTTCCCAGGAAGCCACAAACCACTGTCCTCATGATCTCTCATGACCCAGAACCTTATCTGGCCTCATGCATTCTTCCAGCCAAAAGCACACTTTGCCCATCCCCTCCCCCGCTAGCTATTTTAGGCTAGAATGCAGAGAAATCTACTAATGATTAACTCTGCAGAACGAGGAAGAGGGATTGCCAGGTGTTCTCTTGGACTTGAGAAGCCTGGAATGAGCACTGGCCTTGAACCACCCACATGACCCAGTGGCAGTATGTTCAAAGCAGATGTCTTCCCCACCCCTCCCACTGGTCTTGTTTATTTGAGTGACCTGATCATGCACCAGAGTTAAAAGAAGACCATTTTGGTATAATCAGACAAAGGAAGCATGATCCAGTACTGTAATGGAGAGGTCCTTAGTACTGTAGCAAAAAGCTGTTTTTTACTGCATCAGGCAGGCCATTATTACACTTTGTTAAGACCCCTGCTGTGGCATGCGTGCAGAGCTATGAATAAGGTGAAGGACATGGAGCTCAGCTCCCTGCCACCCTCCATGCCCCTTTTGCCTTTGCAGTGACAACACTCAGCCCTCCTCTCATTTTTAGCCCTTTGCTGGCAAAATTGGATTTTGCTTCCTTTGGGGTCACCAGAACACCTTCAGGAATCCAGACAGTAAGAGGTGGTCCCAGGGCATTGATGTTCTCTCCAGACATCCAGATACCAGATGATGCAGACCTCAAGGACTTTCAGATGTCATCAGTTCATCTTTGGAACTGAAGGAACTTTGGCACCTAGGGATGCTTGGAGTCCAATGAGATGTGACTCTCACCTACCTGTATGGCTGTCGTGGTTTGACATTATTGCCAAACATTCTCCTCGATCACTAATTTCATCTGTGAGAGCATGACCAGAAACAAAGGCAAAGCAATCTCAACTTATGAATTACAAAGATAGATTTATTCACACACACTCAAAGAAGTAGAAAGAAAAAAAATGAAAATGTCGAAAAAGAAAGCACTTTTCCCCTCCTTCCCTAAACAACATTCTAAATACAATCCAAACATTCATGTCCNTTGTTTTCAGTTTGCAGCTTCCCAGCGATGTCACATGCTGCGGGGCGTGAGGACTGGGGGGTCCTGGCCTCCCCTCACCCGGCTCCCGCCATGCCGCGGCCCCCCCGTGGCTGCCATTCCCGGCCTGGCCCCAGCGCTGCCGCTGCCGCCCGGCCCAGCTCGGCTGGCCATCACGGCCCGGCCCGCCATCCCGCGAGCCCGGCGGCTCCGCTGCTGCCACCCCCGCAGCTCAAAACGCAGCAGCTCCACCACGGCTCGAGCCACACACCTCCCTTCCCTTTCTTCCCCCCCCCCCCCCCGCTAAGCCGTGGGGGAGGGGAGGAAAAAAGGGGCCCTCTGCCTTCTCAGCCCGCCCCAGGCCACCCCATGGCCCCGGCTGCAGGGTGGCCCTGGGCTGTTACCTGCTGGCCAGCAGGAAGGCGACAAGGGACTAGAACTTCCTACAAGCTCCATTACCCTGCCTGTTGGTGTTTCGCTCAGCCGTCATTTCCTGCTTTTCAAACCATTACAATGGCTTTAGAAGTCTTTCCCTTGGCAAAGGTACTCTTTCACTGGGTTTCTTTTCAGACCTGTGAGATCACCATGTTGAGGAACGTTATGCTAAAGACATGCCTACAACAGCAAATGCATGTACACTTACTTTACTAAAAAATAAAATTTAGCCACAGATTGACTGGGCTGGCAAAGTTACCTACAAATCCAGAAAGCAGCTCCCTTTAGGAACTATTCTAGCAAAAGATTCACAGGTCTTCAAACTTGTATGACCGCCCTAGGGCAACGCTTTCAGAGCTTGCAGTTTGGACAGTCCCCTTTTGTCCTGTGGGTTTAACATATTTCCACTTCCATGGGATTCAAGTGAATCACAAGCCTTGCAATGGGCCCTGCCTCACTTGCACTGTCACTTCCTGGGAGGAGGGGGATACTTTCCAAATGAAAGTATTTATACTAAGAAGCAACTCAACAAAAAGCCTGGTCTCACTTCTCCTCTTCAGGAAGGCTGAAACCAACCTGAGCTGGTGATGGCACACAGCAGGGGTTAAGTATCAAAGCAAGACAGAGGTTTTTCTCACCTGCCAAAGGTGTCTTGTTTGAACAGTGCCAGGGAAGTTAAAGGTGTTGGAGCAGCATGAAGGCAAGGGAAGGCCCTGCCCATAGTTTGCTGCACTGTACCAACTATAGGCTATAGCTGCTGCTGTGACCACCCCCCCGCCCCCACAACCAATTCAGCATGGAAAAAATACTGCTGCAGCCTCTCCCTCCTGCTCCCATTTGTTAGTCCCTGCTCTTCTCTACAAAGCCTTGTGAGCTCCCAGCACTTTCTCTTTGGCCTGGCAGTTCCAGTTATGCACTGAGGTTGTTTTGTTCATGTTTCCCAGCCCGAGGCTGTAATCTGGATTAAGAGCAGACTCAGGGCATGAACCTGTCCCTTACCAAGTGCACATGGTAAATGGGCTGTTTTCTGTTGTGGGTAAATAAACAAATAGTGACTTGTACTTCTCAGCACAGGGCTTTTCTCTTGTACCATTTAACATCTTTTCGCTCCTTGCCTTTGCCATGCACTGTGCTATTAATTCACCCACAGAGCACATCAAGAGCTCACACTGTCACCAATGAAATAGATGTAGCCCCTTTAGCTGGCCTTGGGGGACAAGAACCACCTTGTCCTCTGTCAACTTCCCTGTGACTGCCAGAGTCCTGAGGTCTTTATCCCACATTAATTGTACTTCTTCATTGATGCTGTAACCAGCTTCATTTCCTGGTCAGTAAGACAGTCAAAGCTGTTTATGCTTTGGTGTTTTGGTGTACCACCACTGCAAACGCCAACAGCTTCCTCACGGTTCAGGACATAGTGATTTTATTCCCCAGTTGCCCATTACTATTTGGTTTATGCCATTCCCAGAGAACTGGTATGAGGAAAAAAGGGTAGTGCGAAGGGCAACCTAACAGAGTTAGTATCAAGGCATCACCTTTGCTAAATAAACAGCTATAAGGGTGGTAGGGTGCTATATCTAATATACCCTGCTCCAAGGCTTTACTGAGCATCCATCCCCACTCATCCTCTTCATGGAAGCCTCTTTCCCTCACCCTGCAGCCGGGAGAGGAGCTGCATGTCCCCCTCTCCCTGCATCTTGGGAGGAGCGGCCATGCTGCCGCTGTGGGAGCAGTGCAGGACGCATCCAGGGTCAAACAAGAGGCAAAGGCACCCAGGCTCCGGTGCCCCCTACCCAATCTTCTGCTGGGATGAGGTTCTCCACTGGCCGCAGCATCACAAGACAGGGCAGGTAAGGGGTAAAGAAAAAACAATTGCCTTCCTCCACATTACCACCTTTTTAACCCACATTTCTTTACACAGTCACATTAAATAACATCACCGTTGTTTTCAGCTTGCTCGGTCTATCAAAAAATAACTTTTTTCCTACCTACAGACCAGGTAAGGGAGGACATTTTAGGTTTCTACAGTGGTACCTCTTTATCTGTGCCAGCCAAAACCTCACAAACTTCCTGGAACAGTAAGTGCCTGGCTCCATCAAAGGCTGGTGCAGTGTTTTCATTCTTAACTGTAACTCCAGCTACGGAGGGGTTGTTTCTGAAAACCTGCTTTGTAATTACAGTGCAGGATACAAAGCAATTTATTTCCATGCTGGGCTCCTTTAATTACAATTTATATAATTTTACTACGATCCTTAAATTCTCAGTGTTTGACGTGGGACAAATTAAAGCTTTCAAGTTCTACCTAGGCTAACTCCCATACCTGCAGAGCTCTGCCCACAACACCGTGCCTTTACTTCCACTTCATCTTCAATAGGTGGATTTTCTTTTTCATTGAGCTGAACTAGTACGAAATGTCAGAGAATCCTGATCACCTTTTTCTTCAATGAAACTATGTTAACTGGCTATGCTCAAACTTAGATGAAATTAATTGCAATGAATAAATCTTAAAGATCCCTTTTCTCTTTACTGCTGTCTGAACTTCCGTTTGTCCTTGGATGAACTTTCTGGTTAACAGGACAGTGAATTTCCAGTGATTTGCTGGTTTTTGTTTTGTTTTTTTTCCTCTTTCCCATGTATCTAGTTTATTAAAGAATACTGCTTTTCTTACACAGCAAAAAAACAAAACAAAAACCCAACTGCCCAAAATACAACCAAATGTTCTTGCTCTAAAAGCAATTCCTGTAGCACTTCTGGAAAACAAAAAGGAAAGTTAAATGAATGCAACGAAACACAAGTACCCTCAAGCCAAGTTCTGAAAAATGTTGTCTCTGTTTTTCTACAGGTCTGGTAAGCACTCCAAGCTTAGCCTGCACCCACCTATTGTACACCTTAAAAGAAAGGCTGAGGGGGTGTGGATAGTGTAGGAAAGGGGGCAGACTAATTATTAGAACAGTTTCAAAATCTTTCACTATCTGCAGGTACATAAATTGTGAATGACAGTAAAATTCAGTGCTTTAATTAAAGCTGAAGGTGTGCCAGACCTTACTCTGCACCAAGCAGTTGCTGTGCCCAGGGGACATCACTGAGGTGTGGAGGTAGAGTCTGATTCATGTGACAACTGCACATCCCCAAGGACTTCCACGTGCTCAGCTCTTGGTCACATGCAGACAGGAGCACTGTACAGAATCATGGAATTAAGGTCAGAAAAGACCACCAAGATCATCAAGGCTAACTTTTAACTGACCACCACCCTGTCAACAAAACTGTATCACTGAGTGCCACATCACTGACTCCACCACTTCCCTGGGGAGGCTGTTCTGATGCTTGACAAACCTTTCAGTGAAGAAACAGAAATAGTTCCGTAACTCTGGAGGGTCCAAATGTACCAATTTTAGCGATGTTAGGACAAACTGTTCACACTCTTCCAGCAAACGTGCGGTTCCTATGCTCTTTAATTCTCCCACCAAACTTGTATTCATGGCAGACTCTCTTTTCCCTTCACAGCACCCACTCTCCAGCCCAGTAATTTCAAAAGCCTCCTTTCTGTAGTCTTTAAAAACAAGCAAGCAAAAGGACAGAAATCAAAATTTGTTTCAATACTGCAGCTTTCCTTCCCCAAAGCAGACGATCCTTGTCTCTCTGCTATTTACACTTGTGTATTAAAGTTTCCTGCCCATTCATCATTTCATTGAAAAGCAGTCTGGTTCTGCCTTTTCTGCCTCGAACTTTATGAGTACTCCTTGCCCTTTTCCCGCAGCCCAGCTGCAGTGTGAAGGATTTGGGGTACA
The DNA here is from genome assembly GCA_013400495.1 of Nicator chloris. Taxonomy (NCBI): domain Eukaryota; kingdom Metazoa; phylum Chordata; class Aves; order Passeriformes; family Pycnonotidae; genus Nicator; species Nicator chloris. The sequence goes on along the minus strand of WAAE01003777.1, from coordinate 6,608 downwards.
TCTCCCAGGCCATGCCCTACCCCTGCTGCGCTTCTGCTGCAGGTACAGTAGGGAACCAACAAGGAAACTAGAGGAAGTCCAGCTCACACTTTTTCATTGTGAAAGCTTTGCAAGAGTCCTCAAGGATACAGGAAGCAAGAGGTACTGAAGTCCAAGACAGTACTGGCTGCATCTATGACAAAGGCACAGAGCACTAGAGCACGAAAGAATTATTTTCTATAGGAAAGAAACAAAAATTCTTCTGCAAAGTGGAAATGAGCCAGAGGCCAGTCCACTTCTACACTTAGGCAGGTAACTCTGTAGCAACTGCTGAATTATGTAGCTCTGATCAAGCGCTTTCAGAAGGCTTCTGGACTGGAAGTTCAGGTTTAGGCTGGTTTTCCTGGTTGAACTGACCGAAGCAGTCTGGATCACAGGTACTGGGCATCACTGATGGTACTGTGATATTCTCCAGTCACATGCATTTAGATTAGCACCATTTCTCTCACCCCAAAGTTCAAGCATGCAGTTTTCCTGAACTTTAGGACCAGTTTTTCTGACCTTGCAGCTCACCTTGCAGGGTCCCAGCACAGAAAATTCTAAAACTGTTAAAATTCTGTTTAAATAGCTCACATTGTGCGTCCTTTAGAGAGGAAACTGTGTGTCTAGGGCAATCACAAAACATTTCTGAAGAGAAACTGAAGTTCAACAGCCACAGGTAAAGTCACCTTGAACAAATGAGGGAATTGGCAATAATTTCCACTGTTCCCATCAGCTCAGCTCCTCTGAAGAGGATGTGTGGAAAGCCCACCAGGCAGGACTTGCAGCTCCTCTCTCCACAGTCAAATGAACATTAAAGACAACTTCAGGAAATCCAGAACTTATCCAGCAGTGCTTTAGCAGTAACACAAGGGATCCTCTTTGCACAGAAATACCATTCCAGGGCTGCAAAGACAGACTGGACCGAGGTGCTGCTTTGCTGTTTCTGAAGTTACAGTGGCAAGAGCAGCTTGTTACTCCTCATCTCCTCCCACAGCACACTCAGGTGACAACATCTGATGGCTGATGTTGGAGAGAGCAACTGAAGTTATTACAAGGTAGCCTACACACTCGCTTCTTCATCTGGAGGACCTTTTTAAGGAGAAACCCACCCAAAATCATCTGCAGCAGCCTATGTAACACTGAGAACATTCCTGTAGATCCAGTAAGTAATACATAAAGACAAGGAGAACAGAAGCTATGACTATAAATTTATGGAAGCAGCTACAGAAGGTCAATGTCCTAACAAGAAAATCTCCCACAAAAACAACTTAAAATGACTTTATTTTTTAAGTATATTAGCACAATATTTACAAAATATTTTCATGTTTCATAAATAAAAACATTTTTTTGGGTAAAGACTATAGATCTATAGATATTTAAAATGTCTATATATTTATATATACACACATATGTACACACACAAATGAAAGCATACAGTTATGAACAACTTTGGTTTAAATTACTGGTGGGAAAGGGCTGGCTGGGTGTACCAATGACTTTTAAACTCTCGCTTTTAAATTCCCACCTACAAGAAATCCAGCCCTTAACACAACAGGAGGTGGGTTTCTCCCATTTCTGGGGCCATGATTCTGCAGCCCATTGACAGCCACTGAGCTCCTCACATTTTGACAATTCCTAGGAACGGCTCGGCCTGATCCCATGGTGACACAGCAGGGTTCTGCTGCAGTTTGCTTTACAGAAATTGACATAAAGCTATTATACCTAATTGTTTTTATAAGGCAGAATACCTCAACTGAATTCCAGTTGATTTGGTTTTTTATACCTCGGCTGCTAAGACTTTCAATTTGCCAGAGGGAATCACTAGTTATAAACAGGGAGCACTGCACAGTACTAAATTAGAAAAATTTTTATACTGAATTGTAATGAAGTACCATCTCCCATTTTTAGTTAGATATCACTGAGATTATGGAAAAACCTGCACCAAAAGATTCATATGAAAGAGCTCAAACCTTACGTGAATACTCCCACTGGCAGAGTAGGAGAGTAAGTGTGAGCCCTACATGCTTCTCCCATATTTTAACATGTGGGTGACCCTCTTCGCTGTGTCCAGTTCCACTGATCCAAGTGAGGCCTGGCCTATGGCTTGCTTTAAATAGCTCAATCCTGCAGCCTTGGCAAGAGGGACGATTATGACAGCACCTACTGTCAAATCAAACACCTCAATTTTGCTTTGTTGAATTCTTAATGCGACTCGGAGCTCAACGTGCAGAGACCCAAATCACTGCAACGTGCACCCACAACATGGATATGAACCTTGGTTTGTAACATTCAACTCTGAGAAGTGCCAAATTACTCAGGATCTTTAAAAACAAGGATTTTATTACATGAGTGTTTGGCAACAGCTTTCCAAATCAAGTTTGAAATTGTTAGGAGAAAACCGTGTGTACCTTTGAAATACAGTACCTTAGTACAAACAGGAAACAGAGTCAAGATTTCTACAAAGCATACACAAAGTCCAAGAGCAGCCCACTATATTGGAACAACTCTCAAAACAGCTGTAAAACACAGCAGAATCTCATGGAATGTGTAAGTCCTAGTAAACTGATTTTTAACCATACCATTACATATATACAGAAACTGAGCTTCCTCACTCCTCATCAACTCCTTTTACTTTTCATTTTATGTATTTGTGATGTAATGTCAGCAACACAAACCTGGGCCAGAAATTATATAGGTTATGTTTTCTTTTCCATTCAAGAAAACAAAGTTTTAAACTCCGTCAAAAATACACTAAATAGGACAACTCCTATTTTTATGAAGCATCCACGACTTTCACAAATTCACTGAGTTAAGAAAGCCTGAAATTGCTTCCAATTCCACACACTGCACAACATGAACACACACAAGAACCACATTCAGCATTAAGATTACCAACTCCTGTGCTCTGTAATTCCAGTGCTGAATTAGGCTCCAACAGCTGAGCAGTTTCTCATCAAAGGACACAGAGGCGGCATGGGGAGCCCTCTCACTGGACAAAAATATCAGCCACCAGAGCACACGACTACTGTCCACAGAGAGGAGTACTAATGTCTCACAGAATTAGAACTCTGTTAATAATTTCAGGCGAGCTGGGAGTAAACTTTGTACTTATGCAACTTTGTGTGTAACGTTTTTCTTTTAATAAAAATTTGCTGAATGTCAGAAAAGATGTATTTGTACAATCTCTACTTCCGGCTTGTATCATACACATAAACCATACTTTGTCCATGCACACAAATAAAGAAAACAATAGTCTAAATGGTATTGCAAACTCTGGGCTCAGGAGGCCCATTATCAAAGTAGTGATTAATGATAGTTTTTGAAAATAGTACCACTAAGGATTACTGCAGGGAGACTCTGTACTGGGCAAATAAGTGCTTTTTATATTCTCACTCTCAACCATCCCATATACACTGTAACAAAAGAAAATAAAGATCACATGTGGGCAAACACACATGTTCCTTGCTACAGCTGCTGTGACTATAAAATTACATAATTTATATCAAAAGCACTTTTGCCACACATGCAAAACAACTAGATTCCTGAATTTCTTCTCGTTGAGTAGTGCATCTTCAAGGCCACGGTGTATCAACAATGGTGTACTTTTTATATACGCATCACATAGCTCTGCAGTTCTAGGAATTTAAAAAGAAAGAAAACAAAATATTGTTTGGCAAGAACAGCAATGTTTAGTGCTGCCTATGCAAGTCACAGCTTACAGATTTATTTTTTTTCATTTCAAAACTGAAAGCACATTTAGCATTCAAATACTGGAAAAAGGTGTTACCAACAGCAAGTGATGTTTCAGCCTCCCCATGAAAGAAAGGTGGACACTGTCTTGGAGCTTTCACTCGTGAAATTGAATGAGCTGAAGTGGCTCACAAGCTCAGCTGTCTGACCCACCCTGTCCATATATTCTAATGCTAGTTTACTTTCACACTTTATTTTGTAAGCTAGTCAGCTTCAGCATCTGATTCATGCCTGCTTCAGTCTGTGTGTGAATTTTCCACAGAAGGTTAACATAGAAGCAGAGCTCAAAAGGTTACTGCCTCCAGCGTGTGAGTCACAGCATTTGCCTTCCATCTGTAAAACCTTCTGTCACTGGTTAGGAGCCATCTTTCAGACAAGAAAAAGCAGACAGACTTTTAGCTCTACCCTAAAATTAAACGAGTAATTGACAATTTCTGTGCTTTTGGAAGCTTCACGTCAGCATTAGAAGGTCAGTTTTCATAACCTGAGACCTAAGAAAAAATAGGCAACTTATTTAAAATTGGATCTCCAAGCAAAACTCTGCCTTGTTCTTCAGCAGGATGAGGTAACTGCAGAGAGCCCATCCTGATCTCCCTTCTGGTTTGGTCTGAATGCAATAGACTGGCAAATATCTATTTTTTTCCTGGTCTCAAATCTGCCAAGAACAAGCAGTAGCCAGGTTCTGGAGCAGGCCCCGCCTTCCACTCCATCCAGCTCAGATTACACTAACTGGTACACATTTATCAATGTGTTTATGATTCACCAATGCAACTTGCCTTTTGTACTGCAGAAGTGCTTCTATTCCCACTGGTTTAGAAAACAATGATATGGGATATCTGGATCAACCAAATGTAGTAGTCATAAGTAACACAAACCGAACAGCACATGGTATTTGTAAGGAAGCCTGTTTTTAAAACTCATACACCTTTTTAGAGCTAACTAGTACCTCATTTATTTGCTCATTGTCAATCCATGCCTCCCAGAAATGGCATGATATACAAGTATTTCAAGTGAGCTAACAGATTTGGAGTGACTTTACTCTTCATCCCAAGTAGCAAAATGTTGTAATTGAATGCAGGAGTACTAGGCTAAGGGTCTAGTGATACCTCATGACAAGTTTGCTCAGTATTCAGGGAGAAACTTAAGTACCAACAGCATCAACAAGTGGGTTTTTTTATCCCATTGCTATGAAAAGTACAGTTGCTGAATAGAAAAGACTCAATAATGCTGTCTTCATTTTCAAACCTTATCATCTAGCCTAAAATTTAAGTTTTTCAATGAGAGCAATCGGGAAAATAATAAGTGGAGTGAAATCTGATTGGAACAAAATCTAACAAAACCCAGAGAATTCAAGTAACACCTAAAGAGGGGAAGAAGAAGTAAATTTTAAACCACTTTCCTGTGAATTTTCATTGAAGATCACCAATTAAGTGCTGAGAGAAACCTTAGTTATATCAACAACAATAAAACAAAAACCAAAAACACCACCAAAAACACCGACCAAATACACAACCCACCACCAAGGAAACATTCCATGCACCTTAAATACTATGTGAGCATAAAGGAAACAGAAAGCTATTTGACTTTCCGTATTTGATCAGAAACATACTATTGCACAGTTCTCTCAGTGACTCATCCTCTTCACTGTTTAGGAATACACATTCTTCCCCTATGTTTGATATAGGATGCATGTATTCTTTCTTTTCAATGAAATATAATTTGAATAAGAACAGCACCTGCCCTGAAACCTGTCCTCCAAGTTTCATTGAATTAGCACTGGGTAACTAAACACCCCAACCCTCAAATGCTTAGCCATTAAAACAAATGTCTGTTAGACTTACCATCATTCTAACATCACTCCTTTTGCATCTTTAAAAGTAAAAAAAAATGGATTAGTAATGAGTGAAATAGAAATAAATGCTTCACAGGTAATATTCAGGTTAATTCTAAAATTCAGGTTAATTCTAATATTCAGGTTAGAACTTGCTACTACTCAGCATGCCAATTAGTGAACATAGTAGCGAAAAAAAAAATCAAAGTCATCCCTTTTTCACTGTAAATTTCCCTGACCTTAAATGCTATCAGAGTTTCACAACCCAAGGAAATATGAAAAGAATAGAGTGGCAAGGATAGATTTTGCTGTGATCATTAAGTATTTCACCTAAATAAATCTTTATGAAGAATTAACATCAATTTTCAATACCAGTCCCTCTTCTTCCCTTAAAAGCTGGACATTTTGCAAAGCAAAGAAAGTGGACACAATATCGTGAGATACTAGATTTGTCCTAAAATAGTCCAACAGTGCCTCTGGCTAGCAAGCACAGTGGCATAAAACAGGGAATCTGGACCTGCAGGCAACATTTCATCAAGAAATCAAACTCTTACTGACTCACAGAGCCACATAAGTTGCCACACTTATCTGCCATCTTAGTGCTGTGGTATTAGAATCATCTTTAGAATCATCTTTATCCATAATTAATCCCTTAATGAGAAGATAAACCTTGAATATCACCTACCATTTAGTGGTTCTTCTACAGCTTTCTGCAAAACATTTAAAAATATATATATGTATAAAAAGCCTTCATGTTTACTTCTGGCTGGCCACAGTTAAATTACTCTAATTGACATATACAGTAAGTAGTGATTCTACAAAAACGGAGAAAGCTTAATGTTAATCAAATTAATGACTAAAGGTCTGAAAAAAAAATTATATCAGTCAATATCTGCATTCTCCAGGTTGTCTTCCCTTACTGTGATGTTTATTCAGATGAAATACCCCTAGGTGGCAGCGGAAGCCGTGCAGATACTACTTTTAAGCTCTAAAACCTAACTGATTA
>WAAE01003776.1:84017-103794 GCA_013400495.1 Nicator chloris | reverse complement strand
TTTTGTGTTGTTTTGTTTTGTTTATACACTAAAAATGTTATTTTAAAGGGCTAAGCAAGTAATAATAATTGTGCTCAAACGCCCACACACATTGGCACTATCACTCTGAGACAGGTCCAGATGGAAAGGGAAAGAATTCATTGCTTTGAGGACAAAAATGGTCAAACCAGCTAAGCTGTCAGCTCCATATTTCATGTATTTTTATATAAGTATTTTGGAAGAAAGGAATATGAATTGAGAGGGAAAGTGAAGGTGAAACACAACTACATAACAGTAATTTTCAGGTGGTTTCCCTTTTCTGTAGGTGTAGAAATATGTTCAATTGCACTTCAGTTTTCTTTTTGTTTAGAGAGATCTGTGCTTTTATAACTTTGAGGCGATTCTGAAGACTGCCTCTAGTTTTGGGGCAGACTCATCATCTTCATAAAATATGTAACATTGTGTACTCAGGAGCTGCCTGAAGTCAGTTGTCAAGTTCCACCTTTTAATTACAGACCATCTACCACGTTCATCATGATGACCATGCTAAAATTCTCAATTCTTCCTTTTATTTCTGTTTAAAATATTAGAGAGCAGCTGAATGAAACACTCTTACCAATTTTCATTCATGTTCCCATAAGCTGAGCAGTAGTGATTTTAACTGTAAAATAAAATATTGTAATCTATAGATGATTAATAGTTACCTTGGAAATCAAGTAATCAAAATACAAAATTATAATAGATTCAAGAAACCCATATATATGTTTATATATATTTAAGTTATATAAACATATATTTAAATGAAAGTGAAAAATGCATGCAATACTCTTGTTTTCTCATTGGTGTATAAGACCTTGGAGTGGAAACAGCTCCTACAGTCTGTTCAGTGTTAATGTTGGTAGGTGAGACCCTATTTTGGGTCTCAGCTAGAGTGAAATAATCTAAAACTGTATTGGGAACCAGTGTTCTCCTTGCCAGCAAAGCTGAGATTTTATGTGGAAATAGTTTGCCTTTTGAAAACTTTGCTGTGACAAGGACTTAGATCCTGCTTCATGGAAAAAATAATCCCAGGAAAGCCCTGCAAGTTAGGAGCATTAATTCCTTTTTGTATGCTGAGACAGCTAGCTTTTACACTGAGCACTTCTTCACAAAAATCATACAGTGCTTCATTTTTCTAAGCCATGGGAATTGTGAAAGGCCTCTGGAAAACCGTGTAATGATTTAGATGAAAAGTCTGTTTTGTCTCATCCAGCAGGAAGTGTGCTTATCAATGTGGCTGTTAAATTGCGAATTTTCTAGGGAGCGCTCCATGTACAAGTTGATGATCTTGATCCATAAAAGCAGGCTCTGAGACATGACTCATAAACTTGTCTGTGATTCAAATGTGTTCTTCAGTTTTGAATAAATGAGTTGTCCAATAAACTAAATAAGTCCTGTCTATGCTTTTATCTACATCCAAACATTGGGGTTAACCCTGCGATAGGTGTAGTTGCATTGCACGTGGTGGACAGCTGGTCAGTCTTACAGTGGTAGACACTATAACATCAAATTCTAATTAAAAAGACTCTATTTATTAATATGAACATGTATCTTCCACTTCTTTCGTTTTCTGGGAAAATTACCACAATGTTATCAAAAATAATTTCCCCCATGTGCATGTAGTGTGTTGATTAACAGGTTTAATGACTTTCACTGTTTTTATAGGCTTCTAAAGTCTTATCTGTCTTCCTGGCTTTTGTGCTTTTTCTAGTCATTTAGAAAATCCTGAAAGGAAGACAAAACAAGGGGTTTTGAGACAGTGAAGTGAGACAGCTGATTAGTCCTAAGGAAGCTTCAAAGTAGATAAGCAGACTAGGTCAGGTTTGCAGTAATGACAAAGATAAATCCTTCAAAAGGATCATTCGTTCTGGGATGCAAAACATTTTACTGGAAGATTTATGAAATTTATAAAAGAGCATGCTCAGGAACATTTGGATTAATAAATAACAAAACTGAAACTTGTATGTCCTCAGTTCATGGTTTGTTCTTGAAAAATGGAGAGTGCACTGAACTATGAAGTTCTGAAAAAAGCTTTTTAACCTTTTTTGATCCCTTTCCTTTCTGTGTGTAAGATTTTGATTTTTTTTCTGACTAACCTAAATATTGTTTTTGGTTTTGGAGAGCTGCAAAGAATGGGGCATAATAATGTTTTTTTTTCCCCAGTGTGCACATGCTTTTCACCATGTCAATCTGTGCTTATCGACATCGATAATGTGAGTTTGTGAATCTTTTTCCTTCTCAAACCACATCTCCACTTTTTCACGCACTGTGACTCACTTGGGACAGTCATGCTTTTCAAATATTCTTGTTGATGTTTTTTTCCTCTCCCTGAGTAAGAGTGCAGAAAGTGATGAATGTCTTTCTCTGCCAACCTGGCTCTTCTGAGTGCATCAATCAGGAAGATGGGCAATGTCAATATCTCTCAAATTACCTTTCAAAATCCACATTAGCAGGATTTTTCTTAAAGGAATGTTCTTTCAATTTAAGGAGCAAGTAGCAGGTACAATTTCAGCTCATGCACTGAGGCAGAGTCCCTACATAAAAGAAGACTTGCTTAAAAATCAAGTCTTGAGTAGAAACTACATAACTTAATTTTAAAAATGTATTTAAATTTGCCAAATATGACTATTTCCTTTCCATTCCCCTGTCAACCTCTAATAATGTAGGTAGGTAGGTAGATTTTTCTCACTACAAGTTGATCTCCTTATCCCTCATGGTTCCCACAAAGATTCTAAAACCAGAGAGCAGATAAATGCATTAAAAACCCAGAAATGACTCAACTATCTGAAATTGTAAAGCATCACTGACTTTTATTTTCTGTGCACCAAAGAAGAGTTGTGTATTTTTTTTTCCTGCCTGGATGGTTAACACAATGTAAGCCATTAAAACTTCCATTGCATTTGCTCTGTTTTGAGCAAAAATACCTGTTGTAGAAAAGCTTATATATATTAAATTATATATAATTTCTAAGATAATAATCACCTTCTCTGAGAATTGTGTCTTTGAAAGGATAGCAATCCCATCCCTTCATAACTCACTGTACTGCCCTCAGTGATGTCAGAGCAGTACTGTCTTTATTTGAAAATTATAATACCTGTGAGAAAACTACTAGCTGTGCTTAATCACTACCTATTTTTTTTTTTGTGAGGATTGTTTAGCACATAATATTAGATCAGGCAAATTATGTTTACGTTGACTGCTGTAATATCAGCATCGACTGGGCAACACTTGTCGGGTGGTCTGTACACATGTGCAGGTGCATGTCCACATCCGGGCAGGTCACTTAGAGCTCCTTTATCCAGTAGAGGAAAACAAGTGAAAACGGTCAAGCATGAGTAGTGCTTTGGGTGTCTAAATTTCTGGTAGGGGAGTTTCACTTTGTATGTCACTATTACCTGTTATAGTTGCACTGCAATACTGTGTCGTTTCTGCAGGCCACAGTTCACTGAAACACCTTTACAGCTTGGAATTAGGGTGTTGCTTTTACTCCACTGTAACAAAACCTTTTCCTACCTGAGGCTGTAGCAAAAATGCAGTTACACAGTTGAAGTTCTTCCCAGTGGGAGTCATATCACTGGATATTGTGTGTGACCATGTGGCACCTGGCTCTAGGGATATGAGAAGCAGGCTGTTAGAGGCAGCAGTGCTGCCGGTATCACCGAGCCATTGTCAGGCATCCTGATTTGTGTAAGCCAGAGAGAAGGACAGGTGGGCAGACATGGTTCTCCAAAAGGGACAATAAAGGCTTTCCGACTCCTCCTCAGGGTTTCCCCACGTCCTTCTTCTCATCCCATCCTTCCTGTCTCTACTCCCAAAATCAATCTCTTGCCTCATAACTGGGGTGTCAAAACTAAATTCCGCTGAGAGCAAGCACCTAGGTAAGTTTTTTGAGACACAAACCAGCTTTCAAACAATTTCCTTCCTTGTGCTCTTTATTAATATTTTCCTGTTTTCCAGTAGATGTGCACTAACCTGCAAAGCCTGGGATTTAGGGTATTTCTCTGGTCAAGTCTAGGGCAGATGAGAGAGTTGCTGAGCCTTTAAAAGATGTTGTGCTCTGAATCAGTTTATAAAGACCAGACTTATGTGATATGCACATAACTGTTTTCAGATAACTATTATGACATTTTAAATATTTAGAAATGCTCTTCAGTACCTTTTCAGCAGATAGAAGTTGTAAGGTATTAAAAACCAGGCCAAAAATACTGCTTCCTTCTCCCTGCAAATGAACCAGAGCTTCTGGAAGTGAACAGGCTTCTTTCTGCTGATAAAAGTTAGGCCATTCCCTGGAAAGGGAGAAGCAGCACTTTATTTACATCACTTTTTTTTTTTTTTTCTTTTTTTTTTCTGTCTGGACTTGGGTTTTTATTCACTGTGATTTTTTAGTTTGAAGGAATTCCTAGCCTTAAGGAAGCCCAAGGACTCTTTTTACATAGTGTTGTCCTCATGTCAGTGTTCTTCAAACAGCTAAACAAGGTGATGTTTCCACTTTTTAATTATTTCTTATTCTTAGTTTCATTCATTTTATTTTCTTGACAGTGTATGTTGCCCTTGTGTGGGAGATTTGTTGGAGGACTCCTTGCTGTGTTGCAAACAAACTGGATGTAGTTCAGGAATAATTGCTAGAGAGATTCTGGCATGGCTGATCATGCACTGGACTTTTTGCAGTAATCTGGGGTGAATAAATCTCAGTGAGCTGGAGGATTGCAATGTATTTACACAACATATCCGCAGTCACTGCTGTGTCTATGTACAACCGTGGTGTGAAAAGAAGGAAGATAATTCAATTTATGGAATAAATTGTACATTGCGTTCTTCCTCTACTTTGCAACTGAGAAACAACAGGCACACTCAATGTACATACAATTTCCTCTACCAACCCCTTTCCTTCATTTATGATAGCTTGGCTTATTTTTTATGTTCTTCTTCAGCTTGTAATTTCATTTGTATGTGATTTGAAATAATGTAGAGTTCACTAGAGGGAGAGAATTCACTGTGCAGTGTTTTGGGAGGAGGAAGGGGGACAGAAAGACAAAGAAGAAAATTGTATTTAAATTTCATCTGTACAAGAAGCTCCAGCTTTTCTAAGCTATGGTGGACAAACAAGGAGAAAATAAAGAGAAACAGATTGCTGCTGCATTTTGCCATCTGCTCTGTATGCCACAGATTGCTTTCATCAGCAGGGAGCTATTATCACCAGTTAAAAAACATACTCTCTTTAAATAGTCTCTGTTTCTCTCTCTCAAAAAAAAGAAGTAGTAACAAAAAGATGATTTCCACCATTTAAATATGTTTCTATATTTCTTCCCTACTGGTCTGAGTTTTTGTGCTTGCAGAAGAGGCCGTGTCTCATGTCACACACTGGGTTGTCCATCCTCGACTGTGAGGAATTGTGAGACCTTCCCAGCAGAGCCCAGCCAGCCCAGCCAGCCTGGATGTGACTCCAGATGCTCTGTGCCAACATGACTTGGCTTGACAAGTTTCTGCACTGGACTGTAGTGCTGCCACTATATAACTCTGTAGGACTTAGCTTTATAACCCTCCACCAAGCTCCAATTTATGGGTGAGCTGTGCTGAGCTCACCATACAGGCACATTTCTGATCCAAAAAGTTACGGAGCTTAAGTTACCAAAAGGGAGTATTGAGATTTATGCAACCAAAATGTACATAAATCTGTTCCTCATTCCCTATTTTTATTACAGCAGCTGCAGCAGTAACAGCACCTGCAACAATGGATCTCTCCATAGGTAGCTCTGTGCCATTTCCACTGAGATCTCCTCTTGTCCCATCAATACCTGTCTTCATTTTGGAGAGACAGAGGTACTTAAGTGCATGCTTGGGTAAAGCTATGTATGCATTCCCTGGGACCCTAACGGCACTTGAATGTAGCTCTTCCTCCTGTTAATGCCTGTTGTATCTCCCTGAGGCTGTTCCTTTACAACAGGAATGACTCCATTTCAAATCAAACAGTTTTTCCCTGCACCAAAAGGTTCCCAGTTTGAGTTCACCAGCTTTTTCATCTTTGCATGTATTGCTTCAGATGAACTGCTTCCCCAGAAATTTTAACCGAATCCTGTGTAAACCTTCTCTTCTTGCTTTGTATGTACGTACATTAAACTAAGAGCAAGTACATCAGCCTGTGCACCTTTCAGCATATAATTTTTCTATAGCAGCTACTGTTTATTTTACCATGTTATAAGTGATAACTTATAACTCATTCATATGTTTGGAGAAATGTACGGCTTTTTGGAGAAAATGTACAGCTACAGGTAAGACATTTTTGAACAAAAATGATACTAACTACATAGAAAAAGACAGAAAGGGTAGTTGTGGTGGTGGGGTTTTGATAGGTTATTGTTTAATTTTGTTAAAGTGTTTTTCCCAGTGGTTTGTTCCTGTTACACTGCTCTGATGGATGTGGTCTGTCCCAGGTTGTCCTTCCCCTGTCCCATTGTAAAACCTCCCTGACCCTGCCCCTGGACCATCAGCCTTGGTCCAATAATTTGACTGTACCACCCCCTCACCTGAGGAGTTTGAAAGTTACCTGGGACCCCCACCTCTCTCTCTCGGGCTCCCCTCTCCAAAGAATAAACATCTCTGCCCTGAGAGCCTTCTTGGGCCTTTATTCCAAACCTCGAAGCTGAGGAACCAGTGTTGGGACTGCCTGCAGTCTGAGCACGGACTCCTGACCACAGGACCAGGAAAACAGAGCTAGCCGGGCTCCCATGGGTCTTCAGCTTCAGATAGTGGTACTGGCTCTGTTTTTTGACAGAACCCTCCAGAGGTCCCAGTTCCAGTTACTTTCTCTTACAGGATGGGACAACAAAACAAAACAAAACAAAACACAAAACAAAACACGTGTTCATCGCTCGTCCTTAGATCTGTCATGAGTGATGGGACTAGATGAAGAGAAATAAAGACTAATGGGAAGTTAATATGTTTTTATTTGTAGGTTGTTTTATTCTGCTGTCTCCCTCAAGGGTGCTACCAACATGTAAGCTGTACATTTCTTCCTTGTTTTCAGTTACAAGTTGCAAGTGGATCTTGCCTCCATATACTTTTAAGAAAGGATTATATATTATGCTACTGGTGTTAGTGGCCATCACATGTTTAACTATTATTTTGAGGGTATTTGAGACACATGAGTTTTTCTCCTTGCATTATGGTCTCTTCTCTGTCTGATTTTATTCATTTGTTTCCATTAATAATTGCTTTTTTAAGTTATGCTAGCTCTCAATAGATGCTACAGGTGGTCACACTACACAAAACAAACTGAACGTAGCAGTATTCCCTCCTCCTATGAGTGAATAGCTGTTATATTGCGTTTGGTGGTTTGCCCTGCTTCTCCCCCTGAGTTGTTGGTTTGTTCCCCAGTTGCACACACCCCCTGCTTCTGTCAACCCCTGTGTTACCCCTCCCTTGTTCCCGCACCTTCCCTGTCAGTCCCATCCCTCCTCCCCTCAGTGCTGTGCCAGTCACCCCAGCCCTCCTCCCTTCGTCTGGAAGGTTCTTGGAGGGGGCGTCGAGTGATTGGCCAGCCTGGGGCAGTCCCTCCCCGGCTCCCAGTTGATTAGCTGCTGTTCACATCCCTCATTCCCATCCCCACACCCCACCTCTCTCCCATTGGATCGGGACCTGACCCTCCCTTACTCTCCACCCCCAGTTAAAACCCCCTGCATCCCTTTGTTCGGGGCTCTCTGAGTCTCTCCCTTTTCGAGAGTGGTGGTCCGCCTGGGCTGTCACAATAAACTCGGACTACAAAGAGACCAGTGAGTTGCCTCCTTTCTTCACTGACAGTGGCAGCAAGAGCCTTCGTCCCACTGGGAGTGAGGGCAGCTAGTCTGACCTCTCAAGCTGCAGTCACAGCCCACCGTGCCCAACCGGGCAGGAGGTGGAGGCTGCACTCCCTGCTGTGGTGGTGCCTGGAAAGCTAGCCGAGGAGATCCACAATAGAGCAGGGGCTCTGAGACGAGGCACAGCCGCAAGTAGTGGTGAAAGCAACTCTATGTTCTTCCCAAATCACAGGATTATAGAACTATTTAGGATAAAAAAAGACTGTTAGAATCATTGGGTCCAACAAATGCTGGGCTTTCTCCTGAGTCTCTGGGCTAGTTTGAAGCCATACCAGCAACCATGTTTGGAGTGCCAGGAGGCAGCTGGAGCAGAGTTTTGGGTCTCATAGCTCAGGTAATTTTAGGACTGGCCTTTCAAGTTAATTCTCCAAACATTGGCTCTTTTTCTGCTAGCATAAATAACATGTTTTTTCAATAATGTATTTATAAACCAGGCTAGGTTTTGTCTCCACATGAAAAGTTAAAACATTAATCCTGCCTCTGTGCTGTCAGAGTCAAATGTGGCTGTCAAGATCTTTAGGGCAGAGCTCAGGAAAGATCTGATGCAGCGCTGCCTGTGGGCAGGGAGTACCTGCCCTGGGCTGACCTGGCCCCACAACAGCTTTCCAAACTTTTACTGGTGTGTCTTGCAGCTGCTTATGTTCCCTTTTGTGGCTGTGTCCATCTGAAGATGGGAACTGAGCAGTGTGTCCTAAGGTGGCTTTAGCAATATTGTAGCTGATCTAATGCCTGCGCTCTTCCTGACCTGGTTCTGACATGTCATTACATCTTACTCCATCTGAACTAAAATGCACAGGGGCCTGATGTTTATGGAAGCACCCTTGTCTTTGGGTACTTCACATAAGTGGGGCCAGGTGTCCCTTGCATTTTTCATCTTGTCCTGCTATTATGTCTCTAGAGTGGTACAGTTGAGCCTGTGTTTTACATACCTCCTAAAAAGGAGGAAAAATAGCCTGTAAGATTTTTTGGGGGGCAGAGGTGGGTTAGGAGCAAAGACCTGACAGAGTTGATACTTATCCAAAATCCTGGAATTTTTCAGGAATGATAAGTGTTGAATTTATGCTCCAGGGCAAAAGGTTTTGCTCTTTGCAGAGGGGTGTCTCAGCTTTGGAGAGCAGAGATAATAAAATGGGAAGAGGAAGTACTATCCGTATAACATTATCAGTCTGCTCAACCAGGTGCCAACATTTATAACACCATGTTTACACAGATGAATCTCAAAATGTTTCTCAGCATGTTAGGCAGTCTTTGCTGTGCTTCCACTGTTTTCAACTTTAAGTAAAGTCATTCTGCAAAGCAGCTGTTGGGATGAGAATGGGGAACTTGCTCTCAGATACACAGTATAACAAATTTCTGATTTTTATTGTAGTCTGACTGAGTTTTTGACTAGAAAATTTCAAGGGATATATTTTAAAAATCCCTAAATAAGAAGATTCTGAGGAGGAATACTTCAGAGTGTTGAAGGAAAGAGAGGGATAGGTCAGAGGAAAATAAATCAAAGAAGAGATATGAAAAAGAATTTGTTAGGAGTTATGGAGAGGAATAAAATTAACTTTCAAACAGTAAGTACCATGACAAAAACCTTTCAGGTTTTAAGCAATTTTACTTCAATGGACTGGCATGTGCTTGAAGGAGCAGCAAAGATGGCAAGACTTGCACAAATCCCAAAAGTCTCTGAATCAGATGTCTGCGTACAAGCCCTAATACCTAAAGGAAGCAGTATTTGCCTGCTGTGTTGAGAGAGCAGGGACACCTGAGGGGCTGTTGCCTCATGTTGGGGTGTTGAGGAGCAGCAGTCCTCCATATCCTGCCTTCAGGGTGTCCTAGTGGTGTCTGGTTTGGCCTTTCTGGTTCGGCAGGTTTTGAGGTGTATTGCAGAGTGATGCTCTGTGCCACAAATCTCAAGCCTGCAACTAGAACCAATCTTGTAGGAAAACCCAGTTCCTGCTGAGATGTCTCTTTTCAAAAGCACTGTCATCCAGACTGTTCAAACAACAGCCTGGGGATCTTTCTGCGTAAATTATGCTGCAATCTTTAACCTTTCCAGTTCTCAACCTTTCTTCCAATCCTGTGTGCTGTTCTTTGTAGCACCTTGAGGACTAGCTTGTTTGGGAGCTTTCCTGATATTTAGGCTTTCTCACACCTTTCCCTAATCCCATTTTGTTCCCAGAGATCTTCCTGACTGCAATACCTATGACAACATTAGGCAGCAGCTGAACCAAATATGCACTTGTTTGCATCAATCTGTGTATAGCTACTCCTTATTACCTTGTGGTTAATGATCTTACACCTGCATAGGAACCGAGTTTGCAAAGACAATCCTCTTGGTTCTGATACTGCTCCTTTGCAACTACTAGATGAAATCTACTGCAAAAGACCTGTGTGCCCATGGAAGGCAGCATCTGGTGATTACTTCAGAAGAGACCTGAAGACAAAATTAACAGAACAGATTAGCTTTAAGACCAGTTTCTAGCTCCCCTTTTAAAAGTTTTCCTTTGAACATGAGAATGCTTGCAAGCTTGTATTTTCTGGGCATGGTTTTCTAGTGTTAGCTCTGCCTATAAGTCATAGTCTGAAGCTTCAATAATCCTTCCCTTAATGTGTCAATCAGATCTGGTGTGATGGAAGTGTTGAGACATGTCCAAAAATTCAGGATCAGAAGCTGGAAAATGAACATCATGGAACCTTACTGGCAGTTCTTCCTGTTTCTTCAGACCCAGAGAAACATTTGACACTTTTTCCCATGCTCAGACATTGCAGAAAAAACATATATTTTGCACCTTTTTTGTCTGGACAGTGTCATGACTAAAAGAAGAATTTATGAAGATGCCCCATCTCTTCACAGATGACTAGACATCCTTGCTAACAGCTGCCCACTAACTGGCTAAAATGCTTTTGGATGTTAATTGTTAATTGCACAGAAACCTCCTAAAACTACCTCTGGGCTCAGTGAAATGAGCATCCATGGGACTGCGATTTGGATAGGCAGAGAACTGCCACTTTCCCCTCAGAGTCCCTTAACATTTTGGCACAGAAGACATGGATTTTCCTATTTTCCTGCAATGCTTTATGGCTGGTGATAAATTTGATTAACTATTTCAAGAATAATCTGCCATTCCCATTAAATCCATTAACTTGTCATGCATCAGTGCTACCTGAGACAACCAAATAACACATACCAGTAGCTAAAGGGTATTTTTTCTTCCTGACATGTACAATGTAACTTTATTTCTACAAAGGAGTAAAGAAAGTACAGGAACTTGGTTTGCATGAATTTGCGCATTTCAAAAGGTGAAAGAGAAGCCAGACCAAAATCAAATTATAAGCTTATTGTATTACGAGGTCATCCTTTGATGATGGTCCCTACAAACTGTCTCAGTGTGGGATGGTGTTCTGGTGGTCTCTTTTCATGGCTGGATGCATTTGCTGAGCTGTGCATCTTCTGGGGTGATTTGCTCCTAAAAGGTCAAGTCAACTGGATGTGGCAGCAACCAAGGGCTTTTGCTAAAAATGATTCCTTTAAAAAGGGAAGCATGATAGAGATAAAGGAAAGAAAAAAGGACTTGTTTATGCTATAGACCTTCAAGCTGCACTAACTAAAGAGCCTGACTTAATAAAAGATGGAATTGGATGATGGCATCAGCTGTTATATCATGGTGCGTTAGCTACCTCTGGGCCTCTGGGGGATTTTGTAGAAGAAAACAAGTCATCAATATATAATGAAACATCTCAGTCTTTGCAGAGACTTCTCAGAAGGAAATTGCTAACCTTTTCCCTCAGCCGTTTTCTCTGAAATGTTTCCATTCCATTTTGCTGTTAAACTAATTAGAAGCATTCCTAGCAGCCTGTTGAAACATCACAGAAATGAAGTGATGCAGTCAGATAGACTGACAAAATTCTGTTTTCCCTAATGGCTCTTGCAGTCCTGCAAACGTTTCTCCCCCCATAGCAACAATTCTTGAAAATCCATGATCATACAAAATGAAGCAGAAAAAGATAAGCAGGTATACAGCCCAGTCTCCTGTAAAAGAGGAAATATAGCCAAGGAAAATATTTGCAAGGTGCCCCTGAAAACTAAATGGAAGAAGATACTTTTAAGCTTGGCACCAGCAGAGGGAAGTTGGAGCTACAAGCAGCCAGTTGTTTGATGTTTATTGCCACTGAAGTTTATCAGTACTTCCTATATTTTCTGTACAGAAATAGTATTGCATGAGTGAAATATCTTTATCAGTTTTTCCTTTTAAATCCTGTGATATCTCCCATTTAACTGTGTCTAATGGCCTAAAAGTAGCAAGGTGACATCACGCATGGGATGTAGCTTGGGGCTTTCAGACTGAACTCTGTGAAACTGGAAAAACACTTGCCTGTTCTCTTTAGAATGAACAAATGAATCAATTAAACCAGGCACACCTCCTCACCTCTGCCAGGCTGCAACACAGCACCTTCTGCAGAGCTCTGGAACATGCCTGGGCTCTGGCCCCGCAGCCATTGGCCACTTCCTGGTGCGTTCAGGTGATGTTGGTCCATACCTCAGCACTGGGATTAAAGCACCCAGTGGCTGTGGCATATGTTTCTCCTTGCAGTGCAGTTTGGTTTGCTTTTAACCCTGAGCGGATTTATTGGCTTGACTGTGCAGTGATGTTAGCACAGCTGCAGCTCTGCTGCAGGGGTGGTAGTGCAAAACTGAGGTCACCTACTCTCCTTGGGGTTAGTCACATACATCCTAGCCCTTGTGCCAGGTTCCTAAGCAGGGGAATGGGGTGGGCTGGGGGGACTTCAGCTTTTAAAGTCTGCAGTGTCCTGTCTGAAAACTACCATACGAATCTTTTGCCAAAGTGCAGCTCTGCCCTTGAGGAGCTGCACAGACTCAACAGATGAGACAAAAGAGAGAATCTTGGTGAAACTTCCAGTCTACTGATTTTTCTGATAACTAAATTTTTTAATGTCATAGCATACAGTGTGTATAGGCCTTATGTCTTGCCTTTGCTTTAAATTGCAGCCCAAAGAATTTCCATTTGAGAACTGAAAACAGATGTTGAAAACAGCTTTTTTACATTTCCATGATCTGAAAATGAACTATGTATATATAATATAGCCTTTTCAAATTAGTTTGAAAATACATTTCTTCTGACTTGACTTTTCTTGTGCCAAAGCTTTGAGTCTGACACATTTTTTTAGCCAAAACCGTAATCTAACTACATTAATATTTTTTTTAAAATTGGAAACACTGAGCAAGAGCTGTTGACAAAGTTTGTTGTATTTTTATAGTATTATTTTCACGTTAGTATTAAATGAGAAATTATCTATAAAAAATAGACTTTTTATTTAAATAGAATGAAAGTTCTGAGTACTGTCCTTGAAAGTCTGAAATTCATGGCATTGCTCTAGAAGAGCTTCCCTTTTGTGATTGTTCCCCATCTGCGTGAGTAAAAAATTTATGTCCTATGCATTTCTAGGCTATGTTTCCTAGAAGTTACCCATAAATACTTACTAAAAAATCTTTTTGGGTTTAACATAGGGATTAAGAAATAGATAGTTCATAGGATTCCATGTGAAAACTGTGTATGTTCCTGTATAATTAACTTATCATACACTGTATGCAATTACCTACTCAAGTGTAGTTTTCTGAATTGCAGTTTGCTTACAAGCCTCAACATTTATTTTTTCTTAAAACCTCACAAAATTTCAAATGAGATTTTGCAACAAAGTCTTGCTCTCATGCAACTTAACAGTTACATTCAGATTAATTTTTGAAGCTGAAGGACTCTCCATTTCAGCCATGCTTTGAGAGATTCAGGCACATTTAGGGAATAATAGTATATTACTGCAGTGTATTGTAGAGTATACAGGTAATTTGGGATTTAATTGCTTTAAAGCATATATAAATGGACACACTTTGCTGAAAATGCGTATGTTTAAGGGGAATTGTTTTATTGGAAATGAAAATGATTAGTTTTGTAGGGTTTTACTAGTATGCCCTCCAAAAGCTCTGATAAACATACACTTGCTGGATATTTTTTCTGGAATGATGATCCATCTTTTTGATTACAGAGGCTTATAAATCGTATTACCTTGTGCACTTCAGTCGTATTTGCTGATACTGTATTTTGGCTCCTATGTTAGTAATCGTTTTAAGTTGCTGTGTTTTTTTAATGAATATTGAGTTAGTTTTCTCTGAGTTAAAACAACTTCAAAAAATCTAGTAAAAAACATGGGCCTGTCTAGTACTAAATAAAATTAACTTAGGAATGCATGTAATTTAGCAGAAGTCTGTTCTTACAACATTCCAGCCTGAATTTATGAGATGTGTTACAAACAACAGAAAAGGTAGGCACGTATATGGAGAGAGTGCAAATTTAGGATGGGAGTGACGCAACAGAAATGTAGGGTTGGGCATGAAATTCTGGAAGACTCAGAGGTATTTTAGTTGCAAAACAATGTTAGCTGTTTTTAGTGCAGATAGCCACTTGAAAAACCCCCAAGTGTAGGTGGAACAGATGACAAAATTAAGATGCAGGGAGCAGGCAGTGAAGTCTGTGATACAGAAGTGCAAGGGGCACACGGGCAGATTTCCTGTCTCATCTCTGTGTGAGATTGTGAAGGGCAAGTGAGGAGATGGTATGATGTGCAGGATGTGTGGGTAGACAGTGCTGGTCAAGTAGATGTGACTACAATAACACAGAGCTGAACCATGGCCAGAGCTGCAAGGTGGACTGAGCAGTTTTGTATCATCGTCTGAGTTACAGAGTCTGGGGGACAAGCAAGAATGGTTCAAGTCTGGTGCTGTGTCCCATGCAGACCTCGTCACCATGATGTGCTGCTAGAGATTCAGTATGAGAAAAATTTTTCAGCAGCCACTTAAAAAATAAAATTGCCTTTTAAATACATGTAGGGAAAGGGGAGTATGGAAAAGTGAGAAGAAAAAGATGCAGAAGGATACTATATAGCAAAAGAACAGGCAGCAAATGAATAGAAAACTGTTGCTGGGGGCAGATGCTGAAGAGACAGATGCAGAGTATACTTTAAAAAAACTTTGGAGAAGCATTCTGCTATTGGGTTTCTCTTCATTAACCTGCTCTTATTGCTGCATTGAACACAAACAAAATGCTAGTGCCAATTGTCAAAAGAAAAATGGGGGCCACGGGCCTTTATTCAATCAGCTCCTTTATTAATTAAAGGCAAGGGGGAGCTCGTCTCGGGTGGTGGTATTCCGCGCTGGTCCGCCTGGAGAAGGAGACTCCTGTGATCTTGTCGGAGTGCGGCAAGATCAGGCCTTCCGGTCTCACGGGCGACAGCAGGAAGATCCTCTCTCGGCTCGTCTAGGTCTAGGGGTGTTGATCTAGCGAAGAACCCTACAACTCAGAGGGACACACAAACAACACATAATGGAGAAGACACAGTTACTGCTTACACAGTTATCTGTTTAAAGTGCTTAAATATGTCTTAGTTTGTGCTCTTGAGCCTCTTTTCCAGTGACCAGGTACGGATTCCCTTGATTTGCATATTCTCGCTTTGTAGTCCAATCAGATTCAATCCTCAAGGTGCGCCATCTTGTGAAGTCCCGGATAGAACTTGATGATGTATAATGTAGGAGTCATCTGCTGAGAGACAGGCGCAGAAACACACTTCCCTTGCCCTCAACTAACACAATTCATTCTGAACTAGGTAAGTAACACTTAAACAGGAACTTAGACTTAAACATTTTAACAGTAATTAGCAACAAGTAACTGGTAACATTCTAAAACTGAAAATCTCCCATAACACCAATGTCTTGCTAAAAATGGGCACTAATGGTTTCCTTTAGACATCTGTTGCAATGACCAGACATGCCAACATACTGACCTGTACTTACTGAAAGAAGGTATGTCTTTTTAATGTGAAGAATTAATCTGAGACCCTCATCTCTCCCAAAACGGTAACAGGGAGACTCTTTCCATGTTGTATGTCTCTGTGCAGCCCCTCTAGACAGACTTCAAAGATCATAGAATCACAGAATCAATTAGGTTGGAAAAGACCTCTGAGATCATTGAACCCAACCTTTACTTAAACACCTCCAGGGGTGGTGACTCTACCACTTCCCTGGGCAACCCTTTCCAGTATCTGATAACCCTTTCTGTGAAGGATTTCTTTGTAATGTCCAATCTAAGTCTCCTCTAGTGCAGATTGAGGCTATGTCTTCTTATCCTATCACTGCTTGCCTTGGAGAAGAGACCACCCCTCACCTGGCCACAACCTCCTTCCAGGCAGTTGTAGAGAGTGATAAGGTCTTTCTTGAGTGTCGTGCTGCCCTGGCTCTTGGAGCTGGCAGTGGCCCGGCTGTGGCTAGCACAGCTCCCCGAGGGGCGCGGCTGATAGTCCGAGCTGCGGGACTTTCCTGAGAGAGATCCCACTTGGGCCCGCCCAGGGGGTGAGAAAGACTGTGGCTTTTGCTCACCGCTGGTCCTAAACGTCTCTTCAGCAGATATTCCCACGACGAGGAGCGAGGCAAAGGAGGAGAAGACACCACAGGGCTGTAAGTTCCCCAAGCTACTTTATTGGTAGGATGGGAAGGGGGACAACCCTGTGATTAAGGACTCTGGCTAGGGGTCTACCAAGAGCAGGCTTTGCCCTGGAGACAACCTGGGCTGAAGAGCCCCCGAACAAAGGGAGACAGTGGCTTTTAAGGAGAGGTGGAGCAAAGGGAGGGGAGAAGGGTACAGCCAATCAAATTTTGAAATGGGAGGGGAGTACAGAACTTCAATCATAACATTAACAAATAAGAACAACTCGGGGGAGTGCTGAACTCCCAACAACCTATCAGGAAGTGAGTAAAGGAGAAGAATCTGGAAGCAAGGGAGTGGAGTAAAGGGATTGACAATTGGCAGGGAGGGGATTGGAACACCTTAAAAGAGGACAGGGTGTGCATAACTTGGGATTGGCAGGGAAAGCTTTGGACGAGTAGGAGGGGCCAGGACAACTGACATCTGGGGCAAACCAACTTGCAGAAGGGGACAGGGAGAAAACATTTTTAGAGTTCCAGTTGCAGTTTTAAAACAAAACTGCGCACCGCAACACTTGAGCTCCTTGTCTCCAGGCTAAACACCCTCAGCTGCTCCTCACAGCACTGGTGCTCCAGACCCTTCCCAGCTCCACTGCCCTTCTCTGGACTCACTCCAGCCCCTCACTGTCTTTCTTGCAGTCAGGGGCCCAGCACTGGACACAGCACTCGAGGTGTGGCCTCACCAGTGCCCAGGACAAGGGGACAATCCCTGCCTGGCCCTGCTGGCCACACCATTGCTGATCCAGGCCAGGATGTCATTGGCCTTCTTGGCCACCTGGGCACACCCTGGCTCATGTTCAGCTGCTGTCACCAGCACCCCCGGGTCCTTTCCAGCCACTCTGTCCCAGCCTGTGGCACTGCCTGGGGCTGTTGTGACCCAAGGGCAGGACCTGGCCCTGGGCCTTGTTGAAGGCCCATTGGCCTCAGGCCATGATCCAGCCTGTCCAGATCCCTCTGCAGAGCCTTCCTGCCCTCCAGCAGATCAACACTGCCACCCAAACTGGTGTAGTTTGTGCATTTCTACTAGCAGACTCAATCTTCTCATCCTGATTACCAATAAAGATAGCCAGGAAGATGCGGGGGAAGGCAAAAATAAGATGGGCACACTTTGTGACTGGTCTGGAGCTGAGACCCCAGTCTTAAAGGAGGAAGGCTGCTTTCTGGGCTTCATCAAGCTCTGTATTTTTCATTTTTGGGCTTCCAGCTTTCCTGCCTTTAGGCTTGCAAGATCAACTGTTTACATCCTTCACCACTAGCAGAGAAAGCAGAAGATTCTTTGAACAATATGAAAATGGAAAATGTATTTTGTGTATGATGGAAAGTATTTCCTGGATGGCCCTTGTATCTCCTACTTCTCTGCTAATCTTCTCTGTTGTGAAGAGCAACAACCTGAACTGATGTAAATCTGCTTTTGACTCTTCCTGGGAAGTAGACAAATGTCCAGAATTAAGGTGCAGATGTCACAGGTTTAGAGGAAACTACCAAAATCTTAAAAGTAGAGGTGAGGGACAGCACTGAGTACAGCTAATATGGTTTTAGAGGCAGAATGAGATGAGTATCTCAGCATCCCCCATGTCCCTGATGATCCTGAGGCTTTCAGTGCATTGGCCTCAAAGGATGAGTGTTCTAGCCAGAAATGTAGGTTGAAAGGCATGAGAAATAGGAAAATAAAAAAGCAAACAGAAAATCATACAGCTGAGATGAAATCCCTGGAGGATTTCTACAGGTTTTCTTGTTTTACAGATTTCCTGGTTTAATTGGAAATCAGGAAGACTGCTGTAGGGAGGAATAGAGCTGTGACAATTATAGAAATATGGCATTAAAGAAGATGAGCACTTAAAGGCATAGTGAGTAATAAAAACTTTGTTTCTCAAGGACCTTAAAACTGAGGTCCTTGACTGGAATCTCTGGGGCAGTCTTAAACCAGTACTGTTTATGAGAGAAATGGAAATGCATATGAAGAAAATATCACATATACCTTCCATGTTCCTTTGCACTGTATTATAGAACTGCATTAGAGCAGTTGAAAAAAAACTACAGCTTTTGCATTTCTGACTCTGTGTACTTTAAACTCATAATCTTTTATCTGAGCTGTGGATTTTAATGGCATCTTAATGATGCAGCTGAAAACCCATGCAAATATAATACATTGTCATTTCTGTTTATCTTTATTCAACCATATTTACTTGTTTCCTTCATTTCTTTGTTTGAGTGTTTATCTATCTGGCTCCTTTTACGCTACCATGGATCATGATTCATATTTAGGAGAAGGAAAATGTTATACAGAATCATAGAAACATAAAATCAAAGAATGGTTTGTGTTGGAATGGACCTTAAAGATCATCTAATCTCACCCTCCCATTGCCGTGGGCAGAGACACCTTCCACCAGACAAGGTTGCCCAGAGGCCCATCCAACCTGGCCTTGACACTGCCAGGGATGGGGCATCCACAGTTTCTCTGGACAATCTGTTCCACTGCCTCACCACCCTCACAACAAAGAACTCACTCCTAATATTTAATCTGAACTTACCCTTTTTGTTTGAATCCATTCCCGCTTTTTCCATCACTATATAAAAAAGTAAGAAATCCCTTTCCATCTTCCTTGTAGGCTCCCTTCAGGTACTGAAAAGCCACAATTAAGTCACTCCAAAAGTTGCTCTTTTCCAGGATGAACTATCACAACTCTCTCAGCCTTTCTTTGTACAAAAGGTGTTCCATCTCTCTGATAATCTTGGTGTCTTTCCTCTGGACTTGCTTCATGTCATTCCTGTGCTGGGGATCCCAGACCTGATGCAGCACTGCAGATGGAATCCCACCAGAGCAGGGCAAAGGGGTAGAATTCCTTCCCTCTCCTGCTGCCCATGGGGCTCTGGATGCAGCCCAGGACACGTTTGGCTCTCTGGGCTGTGAGTGCCATGGCTGGGGCATGTCCCGCCTCTCATCCCCCAGCACTCCCAAGTCTTTCTTGGCAGGGCTGCTCTGGATCTGTTCATCCCCAGCTTGTGTTGGTATTTGGGCTTCTCCTGACCCTGGTGCAGCATCAGCACTTAAGTCTTGTGAGCTCCCCATCTGTCCACTTCTCCAGGTCCCTTTGGATGGCATCCCATCCTTCAGCTGCGTCAACAGCCCCACTCAGCTTGGGGCCATCTGCAAACTTGCTGAGGGTGCACTCAACCTCTCCATCTATGTCACTGATGAAGATACTAAATAACACTGGTCCCAATATAGACCTGAGAGCACCACTTGTCACTGATGTCCATTGAACAGACTCTGAGCCACTGACCACCACCCTCAGATTGGGACTGTACAACCACTTTCTTATCCATCTAATAGTTCACCCTCTGAATCCATCTCTCTCAAATTTAG
>WAAE01003776.1:49767-83852 GCA_013400495.1 Nicator chloris | reverse complement strand
GCGGGTGTCCCAAAATTGATTCTTTCTTACCGGGGGAGGGGCTTTTGCCCCCCCCCCCCCCACCCCCCCAGTCCCCATTCTGCCATCCATCCAGTCAAGAGGTATGGGAAGAAATGTTTTCAGTGAAGACTGTGACAAAAATGTTGTTAACATTTAAAACGTTTAATCTCTACAGCATCTGTCACACCATTTAGGCCAAACACAAGACAGATCTCAGGTATCGGTTAACATCCTCTGATCTCTATCTGTGAGATGGGAGTAATAACGCTCATCATCCCAAGGAGGCAGTGAAAATTACCTGGTACTTGTAAATATGAAGGTTTGCACGTATTGGTTGGCTCCATACGTCTGTGGATCCCAAATTACCAGAAATACTTCCTACACAAAGTTAGTGTTTTTTCCCATATGTCATTGACTGTATAAGACTTCTGGAAGCAAAAAGTGTTTTCTAAGAACTTTGAAATTTAATAAAAGATTTTTTCCTTTTTCTTTATGTTTGTTTTAATGTTTACAATTCTCTGCCCAGTCCTCTTGAAACCATGTCACTGTGAATTTAAGGTGTGTATGTTTTATAGAAGCAGAATACCAGGGAGCCAGCACAGTAACCTTTGAATCCAGCATTGCTTGTTTCCTTTCCAAAATATTTTTTCCATAGGGGTGGAAAACATCTGGATTTTGATAACTGATGCTTACATAATGAAGAAGACAAAAAAGAAGAAAAAAGGGAAAAGAGAATAGGAAAAAGCCACCGAATCCCAAAAGAGTAATATATAGTTCTTCCTTCAACTGCTTAAAGATTTCCATGAAATATTTTGGGCATGGGAAAAATACTTTTCCCATTACCATCAATGCTCAGCAAGAAGCTAGCTGTGGGAGCAGGTATCTTTCCCTTCCAGTTTCAAATTGTATAAAAATTAATTTAACCTCTGCTGGCTAGTAGTCTAGTTTTAAATAGTTTTCCACCACCACAGTCTCAGTTCATAGTTGAAAACAGGTGCTCTTCATTACTAGTCCATGTTAAAATGAAATAAATATATACAGCTATTGGAAAACTGCTACTGGAAAAACATTTCTCTCCCTCACTTTGTGTTAGCAGCAGAAGTAAAAGCAGAGTAGGGAAAGCAGTTCTGATGACATTGCCAGCACAGGCAGTGCAAAACCACAAGCTGGGACTGGTCCCAGAAGCTCCCCTAGGTCAGTATCCCACAGGAGTAAACTTGATTTCCCTTCAGTAGGGAAGCCCATTCCCTGGGCAGGCTGCACTGACCTGGATCTTGCTGGCCTTTAATGCCTATCATTCAAGCATTTCAGTCTGGCCTTTTAGTGTTTGCAAAGCCTGTTTGTTTTTGTAAAGGAAATAAATCATGAATTTTTAGTTAGGTGTGGGTATGCTAACATCACAAATGCTATTTTCCACACAGTACAACCCCAACCCCCACATTTCAGCTGAAGTAAAAGTGAGATGGACACCTAGAGAAATGAAGTAAACAGTTTTTTCCATATAGGAAGATTGACTATGAGAGGGAGGTGGTAAAATGTGGCTGAGCAGCAGATTGGGTGTCAGAGCAATACCCAGTTGTTGGCTGGGTCCTGCTGCAGGGACAGGAGTCCTGAAACTCACCCATGTACACCACCATCCAACAGAGGATGGCTGAGGGAGAATCCAGACCTAGCCTCTGAGAGGGGGAACACATCTGTCTTTTATCTACTCAGACAATTGTGACTGAGCTCTTTTCTTGTTCCAATATCCTAGATCCGAGCTCCTGGAGGTACCAGAGTGCAGCAGCTGTTCCCATGCAGCCTGTGAGCAGCCCACTCCTTCTGCCACAGCACTGCCCTTCCCTTTGAAGCCGGGTGGGAAGCAAGTCACAGCAATAACCTGCTTGTGGATGCTCTTTGATCTCCTGCTCCAGCTGAAATTCATCCTTGTTGGGGAGGCCTTTGACAAGCCTTTTGCATCACAAAGATTCTCACCATGGTCTTGGGCAGGCTCTGTCCCAGTGGCAATGAGTTCTGCCCTGCAGCTGAAGCTAGAAATTCAAGGTTTTAACCTTTTTGTGAAACAACAGATTCAAGAGATGAAAGGGTAAATTTTACTCATACTTTCCCATCTAGTTCGAAAAACCCCATGATTTTAATCACTCAGTTCATTGCTTGGGTCACTTCACTAGACTTCAGGAGAATTCATAATTAATGACTCAGAGTAGGCTTTCTTTTCTCACTTCTTATTTTTGCTTTGAACTTAGAATTTTTTCTCTATCCCAGACAGCATAATTTACATGATGAACAAATGCTATATTAATCTTTTGATGTGGATCCACGTTGTTTATCAAATTTCTCATAATCTTATACCAGTCTGGCTTGTTATGTTTTTAAAGATATTAATCATCAGCAGAGAAGAAAAATTCCTCTCTGTGTACTATTACACCTATGGAATCACACTACTGATCTGCCATAAAATCCTGATAGTGATAAAGCATTATAATTTCCTTACAAGACAAGCTAGCAAACTGTGGCATGTCTAACTGATATCTCATAGTAGGTATGCTGATTTCTGTCCCCTTTTATAGTTTGATTAGTAACTGATAATTAATTGCACAATAATTTCCTTGTGAAACACACAGCCTTTCTGGAAGTAAAAGCAAAGGTTAATGATCATGAGAAATACTACAGAAATGTTTGCATTTGACTAGAACAAAATTTTGGCTGCAGCCACAGCTGTTTAGGTTTGTTTGTATTTTTGAGTAACTTTCTTTGTGCACAGGTCCTTCCATAGCATTTTGGGTAAGTAATCCCTTTTTTCCTTTTTTTTTTTTTTTCCTGTGATGGGCAAGCTTCTTAGAAATGTGTGTTTCCCTCTTTTTGGACAAATGAGTTTGCACATCACTGACTGGAAGTGGCACATGTCCAGTTCAAGGCTGGCTATTATGACAGTAGCCAGTGCCTGTTGTGTCTTGGGTGGGTGAGCTGATCCTCCACATGAGCAGGAATGAGCACCTTTTGGCAGCTAAGACAAATCCACAGTTTTCTGAAGGCCTAGATCTACATGCTCAGGTTTTGGCATGCACTCACATATTCTAGGGATGAGGCTTTTCTTCTTGTCTTTGCCTATAATATATAGAGGAAATCAAAGAAAAGCAACAAAAAGGAGGGGTTTATTCCATGTCCAGAGGTATGTAGGAAGAGTGGGCTACATCATTATCTGTGTGCATATTCAAAGGACAAATATTTCTCTTGTTCCCTCAAAAAAGGAGGTTCTGACAGACTTTAGAAGTTTAGTTCATCGTGCTTAACAGATCATAGAGTTTGAACCAGGGTAATGTAATCATGTAGCAGAGGTGAAAAAAATCCCATCGTAGTGTTTTTAGTGCTGGTTTACCTTGGTGCTTCATTAACAGTGCCTTTTTCGTCTTCAAGCAACAACAGCCTGCCTTCCAAACCCAGTCCAGGAGTGTGGATTAATTATTTCTGCCACATAAACAGGCTGAGTTTTAAACAGGAATGTCTTTGATGCCTTTATGCAAAGCACTCTGGCCTTGGCTGCTGGTGTGCCTTGCTCAGCTACAGACCAGCTGATAAAATGTTTTGGTGCAAGGATGTAGCAAATACGTAATGAACAATATTAATTCTAGTATTTGAAGGGCTTATAGCCACTGCAAAGTTGAAGAAAATACTTTTCCCTTCAGACATTTGACACTTCTAAAGACCCCCATACTGGGTAAATATTTTTGATTTTCTGGAGCATTTCAGGATGCTCAGATGTTGTCAGGAACTGTTGTAGACATTGAAGTGCTAACTTGGGACTAGGTGTTGCCTTTTTGTTTCATAATAAAGATGGCTCTAGGACTGAGAAAAAAATTTGGTAGTTTTTTGTATAAGGAAAGGTGAAATACTGTTGTGTTCTATTTGTGAATACTTTAGAGGCTGTATTGGGGTTGTGCTTCTGACATATAATTTACACCCATCAAACAGCTGTGATATGTGTGAGCAGTCTCATGTCACATATGTAAGGATTTTCACATATCCAAGTATGCTGATTTGCGTGGAAATAGAACACAATTGACCAGTTAGGATGCATACCAGTTAGTGGCATACCTGTCCTGTGACATCTGTAGGTTAAAGAAACCCATACATTTTGTAAACCTCTTTGGGTCTCTGTATATGTCTGTATGGCTTTTCTATATTACTTCTCCTGATGCTCCTCGAATCTTGATTGAAACAAGATTCTTGACATCTTAACATCTTGATTGAAATGGCTCTATGGTATTTTTTTACATTACAACTATTCTTAAAACTCTTCTGGATTTTTTTTTCTTTATCTTTTGAAAATACTTAGGTGGAAACATTATATTTATTTGTACAAAATTTTAAATTTTTAAAGTGTTTGTACTAGAAAACTGTATTTATTGAACTAGAGGCAAATGTTTATCACAAAGCTAACATTTTCTTTCTTGGGAATATTTTACAGGCCCATTTTTATGTTTGAATGTTATGGCATAGATTTTGTGCCATCCAGTTGATTTTGTCTAAAAATACCTTACCGGCCAAATAGTTGTTTATCCCTTTTGTCAAGTCATAATACCCAAACCCCAAAGGTTTACATAGACAAGAGTTTCAATCTCTGAAAAATGAGACCTCCAGAATGAGGGTTGAGTTTGCCTTTTTTTTTTGTTCTGGAGGTCTCTTATGAGTTTGTGAAGGAATAATCTTCACTGACTTTGACCTACTTTTCAGTTGAGGGTGTTTCCTAGAAGCTGAAGGGAAAATACAAACCACAAAGCCACCTACCTTGTCCCCTACATTTATAATGTTCTAATCCTGCCACGCCCTGAAAACCCAGAGGCATCTAATTTGTTCCTTTGTATAAACACCTATTTGTTGAACCTGTGTCTTTAGACATTAGAGCTTTTTTGCAGTCTGAGTGCTAAATTTTAAAATACTTCAAGATTCTGGTTACTTTGAAATGTGCTGTTCTTATGTTCATCCAGTTGTTTTGGCTTTGTTTTGTGGCAATTTGGTCTTCCTGGGGCTCACAAGATACTCGTGACATCTGTGGAGGCCTGAGCAAAAGCAAGGAGAGATTAGGTAGTCAGAAGACACTCTACCTTTCCTTTCCAGGTACCCCTTTCCAGCAGAACAAGGGGTGCAGGATGGAGCTGCCTCTCAAGAGAAACCCGCAGGGGCCTGCCTCTGTGTGTTTCCTTTACATTGCCACATCTCAAGCTTGCCTTCTCAGAGGCACCATGTGCTTCCCCTCACAGCTGACAGGAGCTACAGAAGACATGCAAAATAAGGCTGTTGCATGGCAATGGTTCAAAACCAACAACTTTTATGGGAATACAGTAATTACTGGCACCTTGTCAGGAAATGTTACCATTGAAACTCTTCCTGTTAAAGTCACTTCTTCCATCAAAGTAACTTCTTCCACAGTAGGTATGGTGATATGATATATGAATACACCTTTTTTCCCAGGCAAAACCCAGCCATTTTTCATAGGTGCCTGGGCTCAGGCCTGTTTCTTTTCCCTTGCCTGTCTTGCTGCTGGTAAGTCTGGCATGTTAATCCTCTCTGGTACTGTGCTGAATACTTTCACTCCTGGGGTAAATCAGCGTCTTTGCTTGGAGGAGTGCTTGGGCTCAGGGAGTTAATGCTGTGAGCTGCCCAGCCACTCTTTATGTGTACAATAGGTACAAAGTGATCCAGAGGCAGATTCACTTCAGAGAAAATGGAAAGTTCTTACCTGTCGTTCTTCCCCACTTGAGTGAAGTCAACACCAACCTCTTTGATGTGGTGACCTCAGCATTGGAACCAAGTTTGCTTCAGAGTTACTTTGTGGCCTTGGCTCTCTGCCATCATTTTTCCTCTCTTTAAAATAGGCAAATAATCCTGTCTTGTAAATCCTCAGATGGCATTTAGAGGACTAAAAAAGTATTCTGTCTGCAAAGTTGGAGATTGGATGCACAGAGGTATGCAAGCAGCTGGTAGCATAGAATCTATTGCAAAAAAGTAAGAAAAGGAAGAAAAGAAGTATTTATTATCTAGATGAAAGCAAACACTTAAAAAAGTAAAGAGCTCTAAGAACGATAAAGAAGTTAAATAACACATGGCCATCGGATGCTGTCAAGGCAATGAGGTGTGCAGCCAGCCAGTCCTTGGGGCAGTGTGTCCATGCTGTCTGCTGCAGGCAGTGGGAGCCATCAGGGTAGCTCTAGGTGAAACAATGGACTAAAAACCTGCAACATGGTGCTGGATTATCCAGCGGCCCAGAACAACAAGTGGTCTAGCAGTGTGGAATTAAACAGGTGGAGATACCCAGAATCAGCCTAAAGATCTGGCTTTGGACTATGGGATTAAAAAGGCTTTCAGCCTTGGAGATAAGTGCCATCCTTCTCTCCTGGGCAAAAAGTTTTATTGTGGCAGGCAGGGTTGCTGATGGTAGGATGGGATGCCTCCTCCACTACAATCAATGGATTATTTGAAACTTTACATTGGAGTTGTTATGGCATGTTTTTGGCTAATGTGTGCTGAGCCTCAAGTGCCCTGCTTATCACTGAAAATTAGGCTGGATAACGCATCAGTTAGCTCCCTAAGACATTGCTAAAGTTAGTTTTAGTATCTCCAAAGTCATTAATATTTATATGCCAGCAGAGGGGCTGGAATCATTCTCTCAACTTGCACACAGAAGCCTTGTGTGTAGTGCCTGGAGCATCTAAGCCATTTGTGTCTGGGGCCAAAATCTGACCTAATGTGAATGGCATGACTGTAACATGACATGTGGTTATATGTTGTGCACTTAGATTTGACTTCACATGGGAGAAAATGGCAATTCATAAGGAAGTCTTTGTTTAAAGAACCTTCCCCATCTTGCTGATGAGGCCAGGAGGTTGCACAGTCTCCCCTGGCCCTGGGACAAGGACTGTGCCTCTGTGTCTGTTTTGCTTAGGAGAGCTCTTGAAGCTGGTTGCTCAAGGCATGGCCACCAGCTGTGAGGCCAGCCAGAATTTCCTTGGCTATGCAACGTGCTGATTACTTGCCTGCTTCCTGCGCAGAGCTTACGTGGTACAGAGGACTTTGTCCAAGCCTTCTACGTCAAAAGGGAATTAAATTTCAGTGCAAACACAGGTTGCATAGTTGAGCTCTTAAGCCTATAACAAACTCGGCAGTTTAATCTGCTGCTGCTGTAGACAAGCTATCCTTGTTAAATAGTTTAAATTTAGCTGGTAGAGCCCTTCAGAGATTATTTTTGGGACACATTGTGTTTACTGATCTCCACTAATCATGTTATCTATTAATTCTGCTGTTCAAGAGCACATGCCTAGACCTTGTACTTTGTTGCTAATTTGTCTCTCTCCCATATGAAGCAGAGACTCGAGGAAGTTAGAATATTACTTTGACTGTTTCTACCAGGTCCCTTGGTTAGTGCTTTGAGCAGTTGATCAGATCTGCACAGTGAAGCTGAATCCTGGCTGACCTTTTCTCTGCTCTGGGTTTACAAACATGAGAAGGAACTTTGTTTACTGCAGATGTGCAGTTTGCTGGATGCACTAACAAATGTCAGCAGTCCAGCAGCCAGTGCTTCTCTCACTCTGATGCTCAGAAGTTCTGTGTTGTTGGGTGAAGGTGCTCAAACTGTGGCAGTGGGCAGCACAACACAACCTGCACTTTGTCCCCTGCTGCAGCCCCCTTTTGCAAAAGCGTTTGTTACAGGAGAAGCCTCAATACTTTCTTTTTACCTGGTGGTTTTTGTTTGTTTGTTTTGTGTTTTTTTTAAGCTTTTTGCCTTAGCAGGGAACCAAGGCAGCCAAAACGTGGAGTGCCCTGGGAAGCAGATAAGGATGATATACAGATATAACCAGGAGTGATTTTCTTTCAGGCACTGCTGAGGAATGAATCTCTGCTTCTGCCAGGATTTAGATGCTATAAACTATCCCTGTGATTGAAAGGGTGTTTTCTTCAACCCTTCTGCTCTGGGAGACAGTGCTAGGTGCCAGGACAGTGCAAGCAAGGACAGAAAGAGTTTGGAGATTAATTAATAATGAGGATTTCATTATGAACTGACAAACTGTCATGGAACAGACACTGTAGGCCTGCTGTAGGCATGCTGCTGCTGCTCCAGCATGTATGCTATGGCTTGTCCTTGGAAAATCCACCATCCAGTATTACATACTCACATACACACTGTTTGGGAAATTTAACATACTGTTTAAACTTCCTAGTCAAACCTAAGTTTAAAATCCCAGTTGGACCATCCCAGACCTCATGAAAAAATATTCTGGATTACTGCACATCTTGAAAAATAGTAGTATTACAGTAAAACTAGCTGAAACACTTCTCTAAGGTTTATATTTCACTTTTTTTGTTAGCAGTACAATGACAAAGGAAATACTCAAGTGTAAAGGGAAGAGAGGTAAAGAGTTTATGAGGGGAAAATGCTATTATAGAAATTATTTCTGTGGATACATACATTAGTAGCTCTTCTCTGAGTTCTCTGGTGGGCTGTGGAAAGAAAGCAATCTGGTTTTCAGACAAGATGCTCAAGTATGGACAAGGATGGGCTGTGTTGTTACGGAACCAAGGGATAAGGAACTCTGTGGGCATCAACATAATGTAAAGTAATTTTCTGAGAAGGGCACTATTGAGAGGGTGAGAACTAGAATTGGTGTCAGGAAGACTTCAGTCTATTTTCTGCTTGTCCTGGGGAAATTATCTTGATTCAAATAGAAGTAAGACCAATAAAAACTTGTCGAACTGTTAATTCTATTATTAGATAGTAGTACTTCAAATTATCTTTTTATCTTTATATTATAACTGAGGAATTTCCCCTTTCAAAAGTAGTAGGGACCAAAGGCATTTTCTGTGTGCAATCACAAAGTTTTGTTTTCTTTATGTAGCTTCTTGTAAAGTGTCGTTCTAAGAGTGCTTCATGCAAAATTAAGAAGTGGCATTAAACAAATGCCTTTGCACAAAATAGAAAAAAGTATAATCCACAGCTGCTTAGTGGCTGGTGTATTCTTATGCAAAAATTTTGAATGTATCTCTTCCTCTTCCGGTTCTTTTATTTCTGTACTCTTCAACTCCCTGTATGTGATTGTAACACTTTCAACAGAGCACTTTCCATGGACAGACCTTGATGATTGAAGAGTATTGTGCTGAATAGTGAATTATAGAAGTGTGAATAGGTGCTATTTTATCTGAAGACAGAACCCTTCCTTTCCTCTAGAAGATCTGCCCAGCAACAGACAGAGCTTCAGTGGGCTTAATATTCAATTTCCATCATGGAGGAAGTAATCAAATGGGCTGATGAAATGGGACTCCAAATGAACACTGCAAAAATGAGTAAGCAATTAAAACAGTTAGTTAATGAGTCTAAAGTAGATAAATATAAGGCCATGAATCTAGGAAAATACAATCTTAACTATGTCTACATGATGCTAAACTTGGAAAGAGGTCTTGGAGTCATTGTTGAGGGCTTTCTCCAATTAACTTTCAATATACAACAGGAATATTCTAGCAAGCCCAGCAAAATCTTGGTCCGCATTAGGGGAGTGATGAGAAGGAAAAAGGCACTCTTATTTGGCATGTGCACAACTTAAGTTCTATGTGCAATTCCATTCTCTACGCTGCAAGAGGAACTCACAAGAAGGCAGCAGTCAAGATCATTGTCTTGTAAGGAGATATATAAATATAGGACCTTAAAGAGACTCTTTATTTTGGAGCAGAAGAAGCTGGAGTGCTATGCCTGACACCTACAAAATCAGAAGGCAGGTGGACAGGCCTAATGCACAACAAAATTCCCAAGTTCTGGGACTTGGGTCAGTCACTGAATTTAGGGAGAGATCACTTTAAATCTGAGAGAAAACACTCCACTGTGTGAGTAGTGAACTTCTGAATTTCATCTTGCAGGAGACTGTAGAAGCAGATGGTATCAGCATACTCAAATATACGTTAGACAATTTAACATGCAATAAGCCTGGAAACAGTTAACTTAAAGGTCTAAGGGACACAAAAAGGGGCATGTATCCTCTAACACCACATCCTGACACAGCATATGAGGGTGCAGGAGGAAGGTGCAGGAGAATGAAGCCCGGGGAGCAGAAGGCTTGCGTGACTGGTATCTTCTATCGTGCTGCTGGAGGCAGAGCATGGGGCTGGATGCACCCGTCATCTGACCTCTCCCTTCATACCCAGCTGTTCAGCTGGCCAGTGTCCAGTTGGAGACAACAACTGCAGCCAGTGCTCGCAAAAGGGTAATAAGGGATAAAGAACTAGGACCTCACACAGCTGACAAACACAGACTGGTTCCAAACCAGCTTTGCCCTTTGAAAGAAACTCATTGTCACTGAGTGCTTTGCTCCAGCACCATGCTGGGGAGGGAAGAGGTGTATGACCAGTGCAACGTCTGGATGTCTTATGGATATCTAAAGTAAATGACAAATAGTCTAGCTAGGCCAATTTAAACTTATCCTTGTATGCAATGATGCTTAAGTAGGTCCTCGGTTTAAGAAATGAAGGCAAATGAAATCCAAAACCTTACCTTCTCTCTTCATAAGAAACAAAGCAGTCACAAGGATTAGATTA
Organism: Nicator chloris; assembly: GCA_013400495.1. Lineage (NCBI taxonomy): Eukaryota > Metazoa > Chordata > Aves > Passeriformes > Pycnonotidae > Nicator > Nicator chloris. The sequence continues at coordinate 73,274 of WAAE01003776.1, read as the reverse complement.
CTACTTATTGAATTTATATACATTTTTATTAGAAATCTTCTGAATTATCTTTTAACAAAATCCTATTTTTCTTTAAACAGGAAATATTTGTTTCTATTGCTGAAGGTTACACTTGACGCCTCCAGTTTTTTAGTGGAAATGTTTATGTTTTCAAGAAAATTATTTTCTTCTCATGTTTTGTTTTGGAAATTTTAAGGAAAGGCTTTGGCAGAAGTGTTTTGGGTTTGACTCTTGAGGTCATGCTCTGTTTTGAAGTGGTTGTTTCCCCTCTGACAAGCCAAAGCTGAGGACATCTGTTACCAAGACAGATCTGTTGTGTCACCAAGAAACCTTGTGGGGAGCTCTGCAGTGCTGGGCACCTACAGGAGGGCTTCCCCTCCTGCCTGTGCATGGATTGGGGCAGAGAGCTGATGTGCTAAAAGAACTCCATGTGTGCCTATGCACCTCCCTCTCTATCATTAAATGCAATACTTTAATGAAATACTCTTAATGTAGCATTTTTCAACCAAATGTTGTTTTGCATGTGGAATGAAATGAAGGAAAATTAAAAACAAAGTAAAACAAAACAAGGCCATACAAGAAAATTCCAGAAAACTTTGCAGCTCTACTTTTTCTCTAATCTGCTATAGCTACCCAGGCAACCTAAGAACTCATCAGTGAAGAAGGAGGCAATGGAACTGACTTGAAGGTATCACTTTTGGAAAAGCAAGATGATATTCTATTGTTGGCCACAGCATCAACTGAAGAACTTTTTCTATCAAAAACTCAATTCAGTGGACACCCTCATTGACTCACAAGAGTGATTTGTCAACAGAAGGTGGGGTTTCTTTTATTTATTTATCCCTATCTTTTTTTTTTTTTTTTAGATTAATCTTATTAGAACTCCCTCATCTGGTGAGTTCATATCAGAACCCACTGCTATATTATCCTCATTCACTGTTCCAAAAAGGGCAGAATAAACTTAAGTTAGAAGGTGTAGCAAAGGTTTGTGAGCAACAGACAACAACTCACAAAACTATATGTTAAAAGAAATACTCTCATGAATATTTGCAAAACGTTTTTTATACTCGTAATTGTGGTGACACTGGAATAAGTTATCTTCCAATTTCCGCATTTGTGCCTCACTCTAAGACCTTCTGCAGAGCCTTTCCCGCTGTAATATCTCTCCTGCTGTAATGACTCCTTTAAAAACACATCAGCAGCTGCTTGTCACTTCAACAAGCCTTTTATTTGGCAGCCTTGACAGAAGTGTGTTTGTTGGAATAGAAAATCCTTTTTTTTCTTTAAGTGTCTGACCTTTTATCAAACAATATTCAAAATTTTGATAGTGAGAAGCAGAATAGCAAGAATTGGCTGCCATTACATCATAACATCCATGGAGTTTCTGGTGTTTGCCACAATCTCCTCTGCCTTGTTTTCCACTGTCCATTCCAAGGGTACCTGGTACATGTCAATAATGAAATAACTTCCCTTTTATTAAAGAATAAAACTGGATATATACATATATGTCTTGTTTACATATTAAAAAAATGCCTTTCTTTGGATTTTTGGCTAATTTCTCCTTTAGTCTTCTGAAAATAACAAGTCTTTAAAAGTTTTGAAAACAAGCTCCATCCATCCCAGCAGCTATCTATGTCTTGTCTCCTTCCTTGATAATGCCCACTATTTCTTTCTTCTTCAAATAGAAACACATATGACTAAATTCTCCAGGCACCCTCTCTGCTGTTCTCTCTGACCATGATTCCCTGAACAAACAAGATCTCTTGTGGGTAGTTTGTATGGAAGAGGAGGACAAGGGACGGAAGGGACGAGTTTTCTGAGTTTCTAGTTGAAATCATCAGCACAATATCACCACAGCTGGAAGAGCAGCTTGTCAGGGACAGCAGTGCAGGTGTCTGCTGAGAAAGTGTACCTAGTTATAAGGGCACTGAAACCTCTGCAGCTGGTTGAGGCCAGCATGAGCTCTGCCTGGGCAGAGCAGTGGCCCCCCTGGCAGCTGTGATGTCTGCAGGAAGCTCACTGGACAGGAGACATGCCAGACATCTCTGATGCAAGCAAGAATAACTTCTGACTGTTTTGGGTTCCAGAGAAGGCCGTGAAGGTGCTCTGAGGGCTGAACCACCTGCCCTATGAGGACAGGCTGAGAGAGCTGGGATAAATCAGCCTGGAGAAGAGAAGGCCCCAGGAAGACCATACCTACAGAGCAACTACAGAAAATATGGGGAAGGACTCTTTATCAGGGACTATAGTCATAGGACATGGGGCAGTGGTTTTAAACAGAAACAGGGTAGATTTAGATTAGGTATTAAGAAGATATTCTTTACTGTGAGGGTGGAAAGGCACTGGAACAGGTTGCCAAGGGAAGCTGCTGATGCCCCATCCCTGGAAGGGTTAAGGCCAGGTTATGTGTGGCTTTGAGCAACGTGGTTGAGTGAAAAGTGTCCCTGCCTGTGGCAGGGGGTTTGGGACTAGATGGTCTTCAAGGTTCCCTCCAACTCAAGCCATTCTATAATTCTATGATCAATAAAAGACCTGTTTTCAGCATTTAAGCCTTGTCAATACAAGTTGTTGATAAAATATATTTTTTATTTGTATAAGCTAGGTAGTGATTTCCATGGTTGATTGCCTATGGTAATTCCACTTCAGAAAAACTTTTCTCCAAAGCCATGTTTATTTAAACTGGGATGAGGTTAAAGCCTCTTTCTGTTGCTCACAGAGCATTTTTTTTCTTGTTGAAGGAATTGAGTCTCACTCAATTTGAGTGAGGCTTTTAAAAAGCTATTTTCTATTTTGTTTGATAGAGTACTCTGTGCCTCTAAAAATTCAGAAGAAAAACACCTTGTATAAAAGAGTTTTAATTTGAAATGGTTTTGATTCTGATAATGGCTTCATTACCTTTTAAGTTCTTTTTCTTTTGTGCTTAAAAAAGGACCAAAAAATTAGAAGGAAAACATATAAAGAATCTTTTAATCTGGAGGCCAATGTAAAGAGAAGGGAAAGAAACTGTATTGATAGTGAGAGCTAGAGACTGAGTAGAGGTGAAATCAGTATTAAATTTAGGACTACAGATTGATAGATCCTCACTACATAAAGAGGAGTGAGGTAAGGTTTCTTTTTATTTTCCTATCTTTTTCTGTTGCAGGGTAGAGAATGAGAGCAGACACCTGTAAGCAAGGTTTTTTAAGCAACCCTCCTTTTTTTTTCCCCTTTCACAAATTTTTTGCAGTCAAAAGAAAAGTAGAATTAATCTAGCCACTGGAAGAACTGCAGTAAATTTCTGTTCTTTCATATTATCAAATGACAATGTAGAGATATTATACATAACTGTTAGACTACATGGTGGGCAAAGGTTACCATTAATGGTAATAATTCTTGCTCCATTGACTCTCATTGAAATGTTGATATCGGCAGAGGAATGAGAGGAATCAGATGGGCCATCAGTTCTAGATGTTGAGGATCTGCAGTGAGGAACAAGGCTATGGTTTCACAGCAGTTTGGGGAGTGCCAGGGGTTCAGTATTTGTGTACACTAATATGTGTGTTTCTGAGTGCCTGGCAGCCAGACAGGTCTGAAACAGACCAACAGCATTGTCATTGCAGTGGCAAGTGTGAATAACACAGGTGGTGCTGCCTGCTTGCTCCCCTGGGAATAGGGATTGTACCTGACCTGTCAGGGTATTTGGGAGGAAAATTACCCCTCTAAATGCTTTCGAACAGGTTTGTGTCAGCAAAAGTGAGTTTTCCCCAATTCAGCAACTTGCACCATGTCACTGTGGTTTGGTTTTGAGATGTGATTACAGATGATGGTCTATATAGAGGCCAGAGATGCCAACGTGGGGCTTCCATGTCTATGACTGTAGTAGGAGCTGTTGATATGGAAGTACTGAGCAGGGTGAAAGGCCTCCTGTGAGGATACTGGTGTCAGGGAGGCTCCTTAGATCCTGTTTGTGCTCTGGATGCCGGGGGCTGCCACCCCCTGTGCGGCTGAGGTTTCCTGAATGAAAAAAGGACTGCAGAGGTGTGTCTCCTGCACTGCAGACCTATGAGGGCAGAGCACAGGCTGTCCTTGTAGACCAGCCCTTGCATGCCTGTGAATAGCTTGCAGAGGCTGCATGCACCTTCCATGCAGGGGACCAGAGCACTAAAACACAAAACTGTTTTGTGGCAGATTGGTAGAGGAGTGGCCTGTATGGAGTCTGGTCTCCTGAGATAGCACAAGTAGAGTGAGTTTTAAAGTGAATCTGCTCTTCTCTCATGAATAAATTGCATCAGTGAAGGTGTGTTCAGATCCTTATTATCTGGCTTATTGGATCAACAAAAAAAATTGTTTGGTGTTGTGTATTGTACTAGGTAGCTTTTCGCATAGGAATTGCATCTGACAGAAAAGCACTGGTACCTATTGCAGATTTTTCAGAAATAGTGCAAATGATTATGGCCTAAAAGTTAGTAAATCTTACAGCATACATGCAGTAAAAACTCAGTAGGGATTAATGTCTGGTTCTATAATTCTTTCCTGTTTATATCGTGCAACACTTTAAACATTTTGTATGTAATAATTGGTGGTTCTAGTAGCAGATTATGTATCTGGGTAGCTGTAGTAAAATCGTTGTTTAACATGATCCACTGGACATAAACTTTCTTATGGTTTTATCTGCTTTTGTGGTTAGTAACACAATAAACAGACAATGACTCTAAATATTGCCTCAGAGCCTCTCTTCCCCTGAAGTCACTTGGCTTGGGACAATGTTGATGCCAACCATAAGTCCTAATTGCAGACCAACTTTGTAGCAGCTTTCAGTTTGTAACCATAGTAAAGAAACTACTCCCATTTACCCATGGAAAAGATATTTTTCTAATGAACTATGTGCTAAGTTCAAAATTTGATTGCCACAAATATTTATGCAAACAAAATCTTTATATTCTCTCTTGGTTGGATGGACCTAAAAGCTTGCTCAGGAATGAAAGGTTTACACAATCCTATCAAGAAGTGATTTTTTCTGTGTTTCTTTGGCTTCTGTACATTTGAAGGATGAAAGAAAGTCTTTTCTGACAGACCTGTTGACTGTTTCAAGAACTGAGTACCACTAGACTCACTACTTTGGATTTATAGGTGAGGAAGGAGATAGGTTGGCTTCACAGTACTTGCAATGTGATTTTTTCATCCTGCTACATTCAACTGCATAAACAGTTGTTGTCCATTTTCTCCTTGTGAGAACCATGGACATGCAAAGAGAGGGTAATAAAAGGAGCATGTATGGTAAATCCAAACTTGAATGTTTGAGAACTTTTTTTGTATTAACTTCATTTTCGCAGCTCAATTAACCACAGTGGAGTCTGTGTTTCAATTAAAGGAGAATCATAATTTGTTGTCACAGTGGGTTTTTTCCCTTTATAGTTTGCTCAGTTTACAAGGTGCTGAAGAGTCAGCATTTGTGAAGAATATATGGAGATCATACATAATTTTTCCTTTTCTCCTGCATCTTGTGGTTTTTCTGTCTTTGTTCTGTTTGGAAAGAATCGGGATGATGTATTCAGGTCATGAAGAGGTAGAAAACTGCCTTAAAATTTATTGGCACGAGGATATATAAAGAACGTATGTTAGAAAATTATTTCTTTTTCCTTTTTTTAAATAGGCTGTTCTGGGTAAATTGGGACAAGAAAAATTGGCTTGGCTGGGCTTTGCTTGACTGGTGAAAAATAATCTTTATAGTTATGAAGAAGTCACGCATCTCTGAGTAATAGTTGTGCAAATATAAACTGAAGTCTGAGGGAAGACTGAAAAAAGTGTAATGTCCTGTGTAAATTATAACTCTATTGTCTTGCCAACCCTTGCAAGGAAAGAAGAGAGGAGATATGGGGATTCAGTGATAAAGAGATTAAAGGATAGGGAAGGTATTTAATGAAACCCAGCATAATTTTGGAAGAAAGAAATTATTGTCCATTATTTGGTAGAAAACTTAATTTGACTATGTTTCATTAAAATGCATACAAATACAATTACACTGTTAGTGCTGCATAACATTCTAACTTAAAACTGACACAGAATGGTATCAGTAAAACAAATACTACATGAATTAAAAGTTGGCCCAAAAAGGGAAACCTCACCAAAAGTAATTATTTCTAGCATGTTCCACGTCCTACATTATTACAAAAGCTTCAACTATTTTGTGTTGTCATCAGTAATCTAGATGCATATATTCTCATGTTGTACATAACTGTGATTTTATGTTGTGAAGTCTGGCAGAGTTTTAATCAATGCTAAGGACATTAAAGCTGAAGGGAGAAGTCAGGATGTCTCAGCAGAGCAGGCCTAAATGCAGACATTTTGCCAGTACAAACCAGGCAATTGAAGGCTTGAGTAAAAATCCGAAGTGTTAAGTCTGGAAAGGCTGCAGAGGCCAGTCTGTCCGTTTCCACGCCTTGTCACCACAGTTCTAGGGTAAGAGGGGTTGATGCTGTCATCAGGAATGCAGTGAAGACAAGGAGGGAAGGGAGACAGGGAACCCATGCTTCAATACAGTATGCACCTCCGGAGTACACCTAAAATGCAGAACAAATTTGAAGACAATGATGACAGTGGCTACAAAAGCCAATGGAGGGCTGAAAGGACAGTCTGTCAGTTCCCAGCCTAAACCATCAGTGTATTTAACAAAAGAGGGCTGACTAGTAGTTGATATAAATTTTGTAAGTATCTTCAAATAATTTTTATTTGCCTGTACATTGCATTTTTTTTTTCTTGGAAAGCAAATGGCAATAGAGGAGAACAGACTGTTTCCTTCCCTTAACACAATACTATTAATTTTCACAGGAGGTAAGCTTCAGCTAGAAAAGCTATGCTTTAATTAGATGCATGTTGTTGAGTTCAATGTAGGATACTTAAATGAAATTTTATGGTTAGTGTTTATAAATGAGAATTCTGGGTATTTGGGTGTGATTTAATAGTCTGCTTTATAAATCTGGAAACTGGAAGGAAAAACACGGATAGCACTATTGCATTCTAGCTTCTCCTTCAGTGAGGCTGAAATGTGCTGTGCACAGCAGGGTCTGATTATGTGTGCTGCCTCGGCTTTCTTTCAAATACTACAAATATTTGACTACATAAAGCTCATGTAGAAACCAAACTACATTTCCTATCCTTCAAGCCACATAAAAAGTTAACCTCTGATTTATTGTTAACTAAATGGCAATGAAGGCAAGTAAAACACATCCAGGAATGGAAAACACTTGAGCCTGTTGCTTGCTGCCTTGTGCTGAAGACTAAGCAAAGATACCTTGGGGAATCTCCCCTTCCCTTTTGCCAGTGGAAATCTTTTTCCTCACGCATCTGTTGCAGCCATGCCTCAGAGGCTGCTCTGCATGCTGACACGTCCTGGTTCCTCCCCCCATTGCACTAGCTGCCTATAGAGAGGTCATGGGCCCCAGGGTGAGTGGGAAGCAAAGACGTCATCAGCTGCCTCAGACATGATGGGAGGAAGGCAGTCACCAGCAGTGCTCTCCCTTTGCGGTATGTTCACATTACACCAGGAACTAGCTTCCTCAGATGCTTTGCCAGGTAGCCTGGTAATCTGCCTAGGAGAGCTGGAATGAATTGTGAAAAGGCCACAGGGTTTGTGGAGTGAATGCTAAGCTGGTGTTACCTGTCTGGTCAGGCATTGCAGAGTGTGGGTGTGAACTGAGGCCGTAAGAGGACCAGCAGAAATGGAGTTTGGGAAGGGATGGATGCTTATGTCTGCTGGATACCACATGCACCCAGCACAGACCACTTCAGTATGGTACTTGAGGCCAACCTCATTTAGCCTGCTGAGAGAGATGGGGTGCAATGACAGGATGTGTTACCTTGGGCTTGGTATGATGGTAACATGGTTACATTACATTTTCAGGCTGGGAGCATGGGCAGAGCTGGCCTGCATCTGCCAGTTTGTGTTGCAAACATCCCCAGTCCAAACCCAAACAACAAGAGTGAGTGCTTGGCCATCTTCACGATGAGAAATCAGCAGTGAGGGGCACTGCTCAGATTGTATCTCTTCCTATGTTCTGAGCCAGCATGTCCAGGGGGGCATGATTTCAATACACATTCTATGGATCAAGGGTTTTATGCCCAAATGACTGGGAGCTTTGGGCAACACTGAATGGCAAAATAAACTGTACCAAATCTTCAAAGTATTCTGTAGTCAGGGATTGCTCAAGATTATAGCCTAGCTGATGCATTGCTCATCTCTGTGTTGCTGTACGTGACCTGTATTCAGCAAGGATGGGCACCACATTAAAGGCTATCTTTCTGGGTGAAATCTGAAGCCCTAGCCTGCAGATACCTAAACCTTGGTAAATGGATTCTTGCACGCTCAGAAGGATTGTAAGATCTGCAGGCTTTTGGCAGGAATTCCTAAAGAGAATGCAGAGATCCCGTTTTATGTCAGGATTGACAGCTGACATAGCTCAATAAAACTTGGTTTCTTTGTGTTTTTCTCTCATTTCACAGACAGCTAATTCTGTGGTAGAAAGGTCTGGAATAACATACTGAAACCTGTTCTGCCTGTCAGCTGAGCTGCTCTGTTAGTCTCTGGTTGCTATATATGAGTTTATAATAGCAGCCACTCCCACATAAAATTGACTCTGTCTGTGTACTACCTACCAGAAGGGTACAGTATTAAAACAGTATAACATAATCTATTGTAAGACACAAGGACTTTTTTGCTCTGGTTCTGCATCTCCTCATTTGACATCTAACCTCATTGTACTCATGCTGGTGCATATAAGACCAGATCTTTAACACAGAATTATTTGAAATTATGCAGGTTGTTTTTATATTTGTGCTTCTTGGTTGAGCTTTGCCTTTAGATGTGGGATCTGTTGAAAATATGAGGCTGTGTCTGCACATGCATTTTTTATAACTAGGCTGTCTTTGTAATAATGGAAGTCTTAAAATAGCTGCGCAATATGATATCCCCACACATTCTTTTCTAAAGTTGATACATCTGTGGTGAGATTGCACATTACATGGATACAATTTGTTAGCAAAGCAGGGAAACTTTCTCTGGAAATAATCTCTCCCCACATATACCCTGCTAATCCCTGAAAAAACCCCAACCAAACAAAAACCCCAGGACAATTCCACAGAAAATTTTCCATTCTGAAAAAAAAGCCCAAAAACCTCATCTCATCGGATTTTCATTTCAAATTGAAAAACATTATACCAGGAATTCCTAGCTCCATTTCTTCAGGGTAAATGATGATGAGGGTACTCAGATCTCTCAGATCTGGGCAGGTGTCTGTAGGTGATACCTGATAACACACTCCTTGACCCGTCTTGTCAAATAGTGCAACCTGCCACCCCTCATTTCCATGCTAAGGCAATTTACACCAGTTTATGGCATGAAAATTCTCTTCACCAAATCTCTCAAGGAGAATGGCTAGTTTTTTCCTCATTTTGGGGGAGAGATGTTATTTTCCAGAAAGCTGTCTGTAAGCTGGTCTGTGAACTGGACAACTGTAATAGCTATATCCATTCTCCTGGAAAACTGTGATTCTTGCAACCACTGGTTTTCATCTTACCATGAAACCGGAAAATACTCTCCAAGGCAGAGTTTTTGTGTTCTCATTCTAAAGCACTCTTTGTACAACCTCACTGGAAAAATTATGTTTTGTCAAGATAGACTGTGTTTAAAATTTTTGGATAAACAGAGATATTCTTTTGCCATGCTATTCCTGCTGCCTGTGAAGCAGTTTATCCTCACATGTGGACAATTTCAGATGACCAGGATATTTTAGTTATGACATATGAACATATTCAATGATTGATTCCTTCACATGCATCAAGCGATTGACTTAAAATTCAGTTACTCCTAGAAATGAGCAGTGAAAACAGAAGCAACAAATAAAACAGGTATTTTGGTTACTAACAGTAATTACTTTTGACTGAAGCTCTGAGTTTGCATATGGTAAAAAGGATTCTCTCTCTCATAATGTCATCTGGCAGTACAAGATCTCAGAACCTGCTGAGAACATGGTGCTCAGGTATAATTAAAACTCAGGGTTTTTCAAAGTTGTCAGAAAAAAACCGTTAGAAAGATGTCTTAAAAAAGGGAGAGAAAGGAGTAATAAGTCACAGTTTGTTGGCTATACCTATATATAACAGGGCCCTTATAAATACTAAATTGAAATTCCCCTTCTATGCTTTTGTGTAAAGACATAAATGCAGTCAGCAGGGGGGGAAGAGTATTTGCCTTTGTCTTGACATTTTGGAAATACATTGGTCTAATACACTGGACTAATGAGCATAGGGCAGTGTTGGAGCAATTGTAGTACCTACACCAGAGACTACACTATGGTATATATAGTGTACAATGCGTATATAGCAAAAAGGGGTTTTACAGGCAGGAGACTGTATGCTCCCTCATATTCCCTGTGAAGAATCAATTACACTGGGTTTATACCAAGCCTTTTGTCATGCTTCAAAGTCAAGAGTTGCCAGGAGTCCATAAGATTAAATAAAATATCAACGTCTTTCTTCCCTAATAGTTGCATAATGTTGGCATCACATATGAGGAATGAGATTTCCCTCCAGTTTACTATGGCTTTTGCTGGAAAAAGTTCTAAGCACTCAAAAATCCTTCATGAAAAATCAATTTATCTGATAGCAAATGTGTCATCATGAACTATTTGCTTGCATGCTATCTATCAAAGCAAAGACGAATGTGAAATGGAAATTTTATTCCTTCAGGGTATGAGGGGGTTACAAGTCTAAAAAAAAATGTGTGGTGTAGCGTTGATAGACACTTTATGGCTAAAAGTCTGTATAGGTTTTGGCAAATGTTAGAGAAAGCATAGAAAGCGAAAAGAATATATTTTTTTATCTGAGAGTCTGATGGGTAGTTTCAGGGGAGGTTTATTTTTCTTTGGAATTTTGTGAGACATTTAAAGAGTAATTGGAGACTGAGGTGCATAAATATTGGGTCTGTCTGTGATCAAGGAATAGTGGAGTCAAAGCACTTTTTTCTAGAAGCTCTTTCTAGAAGTCTGAAGGTCAGCAGAAAAGGCTTCTGAGAAGCCATTAGCATCCCAAGTACCACAAGCCTGGAGTAGATGATTGTGGAAGGATTTGTTTATCTTTGTTCAGGCAATGGAAATGTGCCTTACAGACTATTTCTTAGTACTTTGTATGTAAAACAAAATATGAACAGGAATATTATTAGGACTAGAACCTGGGTTATGGCATCCATTAATTGTTAGAATTTATGTTGTGCTTCACCAGAAGTAACAGGAATAAAAATTCCTTTTGTGTTTCTCACTTGCTGAAATGCAGGAGCTTGCCAGGTTACTTTGCCTTTGTAGAGCAGCTGAAGGCATGATGTTGGCCTGTCTCTTTCGTGTAACCCATTCTGTTTCCCCAGAAATAGTATTTACTGGCAGTATTTGCTGCAGAGTATTTGTAGGAAAACTTATTTTTCAAAGGCCAAACGAATAGCATAAATAATATGGAAAAACACTTTTACACTTTATGTAGTGATGTGCGACAGTGAGATCACTATGATATCAATATAGAATCAACTCTATGTTAATATCACACAAATATCATCCTGGTTATTGTGTACTGCTGCCCTTCACCTAGATATGCTGCTTGGTCCTGTTTTGCTTTTACTGTCTACAGCATATTTCTCTGTGAGTGACCTTCCCCAAAGGAGCTCACTGAGTCTGTTTTCTTTTTTGTAAAACAGGGGGCTGCATACTTCATCCTCTAGTTCTGACATTTCTCAGCATGTGGTAGCATCCCATAATCATGAAAGACAGTGACACAACAGGCAGGGAGACTGCAAGCCCTGGAGGAGGGATGTAGAAATTACTTTCATTCCCTCTGGCTGTGGCTGGCTTAGGTGCAGGATTCACTCATAGGCACAGATGTCCTGGCCTCACACAGTGCACCTGTGTGCCCTTCCAGGGTGTCCCTCAGTGGCAGTGTTCACATCCTGCACACACACAGCAGAACTGGCCCCTACCTTTTCATAGCAACACATGCTGGCCCAGTGAGTTTTGAAAGCCCTTTGCCAGCTGTTTGATGCAGGCAGCTGAGCTGTTTTGGCAACCACTGGAGGTGGGGAGAACATGGCAGGGTGATTTCCAGGGCTTTCAAGCCTCCTGGCTCTGGGAAGGGTGTGAGCTCTGGCTGCTGCCTCCTCTATCACACTGAGTTATTGTGAAGGTTTGAAACTGGTGTCATAACAAATGCTGATGCTTGGGAAAAAGTTTTGAGGTCAGACCTGAAAGGAGGGATAATACCCTTTTCCCAAGACTGCTTCTTTCCCACAGAGGTGCTTTTAGATAGCTATATGATGCTGAAACTGATAAGATAATTAAGGTGCTAAAGGCAGGCAGCATATGAGGATAAACCTGGCAGCTGCTCTGTGAAGTGGCTTTGGCTGAAAGCTGTGTCCTGATGCGGTGAGCTGTACATGCCATGTTCCGGACCCACCTTTGTGGAACATAGAAGGGTGTCAGAGTGATTCACTGGATCACAAGTAGGTTGTGGCCTGAGAATCACTCTATTAAGCAAAGCTGTCAAAGCAGGATCTTGTTTCTTAGGAAAATCAGTTTCCCAGATTGAGGGTGTATAGTGCAGATATATCAGTCCCAGAGGGCAGGATTCTCAGCAGCCTCACAAGCAGGTATCTGGGGGCTCCAGTGACTTTGATGGAAGCTGCTCCCTGAGTTTTTTTTGCATTCCTATTCAAAACATTTGGACATTCATAAATAGATGTTTTCTACTGGAAAAATGTTCTTCCAGAAGTTCCAAGTTATTGATCTTTTTTTTTTTAGCTAAAATAACTGCTCCTAATAAAGGACAGCCAAAACCCCACAGCTGAGTCAGCATTCCTTCAGGAGCAAGTAAATAACTCAGTATTAATTCTTTAAATGTTCTCCACTACTAACTGGTCTGCATGATAAAAAAAATAAATTAATTTCCCGAGTAAACGTTCACATAGCCTAATAGAATATAATGGTAACACTGAAGGGAGCTGCTATTTAAATTTCAACCCTGTTGTAGAAGCCCAGATCTCAAACTGTTGTCTTTTATTTTTAAGACAACCAGCAGCCAAATGGAAGCTGACTGAATTGAACTGGGAGATTACTGCCATTAACCAGAAGTGTAGCTCTGTCTCAAGCTTTGTTTGATGCTGGCAGTAAGCTTATAAGTGTTTGTGGTTCAACATATAAGCAGGTGTAAATCTCAAGCAACTGTTGTTCTTGAGACTGTGGGAGGTTCCTTAGTGTATTGCTTTGCACCTGCCTTTATAGGAGTCATTTCATTTTCAATCTTGTTTGTGATTAAAATTAAACATTTATTCTTATTTGGTAGAACTGAAAAAGAGGAAAAATATTATTACCCTAGGAGGTTCTTGTTTGCATTTTTTTAAATTTAGTGTTATATTCAGAAACATTTCTAATCAAAGTTATTTTTAAAATGAAAAATAAAAACATTTCTTGACATTTCCCCTCTCTTCAGGCTTTTTCAGTTGAAGCTAATCAACTAATCATGTCCCTGTCTGCAAATAGTTATAGTTATAGTTGTACGCAAATCTGCACTTTTTGCCAAAAAGATTATTCAACTGAAAAACCTTATCCTGTGTTGCATGAGGTAATTCTGCTTTTTTAACTCTTTGAAAGAAAACAGTGCACCAGTGTACGTGCAAACCGAACTGTTAAATATTATTCTGTGTACTTTTGTATAAGAAATTATATCCGTGATACTGAAAGATAATTTTTCAGAGCTGTAAGGGTCTGATAAAATTAGCATTACATACCCATAATCTTCTTTGTTCAAGTATAATTAAATAGAAATGAGTCCATGCATCAAGTGCATTGATGGAATTAGTATTTCCAGACAAGATTTTGAAAAACCTCTTCATTTCACCCACGTGGTCTGTCAGGTGGCCTTATACATGGGAAAGGCAAGAAAGGGCAGCTCAGCAGGAACATGAGAGCTAGCTCTCCTGCTGATGTGAAAACACGGGAGGAGCACAGGTCTGGTGTGCAGGAGGAGGGGAGGGCAGGAGCCTCAGGAAAGGCCTTTGGGGGAGCAAACTGTGAGGGGGGCACTGCAGAACATGGCTAGATTACAGAAGTGGGTTTGCTGCCATTGGAAAACTTGGACTGCGTTCCTTTCCTTGTTTGCAGGCAGACCAGCTTACTTTCACCTCTTGAGCAAGTGATAGACATAGGAAGAAAAACTTCCTCAAGATAAGAGCAGGAGCCCATGTTGTACGTGCACTCAGTGGATCAAAACACGAAGCTTTGCTGACAGCATTTCCTTCTCCATCCAAAACGCTGGTATCCTCTGCCTGATATTTCCAAGGTGTGTTCTCACCTCTGACATTCAGGTTATCAAAAGGCTAACACTAGCTCGTTACCACATCATTTTTGTGACTGCAAGGGGATTTACATACAGACTGAAGAACTGCAAAATAGATAGAGGCAAGGGAGTTACTGTAAAAAATAATCCAGTCTCATTTTTCCTCATTTGACTCTTCAGTCACTTATTTTTTTTTTTTTTTTTATTTTTGGTTGTTGCCTTGGAAAGGCTGACCCGAAACAGAGACTGGACAGAGCTAGAGAATAAAGGAGATATTAAAAGAACAAGAGTCTGACTAGGGCTGCACCCCAGACAGACCCAAAATGACCACAAAATGGCCGACCAGGTCACGAGGGTTTACATTTTTATAAGTTTTCGTCCATTTGCATATTGGGGTCGTCCAATTGTCCAATTACAGCTTCAGGTTTTGAAGTCCCATCCTTCTGGTTCCTCCCTTTGGTCCACCGTTGTTTATGCTTTTGGGCTTGAAAGTTTTCCTTGGTTTCCAAAGGGAAAAGATTTGTTTTGTCTACCTACTCTGTGAAGAGAGCTTACTAGCACTTAATATGAGACTTAGAACTACACACTTAAGCAGTACAGAATCTGAAATCATGAAAGCTAAAACTTAAGGCATCATTGTCAGTATCCAAACTTACTCAAGCTTGGTTTAACAACTCAGCTTGAACCCTCAGTGTTTTACTTCAAAATTGCTTATGTTTTGATGAGCTCTATTAATGCCTGTGTGATTACAGGAGGAATAGTACTCTGGTGGGAGCTTCAGGAGCACTGGGCAGTGGGATCACCCCTTCCCTCAGTCTGCCACTGCAGCCCAGCCAGCCTGCACTCTGCGCAGTGCAGAGTGCCCACTGCTGCCCTCCCCAGACTTGCTGAGGGTGCACTGTGTCCCACTGCCCAGGTCATTGGGGACGGCGCTCAGTTCCAGGAGCCTCCTCTGAGAAATGTCACACATGACTTGTTGCCAGCCAGGCTGTGAATTTCTCCTGAGCATCCCTTAAAGTTCCTCAGCCTACCCTGTGGTTCACTCAGCCTGACCACATTTTTAGTTCATTTGCATGAGTTCTACATGTCAAAAGCCTTGAAAATTTCAAGGTATACTTTACTATTGCTAACCTTGACATTTGTTTTTTTTATGCATTTTTACTTGTAAAAACACCTGAATACTTAAAAATGCAAACAAATCTTGTTCGGGAAAATAAAAAATAAAAGATAGTTCAAAATTAAAACCTGTATCAAACTTTGATAGCTTTCCTGCAAGATATTGTTAAGTACTCATTTGTAATTCTCAAAAAAAGTTATATTTCTCTTTTAATTCTCATTAAAAGCTTGACAATCACATTTCTCCATGGTGGCTCGTTTTGTATCTGTAGTACATAGCTTTATTAAATGAGTGAGAAAATTATTATTTACACTATTGCAGTACAACCTAAAAAAAATCAGGGGAGGTGGGGCCCCAAAAGAATGAAGAATTACTGACACTTGCTGTTGATTACTGATGGTGAAGTTAAAATTCAGAATGAAAGACAAAAGATAAAATGGTATTTTTGGGAAAAAAAAAAAAAAAAAAGCAGGCTTAATTAAACCAAGACAGAACATGAAAAATGTCAGTATCGATTATAGAATGTTGTGAGTCACTTTTCGCTTAACAAAATACCAGTTGTTGTATAAATATTACATTCCATTTCAGATAACCAGAAGGGCAAATTTTTCACGAGTGTTGAAGATAGAAAGCCTGGAGATAATGACAAGAAGGATCCTTTGTACTTTGGTTACACCAGCTTTTTCTGGGTTGTTTCTAGCCACATCTAGAACCTTTGGATGTAAGAAATATTTCTTGTACTACCACTTTTGGGCCATCAGCTCAGGCTTCAGTTCCGCAAAGCACATGCCTGCCGAGAGTCAGGGCTTCTGATCTGCGAGACACGAGAGATAGCTGGGAAGTGCCTCAGCCCTGGGCTCGCCTTAGTCCTGTCATCAGTAGTGTGATTCTTGGCCATGTAGAGGGAAAATCCCATGTGTCTGTTTGGAACGAGGTGAGAGGAAACTGAGCAAATGAAACCTTCCCATCCACGGGGCACAAGGAGCCTTGGTGAGACCTCCCCTGCTCCTTGCTGTGCCAGTGCAGCCAGACAGCCCAGAGCTTCAGGGTAACACTGCTGTACTATCAAAACATGAACTTGTCGTTTATCTCACTGACATATTTTTAAGCTTCAGCCACAGTCAGCACTCCACACTGTCTGCCTGTTAATCTGCTTTGTTTGTGCTTTCACAGGAGGGTGACAGAGGCCCTTTGCAAGCAAAAAAGTATTACTGATTGGCTTCAGCCTCTTCCATTGAGCAGTCACATTTTGGCTTTGATTCCTTTTCCTTCCTTAAGGCATGGTTGTTTTGGCAGTTTGTTTTTAGTTTGCATTGCATGTTGGTCAGTGTAAGTCTTCTCCATATATATCCCTCCATCCCTCTTTCTCTGTCTCCTACCTCTAGACTGCACTGTCAATACAAAATAATATAAATTGACTTATAAGTCAAAATACATATTCCTAGCTTTTGGTGAAGCAGAGGATGATCCAGGTTTTTCCAAGTTTTAAAATTATGACAAAGCTGTTTTTCATAATGTGTTCAACATACCATTTCCACAGGTAATTGCACTGATTTTCTGCTTTCTCATGCAACCAAATAAAAACATTGTTAGTACCTCAAAAACAGAAAACATTTATGGAAGTTTGAAGTCGAATCACACCAACTGTAACAGGTGAGTGTTGGTTTGCCTGCAGAAGGAAATGGTTGAGCAGTGATTAGAGCTATTCTTAGCACTAGGTCTTACTCAAGCTTGCAGTCAATCAGGTAGAGCTGGGTAAGCACCAGGAACAAGTTCCAGCAGATAACACAGAAATCAGTGGCCATTCTCAGTGTTTCCAGTACCACTACTGTTTTCTTTACTTCATGGCAAAAGAAGAAAGGCTGAGCAATAAGTTTCAATAAACAAGTTCCTGACAGTATGCAGGATAGATGTATTTGGAAACAAACTTTTTTTTTAATCCCTGGCTAAGAAAACTCAACATCTAACCCTGAGCATGGCATGATTCCTCCAGCAGGCTTTCCTACATGTATTTCAGCCAGACCTGTTACTGCACATATTGTTGTAAATAGATTGTGGTTGTCTGGATCTGTTTCTCTTTTCTTTTTATTTTTCCATCATTTGCTTGTGCCTGCCTCCTCTCTCCCTGTCCACCCCTTGCCTGTAGGAGATACTTGTCAGCTTATGCATGGGGACAAGGAGATCGATCTATCTATCTATCTATCTATCTATCTATCTATCTATCTATCTATCTATCTATCTATCTATCTATCTATCTATCTATCTATCTATCTATCTATCTAATCTATCTATCCATCCATCTATCATCTCTCTCTATCTTCCATTTTATCCTGGAACTTCTTTTCTGATCCCCAAGGAAATTCTCTGTGTGAAGTCACCTACCTGAACCCGAGAGATGGTATATTTTTTGGCACTGAGCTAGAAGCACCAGGCAGTCTGAGAAAAAAATTCCACCTCACTGACTTACATGACTAAAACTTTCATTTTCACATCATGTCATCAGAACATGTTTTACTCACAGTTGTAAGATTTCACTTATGTGGATGAAATAATTCTGTTTTTCTTCCCTTCTGAGAGCTGGGCTAAAACACCAAAACCAATAAACAGCTACCTGGAGAAAATAGGGAAAATGCTTCCTTTTGCAATAGCCTATTCACACAGCTTTGAATGCATAAACTTGTAACAGATAAGAGGTTTTGTTTCAGATACACATTATTGCACCAGTAACATATGACAATTTCTCCATCTACCGAAATGTCATAATTATTTATTTTCTTTAAGTTTGTAGAGTCTTCTTCCTCTATTGACATGTTCCTAATGGACTATTTATTAGCTCTTTTTTTTTGCTTTGTGCTTGATTGCTTGGTAAGAATTACATTTACTGTCTGACTAAATGAGAAATTAATTTTCTATCTTTTTCTAATTTCTAATTTAATATATATTTTTAGCATGGATACTTATTTTATATAAACATTATATATTATTATAATATAAATTATGAAAATATATAGTGTTGTGTTGTGTTTTAAATTTACTGTTTGTAAATTTACTGTAAATCCCCCTGAGTTTATGGTTTACCCCCGTTCATGTCAATCTCCTCTACCCCTCCCTTTATTCTCACACCTTCCCTGCCAATCCTGTTCCTCCCTCCCTTAAGGCTGTGCCAGTCATCTCGGCCCTCCTCCCTTCGTCTGGAAGGCTCTCCAGGGGGCGTCAAGTGATTGGCCAGTCCAGGGTGGTCCCTCCTTTGTTATTCCCTGAATGGATGTTGTCCCTTTCTTTCATTCTCCCAGTTACACCCCTTTGTCCCCTGATTGGACAGCGTCCAGACCCTCCCCTGTTCTCCTCCCCCGTTTATAAGTTGTTGCAGCCCATTGTTCGGGGCTCTTGGGTGCCTTTCCCCCTGAGCTTAGGATCTCCCCTGCGTACTCCTATAATAAAGCTTGGATTATAAAGCCACCTGAGAGTCACCCTCTCTGGTGACCGACGGTGTCCACTGAAGCCTTGTTCTCTCTGGAACCTGGACAGCTAATCTGGGGTCCTGAGCTGCAGCTTCAACCGACCTTACTCCTCTGAGGAGGCGGCAGAGGCTGCACCCCCTAGCAGTGGCAGTGCCTGGGAGCAGCTGGGCAATCCACATCAGAGCAGGGGCTTTGAGAATTGGGCATGGCTACAATATAGTTCTTATATTTCTAATTTCTAGAAAAATATTTTGGAGTGTTTTAGAGTTGCAAGGTGTAAGTAGAGATGATCATTCATGAGCAGCATGAGCAAGGCAGTGTACAGAGAGCTTTTACCTAGTAAGAGCCAGACGGCTGATGGACCATCACCTCTATGGCACTTGCTTAACAGCATGCTTAGGAATAACCCATTGCCTTTAGCTGCTATTGTTTTGGTGCTGAAATCGTCAGGCTGGCTTTTTCCATTCTGACTCTGAGATATGTTTGCAAAATATTCTGCAATTCCTCTCCTCTGCTCTAGATTTGAGTCAAGGGTCATAGAATGGGTGGCCCAGCTACTGTCTGCTGAGTGGGTTTGGGTGGGTCAGCAGTAAAGCACAGAGTAGGATGTTAGAGGCAGGCCTGAAGGTGATTGTGTGAGTTTGCCTGCATGATGGAGCTGATGGGAGGCAGCACTGGCAGGTGCTGATGTGGCAAGGTGGACTGTGCTTGGGTTAGGACAGCCAGCAGTGCTCAAAAAATTTAAATAAATTGCAGTTTTCTAACTGAAATGTGTCCATCATGAGAGGTACTTGTGAAGGAGTTAAAGCACTCTCTGCATTTTTGACTAGGTGGTGAAGCACTTTCCAGTGCAACAAGGACAGCAGCTTTTAAGAGCTTTTTTTATTGATGTACTACGCAATATCTACTGGTAGCTGGGTGCCCTTGTTTCAGCCAGGACACTCTAAGAGTTTGAGGGCTTGTGGAATGCCTGTGTATGTAAATACCCTCCTCTAATCCTAATCAACCCTTCCCTCTTCTCCCCCCACCAGTATTGTCTGGGGCAGCTGTTACACAAAAAGGGACCATTTAATGACGTGTAAAGACTGTGTGTTTACTGCATATATTTACCCAGACCTCTCTTCTGCATACTCAGGGTTTTGGAGGTTCTGCATTGCCGAAGCACTTTGAGGATTTCTATAGTGGGAAATAAACTTGGTTAAACTCATGCTCAGGGTTATCTTGACTGTGGCTGTCTTACATGGCCCAGTCACTGGTGCCACATTGTATGGGTCAGTTTATGGTGTCTGACTACGGGCTACCTTGTGCCTATTTTGTTCCCTCTGTGTGCAATGGTTATCCCACAGTGGTTATGCCCAGAAATTAGCATCCCAAGCTGCCATGTGTTCTGAAAACTCTTATATTTCTATCAAAACATGGAAAAAATGAGTCCTTTCATAGAAAATGAAAAATTTAAACATAAACTACAGGAACCCCTAGACTGGCAATTGCATCAGCAGCTGTTGACCCTTCCAAAGCACAAGCTTCCAAATCAGAGACCCACTCTTCAAGACGTGGATATGCCTTGCTTTGTGCCTGTTTCTGGTATGGGGAATGGGAACAAAACTGTGACAAGTGAGCATATAATGTATGCAGGATTCCTTTGTTCTTGATTTATTGGGCTTTTTTGGTGAAAAAATAAATATACAGGGTTAGGATGTATGCACTTTCATTTAAGAAGAGAAGCACAAAGCTTACTGGCCCGTGTGAGTATGTGTGAGAGAGGGAATCAGCATAATTTTTGCCTCCCTTGGTAGTGAGCTGCTCCATGAATTTCGACACAGGTTAGGTGTAGCTGGAGCCTTGGTTAAGATGCCTCATCGAAGCTGCCTGTGGACTATGGTGCCGTCAAGACACTCAGTGCCTCTGCCGCCTCCTTGCTTAACAGAGCACAAGCCCTTCCTTGGCTGCTCCCTGCAGGAGGTTGGCGCGGTTTCCCAGAGGCGTCGATGGCCCAGCTGTGCGGGAACATCACTGCATCGCCCCGCCACAGACAGCTGTGCCTGGCAGTGCCTCGGGCCGCGCTGCCCTGTCCGGCCGCTGCCGCACGCTGTCTGTCTGTCTGTCCGGCCGCTGCCCCACGCGGCCCTGCCCGGCTGCTGCCCCACGCGGCCCTGCCCGGCTGCTGCCCCGTGCTGTCTGCCCGGCCGCTGCCCCGTGCTGTCTGCCCGGCCGCTGCCCCACGCTGTCTGCCCGGCCGCTGCCCCGTGCTGTCTGTCCGGCCGCTGCCCCACGCTGTCTGTCCGGCCGCTGCCCCGTGCTGTCTGCCCGCCGCCTCCGGAGGCCCCCGCGCCGCGTTTCCCGCTCTCAAAGCGGGGCCTCCGAAGGGTGATGTTGCCGCGGGTCCCGGAGGTCCCGCAGCCGGGGTTCCCTCGGCACGAACAGCCCTTTCCGCAGGAAGGGCGGGCAGGGCCGACGGCAAACTGTGCCCGAGCAGCGCGGCTGGGCAGTGCGCCAGCTCTGCTGCAAGGACGTGGGTGGAGTGAGAGGCTGTGGCTGCCTCGGGAAGTCCTGGTTACCGCGCAGGCAGCGCACGGCCCGTGCCGGATGGGAAGGCAAGCGTAGTGCTGGGGGATGGAGGTTCAGTTCAGAGCTGCCGTGGGAAGGAGGGGTTGGAGCCGCGGTGCCTGGGCGTGGGGCTGATGTCCTGAGGGAAACCTGCTCATCACCGTGACCTGTGGGTGCCATTGCAAATGCTGCCGGGTGTGCCGCACTGCTATTTCGCCAGCCTCACCGGCTTGCTGCGTGGGGGTGCAGAATGCAGTTAGTACACATAAGTAATGCTTGGATCCCCCAAATCCCAAATGTGTCTGAGGCGGGTATGATTGATTAATTGGTACACCACCTTCTTGCACCGCCCCATAAGAAATGCAATCTTTTGATATCAACCCAGTTTTGCCCTCTGTGTGTGAAACCAGTCCATACGGGTATTAACAGAGGAGGAGGGCAGTCAGGCAGGGAGCTCTGCCCGGGGGTGAGGAGAGAGCGGTAACGAAGTGATGTTTGGTCTGGGTAGCACCTGGGGTTCGCAGTGCCTGCTGTGAGGTGACCACAGGCCTAGCTCAGGCACCAGGGAACGTGCTGCAATAACTGCAGGTCTCCTTGGGAAAGAAAAGCTGTCATGGTCACATAGATGTCAGCCAAGGAATGCCTACTAGTGATGCATAAAAACTGTCCCCTTTACAGTTTATCACTAAGCAAACCTAATTTCCTAATGTATTTCCCCTTGAAGGCACCAAGTCAGACAAGGAAATGAAGCTCCGTAGTTCACAACTGCGAGCGTGCAAGTGTTACTGAAAAGCCGGAACGTGGTGGGGGCTATCGCCCTTGGGGGACTGTCCGTCTCGGCTGACCTGGGCGTAGCCGCCTGCCTTTCTCAGCATTGTTCCTCCTACACTTTGAGCTGGGGGAGAGGAACTCTCACCCCGCAGCTCCCACTGCCCGCAGCCCCTCGCCCTCCCCTCCTTCCTCACCTTCTGCACGAGACTTGCTGCCTTCAGTTAGAAATTTGCTGGGCTTGGCACAAACGCCTTCTTAATGTAAATATCCGAGGACTACAGAAAGCTTCTCTGTTGGTGCCGGTTCTTCTGAGCCATGCTTTCAAAGTGCTGACTGTGTTGGTTCTTATCGTAAGTCAGTCTCAGCAATTAACTTTCTTTTGATCACTTGGGCGTGTGCTTTTTTTTTTTTTTTTAAGTGCACTTTTAAGAGCAGAAAAAATGTGGTGACCAAATACACAACCACAAGATTTTTAGTTTAAAGGAAATGATACTTAAGCAGATGTTATCAAGCTTCTTCATAAAAAAGTGTTTTAAATTACAGTTTTATAGATGAAAATAGTAATGAGGATTGTTACTTTAGGAAATTTAGGTATGTGTAGGATCATGAGAAAATGGCACAAAGATTTTGAATGCAACATGTTGAAGTCTGATGTAGTTTACTATGCTGTTCCACATAAGAAACTGTAAGAACGATTGATTAAGACTTTTTCCCCATACAGATACGGCAGCTGGGTGCTAACACCCCTGAATGCGTAGCTAATTACGTGTGGGTAAGTACTGCACCTTGTTTCCAAGGGCTTGTATTCCTGGCGACTTCCTGCAGCCATCAGTCTCTGCTATTGAGTCCCAATGAACACAAAAGTTCTTCTTACTGGTTAGGAGACAGGTGCTCAGGGGGACTCCCTGACATTTTCTGCCTTGGACTTTTCTTTGTCCCTTTCAACAGCAATGCATGTCACAGAATGTTGCTGTACTACCCCAAAAGCATTCTGCCCCCTGGATTATTGGATGCATCCTGAGTAAATAAATGTATGAGTGGATTTATGAACAAAATTAGAGGTTTTGTTATGAAATCTAGCTCTTGCTAGCAACAATTTGTCTTTTACAAACTTTCAGCAGACTAGGGCATGTCCCATTGTTCACAGTAGTCAGGAGTGCCTGTGGTTTGTTTTGTTGAGCAACATTACATTTCTGGGGTTAGCTCTCCTGAGTCACAAGACATACTGTTTTTTTTCTGCAACCATGAATACGAACAACCCCCCCCCC
>WAAE01003776.1:0-45686 GCA_013400495.1 Nicator chloris | reverse complement strand
ATTGCTTCTTGGGCTTGCTACTTGCACTTCATTCAGTTCCAGTCCAGACTTGCAGTAACAATGATTGGTGCCAGAGGCTCTGAAAGAAACCGGCCTCATTGGGAGATTTGAGCTAGCATGTCTTCTCCCAACAGTTATATGTGGAATCATAACATTTTATGTAAGCTATAAAAATAAGTGCATTTTTAAAAACTGTGGGCTGAGGTTCTTAGTGCATAAGTTGCTAAGAAAAGCCTAAAATGTTAGAATATGGCAAGTAAGTGCTTGCCTGTGAATTTGTACTTCCACCCCTCACTTTTCAGTAACAGGACCTATAACAGAGCAGCCACTGTAGTCACTCAAGTGATATAAAACTAATTGCACAAGGAATTCAAACTCCAGCCCAAGACCATGACCTGTTAAGGATGAGCTTTGAAACTTGGCACATTTTAAGGCAATCTTATGTCATATACATGAGATAAACTGACTTAAGGCTCTTGAAAGTCATCAACTTCAACACCAGATTGTTCAAGGTTTTGCTGTTCTTACTGTGTCTTGCACAAGGCCTCACTTTTTGTTATTCTCTTTTAAAGCTTATTACTGAAAACAAAGCTTTAAACTGCACTTATTTTCTGAGTAAGATTGAACTTCAGGTATGAACAATAAACACCCTTGAGGAAGGCAGACCTTGACAAAACCTGTTGGCTGCCTCTTCCAGGCTCTGTGATCTTTGACGGTGCTGCCCCTGTTAAGGACAGCTATTGGAACAGATCTCTGTGCTGAAATATCTGGACTCTGGTAGCCTCTTCTTCTTAGCCTGATGCACATGCATGCTCATCCTGATTATGTTTACAGTGAAAGCATTCTTGTCATGTGTGCATCAAACTGTTTCCCTTACATCTTCACAGAAATGAAACAACTGTCATTATCTGATGCTCTCATGGAAATGAAGCTGAGGAGCAAGAGGACAGCAGTCATAGCCACTGACAGGCCTAGCAAGAAACTGTAATGGACTCAAGTAAAGAGGGAATAAAACTGCATATGTTACCATACCCGAGGGAAAGTGTGTATTGAGAAAACAGGGTTCAGGTAAATATGAAACAGATCTTTTTTTTGGTGGGGTGGAAAAACAGAATTAAGTTTTCTACACTTAGAGTATGAAATGATGATTTTAAATTCATTTTTCTGTCTGCCAATGAGTTATATTTATTTCCTTCTTCCTGTGTCCTTTTTCTCCCAGAAAATTTCTAGTCATATGGCTTCAAAGCTGTTAGTGCTTACAACATCAAGGCTGTGTTGGTGGCCTTGGTTTTCCATGGAGAATTTACAGTTCTGTGTAATCACAGTGGGTAATGCAGGAAGGAAGGCGAGACAGAGGTAGTACAGGTACACTGCAGTTTTAAAATGAAGGTCCAACATTGCTTCAAGTCAGTCAAGCAGGAAATCCCATTCCAGCCTGAAAGGCCTGGTTTTGATCCTCATATGATTTGGCATTGAAACAAGTTTACTGGAACAAGAGGAAGGAAAATTTAAAAATCAAGTGTTCCTGTTACCTACATGATCTTTGAAAAGAGTTTTGTTTGAGTGTGGCTATCTCCAACTCTCCCTCCTACAAGATTGATACTGTGTTTTTCAATCACCTATGTGTTGCATGGATTGATAAGGAGCAATGTTTGCTGTGCTGCTCAGCTTTGACCAAGCTGTGTTAACATTGCAGGTAAGTCACTGCCCATCCTGGAATGAAAGCCTTGTGGTCCCTCTTAAGCATTTCTGCAATGGAGGTGAGATACAAAGGTCATAAAGTAAAACAGACTTGTCTATATACTTTATCTTATTTTCCTCTGTTACATTTGTATGTGGTACTGCTTGTTTTGCAGGTGTGTCACCCTGAAAGGTGAAAATTATTTGAACTATGAGTTAACCTACTTGTATTCATGTCTTTTATTTTGTGATCTTCAGCTACCTTTGCAGGTAGGTATGTCCCATGGTCTCAAAGATTCTTAGAAATTTTTTCAAGTTCTCTTGTTTACTTGTGTCTAGCAACATTTCTTATCCAAGAAATACTTAGGAGTCAAAAAATTAAAGTGCTGCCTTGCTTTCTACACTGCTTATTTGATTGCTTGTCAGCTGCCTTGGTCTGTTTTTATAATTTTTATGTCAATATGCTCTGTCAGTTACAAAACTCTTGGCATTGACTTAGTTAATGCTTATGAATTTTCTTTTCTGGTTGGCTCATTATTCTGTTTCCACTAAAGCTGACCTAGTTGGGTGGTAGCTGCTGTGTGTGAGAAGTGTGGTGAGTAACTTATGCAGAGACTTGTGGTGCATGGTACTTACCAGACATGCCCTAAAATAACCCTGACCTGCACTGCTCAGCCAGGAGTTGTTGCTTCAGTATTTCAATGAGTCCCCCCATGAGAGGCAGGCATATGATGGATTTCTGAGCCCTGACAAAACCTGTCCACGGAGTTAACATTTGAGGAAGTCAGCTTCATTTGTTCACTTGCAGTTTTGGCCTTTCAATTTCATTTAGAATCCTTCAGTTCAGTAGTTTTGAATTTCCAGTTTAGTATGTGTTTTGCTGTCTGGCAGAAGTTACAGTGTTTCTCGGTGTTTCAGGAAAATGCTGTGGGGATGGGAGGAAATGAACGAATATTTTCATGCAGTAAATGTTTCTTTTGAAGTTAGAGCTATAAGTGATATTTAAACCTCAAACACTGGTTTGATAACAAACTACCTAAGCCTATCAATAAATCAGCTTTTCTTCTATAAAGATTTTTTTTCCTTTGAAATATTTTACGAATAGTGCAGTCTCATCTCATGGGATAAAGAGAGGATAATGTTTGTGCCAAAAACTTCACAAGGTCTCCTCCCTGAGTGCAGATGAATAGATAAATTAACTAAAATATCTCTAGGGAAGAGATTTTACATGGAATATAAGATACCCTATGCTTAATCTCCACGATGTTTAGAATCTGCAATCCAATTTTATGTTCCAGAGTGACATAAGTGTTGGTATTTTACAGTAAAATTTTTATACTGGGTTTATTTGTCTAAAGATCAAGGATGTTCTTGCAAAAGAGCTACAAAGCTCTAATGAAGAGTCATGACCCTTTTCATCCTGAAAGAATGGGCCTGAGAATACTCTTTTTGCTTCTGTGAGAAGGTGAATGTCTGTAATCTGGACTGTGCAGAAGTCAGTGTACTCATAACAGATCTTATGGCCAAAACCCTCTGAAAATTGTGCTGTGGTAGGTTAACAGAGAATCCTCTCTGAAGCAAGGAGCAAACTACAGTTTTACCTGAAAATATATCCCCAGACATCTGAAGAGGTCCCTAAACCACCTAAAATTCCAGTATGACAAACGTATGTCTTATTTAAGGCAGACCCTGGTCTGTGTGATATAATTCTAAATTAAATTAGTTTTTCCACAGCAACAATCTTTTCTCTTGAGCACAACTCATTTTGCATTTAGCAGTGTAGTTAGTAAGATGTTGTCATCTTTAATGTAGGGAAAGTGAATCCAGAAGCGACAGACCTTTCTACTCCAAGAACCATACCGATGAGATCTTGCTCCATGCTTTCACAGTAAGTGCTTTATGTAAAGACTGATTTCTTCCAAATCTCTTTCCTCTTAAAGAGAAAAAAGACAAAGCAAAAATCTAATCTTGCCTCTTACGCTGGAAGCTGTGCAGCTGATTGACATTATGTTGTGTCTGAGCTTGAAAGTAAAAAAAGGCCCTCACAGAAAGACCAAAATCATCTGATTAAGTCTTTAATGTAGAATCATTACCTGTTTAAACAGAAGAGCTTGGTTTTGGCTACTTTATGGCCTCTCATAGGAAAATGCGGAGAAAACTCACAAAATCCAAATTCTTTCAAACCATAGCTGTCTGTATAACTCTATATTCTTAGGGAAATAACTGCAAGGTTATTTGTTAGCCTGGCAACAGAAAACTTGCTGGGAGCCCTACAGAACTCTGAGTTTCTGCTTACAGGCAAAATCCAAACACTGGGCTTATCCACAGGGTCATCCCCTAAGATGCCCCCAAGACATGAAGCCCTTACTTTTCCCAGGCCAGGTTTTGCTGTCAGTTTTTGATATTAATGTCAAGTGCTTCTGGGAAGAGATATATATGCTAGTAAATGACATTCTGCGTTACTGAAACTCTTTCAATCTTTGTTTAAGTTCTTCTGTGTCTTCCCTCTGCTTATATGAAGATCCTTTTGCCATATCCTGTTTGCTTCATGAGTCCTCAAGCTGTAGAGAAGGCAGGGTTTGTGAGGGATAGAAAACAGATAGGCAGATATGGTTCTATATTTTTTTACATTTTGATTTTTTTTTAAGTGATGGAGTTAGCTTTAAGTGACGGTAATTGCTGAACCTGAATGTTTGTTCTTTATATCATTGTCCACTGATATTTTATTACTTTGCAGGGATTATTCAATTTCTCATTTTGAAGTATTTTCAAATTATGACCTGTGTTTTTTAGTGATGATCCTTTAAGACAGAAAGACATAAAAAGCAGACAGGAGCTAGCCAAAAAGAAAATGGACCTCTCAAGCCTTGCTATCTGATGTGCCTTAATACCAGTCTATAGATGTGTCTTCACAAGATTTTCTACCATTGCTGTCAGTAAAGTTTCTATGCAATCACTTACAGGCTTTTTTATGGACTGTGCTCAAATGTCAAACCCAGTTCTCTTACATTTTATGGTAAGGTTTGGGATGAGACACGGAGTAGTGTCCCTTTGAGAGTTATGCTAATGAAAACCAACGGGGATCACTTATGAGCCGACTTTCCAAGAGGAAATACTTGTCACATACTCTGTTTTATAGCCTGTCCTCTTAGTTGGAATTCAGAAGGATGAAGCTCATCAATCATCAGCCTTCCAGTGCAGTATGCAGGCTTTCGGCACCTGGGACCTTTAGTGTACCTCCTAGCTTTCTGGAGCAAAAATTGATAGCACCGTGACTCATACCAGTGAAAGTTTCAGACAGATCCCTTTCCCACAGGGAATATGAATATATTGTGTGTGCATGTTGGGAGAAAGGGAATAAGGGCAGGGAGAGAACACCGAACTTGGGGAGCCATACTGGCTCCTGACTTCCTGCTATAGCTGACTCCTGCCAGGATTTACAGAGAAGGTTACAACAAATATTTGATTGATAGTTTACCTTCATTTCTTCATCCTATTGACCATTTTAGGTTTGCACTTGGAGTCTGTGCCCTCATGACTAGCAGTGAAGTCCTTCACATCCCCTGCTTTTGTCAACAGCCACTGCCACTGCTTCCTGAATAGGGTACTATGTTGAGCGAGTTCAGTATCTCTGATCTGCATGCTTGTAGAGGTGTCACTTAGGTCCTGTTTTGACAAAGAAATTACTAACTGGACAGATTCCAGGAGAGAAAAAGGCATGGGTAGTTTTAGCACCTAAGAAGCTTGGGTAGGTGCACTCTGGGCTCAGTACTTAGGGATTTGGGTGTGTACGTTGAAGCATCCTGCAACCTTTTGTGCATGTAGGATTTAACAACTCTGCTAATTCAATGTAAAAAACAACTTTTCTATTTAGCAATGAAATCTCTCTTGGGAGAGAGCAGAACCTGATACCAATTTGAGTGCAATTTGAACTCTTATGTGTTGTATTTCTGTTCTCTGTTACATAAGGGATGTTAGTCAACTGGGTTGTGTTAAGTAGCATCAATATTTCAACACAGGCTGGGGATGCTCTACTATAGATGGAAGCAGTATATTTCTGAGATCAGTGCATGAGTCTGTGTCCTTTCATTGGTGCAAAAGTAATTTGTTTCCACTTTTGGTGTTGTAGTAGAGGGCTCTCACAGTTGGGAATCGGTGCTGAACTTGTTAAAATGACTGGAAAGGATAATTCAGACAAAGCTTCTGAATTAGGGAAGCTGTATTGCCATTCTTGGATTTGGGGAAGAGGAAAGCTAGGTGGGTATGAAAGAGAATACTTAAACATTGTTTTGTTTCTTCCTAAAAAGAACAGTTAATATGGTGTTGAAATGTTTCAATTTTGAGCTGAGAGTTGTGGACTATAAACAAGAAAAGTCTTGGTGGATTATCAAGTTCAGTCCTCACCTTGTTAGAAAGATTTGGTAAATGATTTAAGTTATGCCCTGGGTACAGATCCTATGTTTTGGAGTAGATTATCTCCCAGGTATGCTAGGTGAAAAAGATAAGAGATACAGTAATGAAGAAAATACGTAGCAATATTCAGCTACAACCTCTTTGATAAAGATTGTTTTGTCCCATAGTAATATTAAGATCAGAAACTTCTTGAGGCCATAAACAAATTTTAATGAGTGTGATCTGAAGGATTTGAACCTGAGTTTTCAACATTAGTAAACATGAACTCTACTCCCCACACTGAAAACCTGGAGAACAATTTGGTTATCTACATTACATGAAAGGTTGTAGTGCAGTCTACAGACATTCACCAGGCATAAGCAAAATCCAGAGTTATCAAAATATGTATATTTACATAATTTATATTTGCTGGCTGAATGTATTTGTCATAGGTCTTCCTTTAGATCATGTAATCCCAATACTAAGAAAAACCTTATTCTGTAGTCAGAAACATTTTGTAGGTAATAGAGCAAGCTGAATTACTATCCATAATACTTGAATGTTTGCAGTGACTAAATAGTGTGCCAGTTTCCTTCCAACACAAAAGCTTGTTATCTTTTTTATTATTTATCTCCACCTTTGTTTAAAATTTCCTTTGCATAATTCTTACATTTCAGGAGGAGCTAGAACAACAGAATTTTCTTTTTGTGTCTGATCTTTCTCTCTGTTCCTCGTTACTTCATGGTGTTTTTGAAGAAATGCTGAAATGTTGACAAAATTTCCATAGAGCAAAAGTGTCACCAGCAATTTGTAATAGTTTTGATCTTGGAGGGTTTAATTTAAATAATAAGTAAATCAGAACTCTTTGTGATAGTGATTCTATGTATGATTCAAAGCATGCAGGGAAAGACAGATAATCAAAAAAGCAGAACAACTCATTAAGTTTTCTGTGATTTGGTGAGAGAGTGAGCTTCTCTACCAACCACTGAAGAAACTGGATGGAATACTGGCCTTCTTGTATTCAATAATTCTATGGTTGTGGTAGGTTGACACTGGCTGGATGCCAGGTACCCACCAAAGCTTCTCTCTTACTGTCCTCCATAACTGGATGGGGGACAAAAAGTGTAATGAGGGCCTCATGAACTGAGATAAGGACAGAGAAAGATTACTCTTCAATTACGATCGTGGACAAGACAGACTTGACTTGGTGAAAATAACTGAATTTATTACAGTCAAAATAAAAATCAGTATAACAGAATAAAACAAATCTTAACCACACCTTCCCCCACCCTTCCCTCCAGGCTGCTTATGCTGCTGCTTAAGGAGAGGAGTCCTTTCACTAGTCCAGCATGGGGCCATTCCCACAGGACACAGTTCTCCACAAACTTCTCCAGTGCAAGTCCCTTACCATGGGGTGCAGTCCATCCAGAACAGCTTGTTCCAGCATGGGTCCCCCATGAAGTCACAAGTCCTACCTGGAAACATGCTCCAGCATGGGCTCCTCTCTCCGGGTCTACAGGTCCCTTCTAGGACCCTGTTCCAGCATAGGTTTCCCATGGGGTCACAGCCTTTTTTGGGCATCTGCCTGCTCCAGGGCGGGTCTCCTCCAGGGGCTGCAGGTGGATCTCTGCATCCCCAGGGACCTCCAAACACTGCAGGGGCACAGCTGCCTCACCATGGGCTGCACCACGGGCTGCAGGGGAACCTCTGCTCTGGTGCCTAGACCACCTCCTGTATCTCTTTAGTGACCTTAGTGTCTGCAGAGTTGTTCCTCTCTGCCTGCTCTTCTCTGTCTGAAATTACATCTGCATGATGTAATCAAAGGTGTTATCCTTTTCCTTCTGCAATACGTTAATGCAGGGATGCTACCACCGTATCTGATGAACTTGGCCTTGGCCAGTGGTGGCTCCATTTTGGAGCTGGCTGGCATCGGCTCTGTCTGACATGGAGGAAGCTTCTCACAGCTTCTCATGGAATCGATCTCTGTAGCCCCCTGCTACCAGAAACTGGCCATGCAAAACCAATGCAGTTATTTAAATAAGGCCAAGATTTCACTGGCTGTGTGATGCCTGGTAGTGGTTTGCAGTCTACCTCATTCTGAGGGTCACTTGGATCTCATGTGGAAATAGTGGTTGTTAAAGCAATTTTTTTTAACTAGAGCAATATAAGCCACTCTTTAGGTCAACAGGTACCCAATCCTGGGAACTGAATCCTATCAAAACAAAACTAACAAGAATTGTCCTGATGGTTTGTCCTGTGCTCAAATGCAAAGGTGTGGGAAAATCAGATGATCTTCAAGTTGACTGAAGATGATCTGATGGAGAATAATGGGTACATAACTCAGTGATTAAATTATTTTTAAAACATATATTTTCCCATGAATTTATTTCTGAAATTCGTGACGGGCACATCTATGAGTTCTACAGGAATGGTTGTGACGTGGTGTCTGAACTTGCTCTTTCTTGGTGGGGCAGTTTATCTTGCTGTTGAAGTGTGTATTCAGTTTCCAAATTGATGGACACAGTCCTGTCGTTGGAGTCTGTGACTGAGAAGTGGCTGCAGGCAAGCAGAGGGGAATGTTCTGATTGCATCATTGCACTCCTTTTGTGGTTATAGCTGTAGAACTCATTCTGACACGCAAGGTGGCTGATCACCATTCATTGTTTTGTATAATGAACATTGAGCAATGACAAAAGACCAATCTCATACAGGACTGGAAATGTTCAAACATTGCATAAAAGTTTAAGCACCTTATTTATCCAGTGAGAGAATAACAGAATCCTTAATGCTGGAAAAGACCAAGATCCTCAAGTCCAACCTTTGAACACCAGATTGTCAACACAAAGTTGAGTTGTTTCTTGAACACCTCTAGGGATAGTGACCCCACCACTTCCCTGGGCAAACTTTTCCAATATCTGATCATCCTTTCTCTGAAGCATTTCTTCCTAATGCCCAATCTGGTGCAGTTTGAGGCCATTTTCTCTTGTCCTCTTGCTTTCTTACCCAGGAGAAGAGGCCAACTCCCATCTGGCCATAGCCCCCTTTCAGGCAGTTGTACGGAGTGATAAGGTCACCCCTGAGCCTCCTTTTCTCCAGGATAAACACCCCCAGCTCCCTCAGCTGCTCCTCACAGCACTGGTGCTCCAGACCCTTCCCAGCTCCACTGCCCTTCTCTGGACTCACTCCAGCCCCTCAGTGTCTTTCTTGCAGTCAGGGGCCAGCACTGGACACAGCACTCGAGGTGTGGCCTCACCAGTGCCCAGGACAGGGGGACAATCCCTGCCTGGCCCTGCTGGCCACACCATTGCTGATCCAAGCCAGGATGTCATTGGCCTTCTTGGCCACCTGGGCACACCCTGGCTCATGTTCAGCTGCTGTGACCAGCACCTCCAGGTCCTTTCCAGCCACTCTGTCCCAGCCTGTGGCACTGCCTGGGGCTGTTGTGACCCAGCACCTGGCCTTGTTGAACCTCATACTGTTGCTCAACACAATTTACTTTTCTGTACCAAAATGACCGTAATGGAGCATAAAATATCATGGTCCTTAATCCAGCTATTAACAAACGGAAAAAAGAAGATATTTTGAGACAGATTTTTGTTTGACTCTGGTTTAGCAGATTTTTTTCCCTTATGAATGACATACTATAAGTGATTTATTTATCTTGAATTATTATATCCTCACAAAGGTTTATAGGCATGATACAAAGGATTTCCAGGACATTCCTCTCTAAGGTGAATAAGTCAGTTTTAAGAGGCTTTTAATGAGTCACAGAAATACATGCAATGTTTTACATATGAGTCACTGCAAAATATGATCAAACATTATTTTTACGTTTCTTAAGCAGTAATATCATAAATATATTTCTACAATGGTGTATTTCACGGCATTCTGTCTTCTGGTTATTTACTATTGCTATTATGGCTATTGCTGAAAAATAGAAAAAAAATGCAGATAAAAACTCTAATATGAATCAAATATTTTTGAATAAAATTCATAAATAAGAATATAGCAGAGTACTTAATTTCAGCTAGTTAGAAATGGGTTGCTACTGTATGACAGCGAGCAAGTTACTTTACATGTTTTTGTTGTCTGTTTTAATGACCTCACCTGTCTATGATATTCCAGCCAAAACAAACTCCATTATTTCGTTTCAGTTTTAGGGATTTATTACTGCTGTTGAGTTTAAAAATTCAATATTCTTTTTATATATAAGCCAAGAACATTAAACAGCCCCAGAGAATACAGTACTCTCTCTTGACCCTCACTTCATAAGATGATGTTGGAATGTTTATAGCAGCTGGACCTGGGACTGACAAAAGGAAGGGCTGATTTCTGTAGAAATTACATCCTGAGATCCTCATTAAGACCTTCCTCTCTGATATCCAGTGGTATGTGGGGCAGCTTCCTTTCTCCCTTTTCCTTGACACAACTTGTTGAAGAGGAATGTGAAGGCTGGGTGTGATCTTCCCAACATCAGAGTGAAAGGAAGTAACATACCAAACAGATGATGGTGTAAGTGCCACTGAATCTAATTCCACCTCCGCCCCTCTGGGTCACCACTCAGCAGTATTTCAAACGGCTAAAGTCAATAGTCATAACAAAAAGCCCATTCAAGATCTGTCAGTATTAGAAGTGGAGATAGAAGGCGAGCTAATTAAGAACTTAGTTTATTGATATGCTTCATGTTTTTTTTTTTTCCGGGTAAGCTGTGCTGTCACTTTGTAAGTTCAAAAGGTAAAGAGACTTCTACACCAAGTATGCACTGAGAAGTGCAAACTGCAACCCCTCTTTATGGAGCTGGGTAAACCTGTTCAGCATGAATAACAGTACATAGTCTCCAGACAGGCTTTATTTTGGTTTCAGTAATGAGAACGCCCCAATTCCTGATGGTACTATCTTTGAGGGAGAACATGGAAGCTGAGAGGTTTACATGTTTTATTAACCACCCCCCTCTGCAACTCTCTCACATTATTCATATCTGATGTTGCATTCATTTATGTATGAAACACTTACAGCCACCCAACAGATAATACATTTTAACACCACCTTCCTGGAAAGGAGTGATTAGTCAAACAGTACTTCTAAAGCATTCATGGAGGTAGGGATATGGAGGGAGAGATAACACTCTCTGCCTTTCTAGGGAGGTCTGCCTCTGCATAGTTTTGTTGCTTTTTGACTGCACTTCATGTTGAGCATGTCTGACTGCCTCCAATTTGCCTTTGCATCAAGGGTATTATGCTGAGGGTCAAATGCATTGTGTGGGCATTGCCTAAATGAGCATCTGTGTACTTGTGGCAGAATGTGTGCAGTGCTGTCCACCTGCAGACCCACTCCATGTAGTGGAGGTAACCACTGAGCCAAGCTTGTTTAAATAGCTGTCCCTTGGCGCGGCCTGTCTTTAATGCATTATTGTGACAGTCACAGACAGACCCCAAGCCCATGCCTGTGAAAACACAGGCCAGAAAGGCCTCTAGCCTAAGCATCTCATAGTTGAAGTTTAGCCTGTCTGTGCAATGGCAGGGGAGATATAAGTTGTGAAGAAAATAAAGACACCAAGAAACTGTAAGATGTCCATTAACTAACTCCTAAGAGGAGACCTGTCTAGATTGAGACCAATTGCTTTAAATGATGAGCCAGTCATGCTGTGCAAAGAACTAGCTGCTAACTGCCCCACAAACACACACACTGAGTGCCCATTCACATTTACTACTTTCACCATATTCTTCAGTAGTTTTTACGATTTGTTTCTCTGTTTCCAAATGCATGTTTTAGGACCCTGAATACCAAAGCTCAGAAAACAAGAAATTGTTTTTCAGAGTGTTACACAAAAATCACAACAGTAGCTATGCATTTTATGACTCCTCCATAGTTTTTTTAAGAAGAAAATGAGCTCTGCACTCTTGCATAACCTGACTGTAATGATGATGCAGTGTGTATGAATGATGAAAGAAAATGATTTGGCAAGGAACTAAAAAAATATAGAGATGAAAAGTACATTACAATTTCCTTTCTAATCTTGAGAAGATATATAAACCTAGCAGTATTAAGATGATTGCTTTGGGTCGCTAGAATTTGAATATCACTTGATCTCCATTCATAATATCTGCATATTTTTGTATGACAAGCTTTGATAGCAAAGTCAGTGATAATGAGAGATTGATGCTTTACTTATGGACACTTTTGCTCATAGCTCAGTGATACTGCTGTGAGATATCTTGTGATAATTTGTCTGAGAAGGAATTACCCTATAACATTTAATCATTACTTCTTTGGTGTGTGGTGTGGTTAACGTGCTTAAAATACCTGATTCAAATTACTTAGCCTGGATACAGAATTATCTCATCCTTTAAGACATAGTGATTTTTGCCACAGCAAAAAGAGCTCGCATTCCATAATGCAAATATGTAGAACATGAAGATTTAAATCTGTCCACAGGTGTGCTGAAGTTCTGTAGAGATTCAGGACAAATAGCAATACATAACACCCAGAAATACTAATTAGAATAAGCATTTTGCAAACCTGCTGGAAGAAATATAAAAACCAAGACAATATATGGTAGAAGTCCATTGTGTAAGTACTATGGACTGAAATTCCATATCTAAAACACATGGTTTTAGAATCTGCTTTACAGCATCATTTAACAGCTAAGGTGATTACAGCAACCTTAAAATGGAAGGGTGGCAGACAACCACCAACCAGTCGAACAGTAAGAGGAACACAGAAAACAAAGTGACTCTTTTTTTTTAATTTGTTCTGGAAGAAGAGAAAGATTTACTGAGTTACTTTGAAGTAGTACAAACAATCCATTTCAAGATAGAAGTAAGGCAGCATTATGGTTTTCTCATTATTTTTTAATTAGAGGGAGAACAAAGTCAGTTTGTTTCACTGTAGATAGGGTTGAAAGAAGCACTCAGGAGAAAGAGAGTCAGTACAGAAAAACCAGATTAATTGTTTCAACTGGTATCGGCCATGGAGAATGGATCTGGCCCAACAGTCTCTCACAACAGAAAGAGAGAATCTAGAGTTTTCGCTGTCAATTTAGAAGTAAATGTTAAAAAGAATGTTTTAGAAGACATTCTTAAAACCAATAGTAAAAAAAAATGCTGTCCTCAAAACGACTCAATATGTCACTTAAGCGTAGTTCAGTAGGTACAGAAGATAGTATGGTGCTAGTCTTTATAAAAATATGTGTAGGAATATCATTGCAGACATACACCAAAACTCCTGGCAGCCGTACCCTGTATATTTATAACTGTAACAAAATAGTAGAACTGAGCATTAACCATCATAAAATAATGGAACCAAATATTTACTATTTGACTTCCTTTTAGAGCAGGAAGGATTTTTTTTGCCTCATGAACCTACTAGAACTCTATTATGGAGCTGACAAGTTGTTCATATGTAGATTCAAATTATGAATCTGAATATGGAAAAACAGGCTTTGACAAGGTTCTTTATTGATGAATCGTGCACTGAAGTTCTCACAGGACAAGAGTGCTTACAAGTGGAAAAGCAACTAAGACATAAGAAACAAGTAGCAACAACAAAGAGTCATCATTCAGGTAAAGATTTCTAGCAAGAATGAAGATCCACCTCAAACTTCTCTAGCTGGCCAGCGTGCTGTTAAATAATCTGGAATAGGGATAAGTTGTGACTTGGCAAAGTTTGCAGTTTACACATAATTATTAGGAGAGACCAGTCATAAGGTGATGGCATAGGGATTCAGAAAGATTTTTAATTGAAAAAAAAAGATGATAAAAAGGCAGATTAAATTTAAGGCTAGAAGGTCTGAAATAATGCGCACGGGAAAAAATAGCTATTATCAGAAGTTTGCAACAGCCTCTACATTAGCACCCTAGAAAGACTTTTTTGAAAGCATTGTTTCAGTATGGGTTATCTGTCTGGTAATAATGTTGGAAATTATTGCAGTCTTCTAGTTACATGGTGTAAGAGAAAGCAGGGGATGGTTTCCAGTCTTTGTCAGTAACTTAACTTTGAGTATCCTCAAATATTAACAAATGAATAAAGAATAATGAGGAAAAAAAAACAAAAAAGCCACCTTGTGCTATTGGAAAGCCATGGATTATCAATGCTTTGAATATTGCATGGAAACCTGGTCACCCTTTGTTAGAGAAGCAGCAATAGAAGCAGAAGATAGATTGAGAATGTTATCAAAATTGAACAGATATATAGAATTGCTTCTGTCTGAAGAGAAATAAAGTGGGGAACTTAATCTCAGGTAGTAACAGCTCCCGCATAACTGTGGAGGTTCTGGTAGAAGTGTCAAAATGTAGAAATGGAACAGAAAAGGCGATTAAAGCATCATTTCCCACCATGCAAGAAATAGATAAGATCAGGTAAAAAGTTACGACTAAATGAAATGGAAACTACCTCTCCAAAAAGTATATAATCAAATTAAGGTGTACACTTTAATGGACTTGTTAAAAGCATAAGTGAATTAAGAATTATCTTGGGAAGCTTCACAGATCACAGTCCATCATTGGCACATCTTCCAGTTTGACAAGTCCCTAAATCACTGACTGAGAGGAGCTGAGAAAGTGTATCAGTAGAAAGGTCACACGCTCCTTGCCCTATTTATCATGTTCCTAAATCCTGACTGCTGGCTACTGTCACAGCCACTGTGGTGGGGCAAATAAGTGGTGTCTTAAGGCCAAGTAAGTGAACGATTTTAAAATACATCCCTGGCAGTAAAAAAAACCAAAGCAATCTTATTCTGCTGGTATTCTAGCAGTATGACCCCTTTTTTATCTAATGCAATCTTAATGTCAATTAATCATAAGGGTTTCTGAACAAATATTTGCATTTTAATAGGAGTGACAGAAATTTTTATGTTGATCATGTTCTTGATTCTTCCTGTGCTCGGAGGAGCTGACTCACCAGCTGATACTAATATCCAGTTTGTACTAATATGTTCAAAATATAACGGTGTAAAATTACTCACATTGTCACTTCATTAATTTGCATACTAAATATTCCTGATTTTACTGCTGTGAGTGAAAAATACAGAAAATGACAAATAACAGAGAAAAGGTAGTGAAACTTTTCCTCCATCTAAACCCACACAGGCATAGGGAAGAGAAAGTGTTCTCATAGCAGATATTTTAAGTGTGTGTATTAAGCCAATAGCAAATATGTTGTTGGTACATTTTAAATATTTGTCTTTGAAATCACTGAAAGTTTTGGAGTTGGGAAGGAAGTCCAGTTTTCCGTAAAACAGTATTTTTTTTGCATTTGTCTGGTAAATCCAGTCCTAATAGATCTAGATATCATGAAATCAAAAGCTGTGGTAATGCCCTGTCCCCGTGCCATGCTAGAAGATCACTTGCTTAGTCACTGCCTTTTGGAGAGGCAGTGTATGAGCTGTCTCCTGGGAAAGTTGTGAACATAGAAAAGCCTGTTGTTTCATAGCATATGTCTTAATGAAAGAACCTCCCTTGTGTTTCCTTGTGTGCACATTCATTGTTGTCTAGGATGGCATCTTGAGGTCAAAGCATCTAATGATGATAAAGTCATCTAATGATCACATAAGGAACCAAGTAAAGCATGTGCCATTAAATTGCCTGCAGCATGACAGGGCACCCTGATGGCTCCCATTCTAAAAAATGACCTGAGAATTTCTGTTGCTGGGTCGATTAAGGAACAGCCCATTCTCAGGAAACAGAAAAATCACAAGGAAATCTGAAAAATACAGTGCTTCTGAGAGAGGTGAGGAGGTGATTCCCAAGATGAAGACCCTGTGGTAGAGGGAGATATCTATCTCATGCATACCTACTTGAGCAGAGGTGACTTTGCTCCTTTCAGATTCCTCTCTTTCCATGTTTACATTTTTCTGCCTGTGGTGGGTCACTGAGTGCAAGGTGGCAGCTAAGGACAGGAATAGGGGAGGGACTTGAGGGCATTTTTTCTTCTTTCCAGATCCTTGCCATAGTATACCATACCAAAGAAGAGAAACCACTTGATGGAAAACTCATGCTAGGATTGCTACCAGGACCCCTGGAGGAGTGAGAAGGTGCAAAGAGAAGCTCACATACCCCTAGATCATTATGAATTCCGCAGGTATTCTTTGTATTTTACGCTTCCTTATATAGCCATTTGTATGAATTTTATACTTTTAGAGAGTACATTGGGTTGAGTAAAGGCTATGATTTCATAATATTTCTAGGTTTCAATAGTTTCCACCAACATACTGAAAGCCACTACTCTTTTTAATTCTAGCACTATGTACATATTGTAGAAGCAGATAAAATTGGCATCTGCGTGCTATGAGAAACCTGGGCAAAGACCTTCAATACCAGAAAATGCTTCAGTTTTAGTGTGACCTGATGAAAGAATCTTATGTCTTGATCTCCATACCACAGCTCCTGGCTTTCATGAGGTGGCTTTCATGTTAATTGTCTCGTGAAGGTTATTTCTCAGGCTCTTGGTACTTCTGTTGGCTTACTTGGCTTGTTACTCAAGTCTGGCATTGTCTTTTAGTTATTCCTGGTATTCATCTTCTTGCTGCTTATCTTGGCCTGTCTGTTTCTCATCCTCCCTCAACAGAGTTGGCATTACTACCTTCCCAGGCTCTTCTCTTAGAGGATCTGACAAATTTTTTAATCTCCCAAGGCATATCTATTAATTCTCCTAGCTGTTTCCTTATCTCTACTAAGTTTCTCACACACTCATTTCCCCAGAGCTGTTACAGTGCAGCTCTTACTTATTCTGTGACATTTCTTACCTCCTTCACCATACTTCTTCTTTGTTTGCTTTGTCATATGTTCCATCTGCCCATGGATTTAATCTCTCATGGACTTCTTTTCTCTCTCAGCTGATTTGGTTATAGTAGAGTTGCTATGACAAACCCTGCTTTGCCAATTCTAATCTGTCAGAGCAAATAGTGTGGCAACAGGGATGGACTATACAGGTACTTAAAAGGTCTGCCATGTTCAGACAGTTCACGGTGCATCAGCAGGTGGAACACCCCAAACTTGGGCTGTAAATGTCAGTAGGATAGGAAACAGAAAATAGGACTGAGTTTATGGCTATA
Organism: Nicator chloris; assembly: GCA_013400495.1. Classification (NCBI taxonomy): domain Eukaryota; kingdom Metazoa; phylum Chordata; class Aves; order Passeriformes; family Pycnonotidae; genus Nicator; species Nicator chloris. Next base: position 28,564 of record WAAE01003776.1, on the reverse strand, counting down.
GTTTTGACAGGGACGTTTTAGAAATGAAAAAAATATTCAAAAAGGTAGAGGACTGCATTTGCATCAGTGACACAAGAAATCTCTAGCAAGGATTTCATGTCTTTCAGACAGCCTGTCCTAAAATATTTATCACCCTGTTCCCAGGGCTGCAGTTTCTTTTGTGATTTCCCTGATGCCCTTTGGCAGGTCTAGAGAGTGAGGTGACTGCAGACCTGGGTTCCTCTGAGTCCTGCAGGAACAGGTGCCCTCTGTAGCTTTTCCAGACCTACTGGTGGTGTTTCCTCTTTGGTCTTGAGAGCTGTTACCCTGTCACTGATCACACCAGCGTCACTAGCACCAGGCCCAGGTACTCTGCAGAAAACCAATTTATGAGCTGTAAGTCTGAGCAGTGCAAGAGCCTCCCCAGGCTGGTGGGCCTCACTGCAACTCAACAACATGCAAGTGCAAAGAGCTCGACTTCAGTCTTTGCCTGGGGCATCTGTGAACTTTGCACCTTCTCTCTGTAGCACTGGGAGCTCATATTGTTCAGAAGAGGTTGTGTACTGATTTATTCCTGCTTGCTACACTGAGATCAAAAAACTCTTTTTTTTTCCTGCATTGCAATTCTGTGCTCAGCAATTGTTTCTTGTTACTCAATGTAGCCTGTATTGAAGGTAAAAGGTACATGCTATGAACAAGGGTTGTTAGTTTTAACTATCTTCTTGTCAGACTAGAGAAAGGATTTTCTGCACCATATATTTTCACTGTAGTATGCACTGAGTTCTTCTCTTCACAGTTTATCACGTTCAGATTACCAGGGCTTGGAATGTACGTGGGTTGTGACTTTAATTTGCTTATTAATGAAAAAGCAGCATCACATCAATGGCATTTGTGCAGATGAATCCCTTTGCTATGATGAAAGAATTTATCTTCATTTTCTAAGAATGCAATTGTCCTGAGTCAAGTTCTACTAATCGGAAACTAAAACCAGCCCAGCTCTGATGAGCAATACCAAGTGAGGGGAACGCAGGTAATCAAAAGAATGTGGCTTTGCAAGCAAAACCCCTCAAAATACTCAACGGCTTCTGTGCAGCATACTCCTGGTGTTCATAAAAATAAATAACTATAAATAAGAGTATTTAACATTTTTGACATGTAGGAGTTGCAAAGCACAGTGACTCAGAGGTACAATTAACACGTTTTATTATTGGAGACAGAAATAACATGCAATTATGCAGCAATAAGAAAAACATTTGGAATCAACCTTTTCTTGGTGATCTCCTACACATTGTCATTTCTTGCTTTGAGCCATGTCAGAAACCTCTTACTTAATAGACCTTTTCTGGAAGAGCAAGCTTTTTATCTGAACAGAGATTACCTAAATCAGAGGCAGAGCAATAAACTTCCACTTGGAGGCTTTGCTCCACCTTTTCTCTGATAGTAAGAGACTAAGCAAAGTCATCACTGAGAAAGAAGCAGAAACGAAACCAGATGGCTGGAGATGTCTCCCATATGTTGTGGTAATGTCAGGACTGCTTTTAAAGCTAAGTACTGGCTGCAACTTGATGCTGTGTTTTGTAATTCTGTTCCTTAGGCAATGCTCGGTAGACAAGAAAAGAAAGCATTAGGTCAGAGCAAAGCCACTCAGCATTCTAGTTTAGAAGGGTTTCGGGAAATTTTCAAGGTCCCCTGAAACATTTTAAAAGACTTTCAGTGAACATCCAAATTACAGAAGCCACGACGATATGGTAATGCACTGAGTTCCTTCATGCGAAAAGTAGGGACCTTTTGTCTATAACAACATTTTCAGTTGGGATAAGATGGTGAGATTGGGAAAAAAAAATCAGATCTGCAAGTATATTGTTCAGTGTTTATAAAGTTCTCAAAATTATGATCAAAACTGAAAGAAAAGGAATTATCTGCCTTTTGGATCTAAAGTGCTTCTACCCATGCTACATATGCATCTTAGACAATCACAAGCTATGGATTAAATTTTTTAGTGGTTTGTAATAAATCATTGTCTTAGGCCATTGTTGAACAATTCAGAAAAAATCAAAGCTTTTTATGCCTTGTGGCCTAATTTTCCTCATTAACAAACATAAATTAGTTGTCTTAATGGATAATATTAAGCAGACAAAAAGGACAACATAATTCAGGGTGACATGCTAAACAAATTTCTCAAATCTATCCATTTTACAGTCCTCAGCTTTGAAGAGACTGTGGCTGAACCAGTGTCTTGCTCACCCTCCACCCTTTGCCATGGGGTCTGTGGATGGAGAACTGCTCTGTCCCTTCTCTTTCCATTGGGTCTCTGATCACCCACAGGACCCTGACTGTCCCCCTGTCCTGGGCACTGGTGAGGCCACACCTCGAGTGCTGTGTCCAGTGCTGGGCCCCTGACTGCAAGAAAGACACTGAGGGGCTGGAGTGAGTCCAGCGAAGGGCAGTGGAGCTGGGAAGGGGCTGGAGCACCAGTGCGGTGAGGAGCAGCGGAGGGAGCTGAGGGTGTTTACCCCGGATTAAAGGAGGCTTAGGGGTGACCTTATCACTCCCTACAATTGCCTGAAAGGAGGCTGTAGCCAGGGGAGGGTCAGTCTCTTCTCCCAGGTAAAAAGTGACAGGACTAGAGGAAATGGCCTCAAGTTGTGCCAAAGGAGGTTCAGATTGGACATTAGGAAGGATTTCTTCATGGGAACTGTTGTCCAGTATTGGAACAGACTGCCTGGCGAAGGGGTGGAGTGACCATGCTTGGAAGTGTTCAGAAAGCTTGTGGATGTGGTGCTTGAGGAAATGGTTTCAAGATTAATATGGTGGTTCTATGTTAATGGTTGGCCTTGATGATCTTAAAGGTCTCTTCCAACCTTAAGCAGTCTACAATGTGCAGGCAGACCTAACTGGCCTCTCCTTCTTGGAGGTAGGTAATTTCTCAAACATACGCACCAAAAATATGCTTTAGATCCCAGAAACAAAATCTAATGTCACACTTTAGGTTTCAAAGAGGAATGATTTTGAAGGACTTCCAAGGCAGCAGTGTTGTCAGTTTGGGGGGATTTTTGAACTTATGACTGGAATGTCTAGACCAGATTTCTACAATTCCTTATGATCATAAAATTTTCTCACCAAAATGCTGTACAAACACAGGGCTCTTTCAACTGCAGAGAGGAGTCTGGACTGCTGACTTCTGTCTGCAGCTTCTAAATCTCCGCTTGCACTGAACTCCATGATTTTTTGCTGGTGAGCGCTGCACTTGGCAGAACTACATAGAGGAAATATATCCCTGAATCTATCCTTGAACACAGTGTCTTCCTGCAGTTTACAACGAGCCATCAGTTCTCAAAATCTGGCCCAAGCTGCCACAGTGCTTTGAGAAACAACGTGAATTTTGAGGCAGAGTCAGTGCAGGGGGCATCCAACAGTGATCTAAATTCTGATGGGGAAGTAGTAAGAGGTACAGAAGGATCACTGGGTCACTTAAAGGTAGTGGTTATGTATATGATAGCATAACACAACGTGGTCTACAAAGGCAAAAAAAAAGCTTTATACTTTGGGCAGCAGAAGGTATTAGTCGACAAAATAACTGATTTTGCCTTCTTGTAGATCTTGTCCCTGTTTTGGAGTTAGTAATATTATTGCAACTTAATGAGTAGTAGACCATCTCCTGAAGTCTTAGGAAGAGCTCTCTGAGCACATGAAATATCTGGTGCCTTTGTTCTCATGAAGAGCATGATGTTAGTTTATTTTTCTGTTTTGAAGGGTTTTGAGATATCAGCCTGGTAAACTCTGCAATTCTCTTTTCAAGAAAAAAAATTGAAAATTAATAATTCAACACACTGGAAAGCGAGGCTGCCAAATCTGACACAAGACGCAATTTAGCTGCTTGAGCACAGTTTACAGATTGTCTGCAGTAGTGTAGAACCCATTTTGAGCTCAGAGCTCTCCCTGGGATCCCAGGTCAAGAGACAGCTTATGCCCAATACGATAACTAGCCCTAACATGGGTTTGGTATACAGAGACATCAGTCTTGACACACAACCTTAGGTGGGGAGGATGGGCTGCTGTAAACTGAGTTTTACAATGTAATATGCTCTTGTGTAGGTGGTAAGGAGTATGTTCAGCCCTAAAAAATAGCCATGCAGACCTTGAAAAACGATGTAAATTCACAAAGATAAGTGAGAGAGCAGTTGTGCTGAGGTACTGGAGTTGTGACATCTGCTTAGAGTTTTTTAGTGCTTGGTTACTCATGATCCTCCATTGAAATTTGTTAGGAGTGTGCATAGTGGGGCTGTGAGAGGAGAGACAAGCAATCAGAAGTGTCTGGTGAATGGATCTTCAACAGAGTACTCCCACAGTTATCGCACACCACCACATTTCCTCTGTACCTGTTCTAACTCCCTAGACAGCAGATATGGCATTGTCTTACCTTGCAAATGCACGAGTTCCCAGCACAGGGCAATAGGAATCTGGACAGCAGTAAAGCAGAGTGCATTCTGTGCATTCTGTGAACCATTGCCTGAGAAGTGCAAAGGGATTGCTCCTTTACAGAAAAATCCCAAGCACCCTGAGGAAGCTTCTCCAGCAACATTCAAAGACTTGGTCTAATTATGTGTAATTATGTAGACCAGCAGTAGCCACCTGGCCATTATTTATTTTTGTTTCATGTGTGTGAGGAAAAGCTCAATACCTTCTGGATATTGTGGTTTACACCAGCATTATTCATGTCTTTTCCCAGGCCTCTGTAAGCTGGGAAAGTCACCTTGTGTTCAACCAATACTGGGTGTATCCCTCTTTGGCTATTGTCAAGGAGCCAGCATTTCATCTCTCGGCAGGCACATTGCAGTCACATAATGGAGGCAGGAACTCAGCTGAAATAAAGCAATGCTGAGAGCTTGTCAGAAATGTAAATGATATTGCACCTATTGTCAGCGACGTATCCTCCATTGTTCTCACAGTTGTTTCCCAGCTGAAAAAACGCTGGGAAGCCTGCATGATGAAAGCAGAGCCTGTTTACTGTAACATGCTCTATCATGAACAGCTAACTGATCTCATGCTGCAAGTAGCATACTTCTGTGGAAGGGAAAACTGACTACTGAAACCCAGTGTTCACAGTGCTGCAAAGCTGCAGCCTCGGTTTCCTCTGGCTGTGTCAGTATCACAGGGAAGACTAAAATGAAGTTTACCTTAATTGGGGGGGTGGGGGGGAAAGCTGATTCCTGCTGATCTGTGGTGGAAGTAAAGCCACAAGGATCTTACAAGCTTTGTTCCAGGAGAGAAAGGATTGCTCTGCAGGGGAAAGGGAAAGAACAGGAATTTAGATGAAAGCTAAGCAAAGAAAAACTCTAACCCCAGGAAGTTCACAAGGGATTTCTGTACACAGTTTGTTTAGCTGTCCTTAAATAATGGAAACCTGAGAAATAGTAGTTTTTAGAAGCTGAAAATAAACACACAGCATGTCAACAGAAGAGTTACAAAGAAAGATAATGCAAAGTAATTTTCCAGTTCCTCTTCATCCTCATAATCACACAATATAAAAATAATGCCACAGTTGTTTTTTTTATTCTTTCACCCCAAAGTTTCTTTGATACCTTCTCTGTACTGCTGGCTATTTCAGTATCTCTCAGAAAATTTAGTTCTAGCTACCTCATTAGAACAACCGCAGAGGCAAAGTCAGATGCAGCTAATGACACCATGTATTTACACCACAGAAAGACTGGTCATCACTTTTTAGAGGAGTTTCCCATGAGGTAATGGCATGAGTCAGCATGGAGGCTGTACAGCACAGACACAACGAAACAGGTAATTTGAACAGAGATAAGTATGATTTCTTTTGTGCCTGTTGCCTTTGACCAGTGCTCTGATCATACCAAGGCTTTATGTTTTTCCCCAGCAGTTATGCTTTCAAGAATGGTAAAACTGTAGGAGTCCATTTCTCTATCTGTGCATCCCTGGAAGAAACTTCAAGAAATAAGCTAAGAAAATTAGTTACTTGTTGGTACCTGCCAGACAGTGAAGGCACAAAGTCAAGTTTGGTCTGTTGACAACATCATCAATGTCTAGCAACATTGGTAGAGGTGAGATATTTGTTCCTGGTTTGGTAGAAGCTGGCCTGTATATATGAAAATGTTTTGTTTGCAGGAACAATTATTTTTTTCTTATCAGAAATACATCCTTAATCTAATAATAAAAGCATATAAATATACAAGTGTACTCTGTGTGTCAGTTAGATCTCCTCTTTCCATTTAACTGCCTTTCACCTCGCTGGGTGTAAAGGGAACCACACTCCTCTGAGACGCCCTCCATTTTCGTCTCCTTGGAGGCAGGAGAACAAAATGGAAGTCTTGCTTTCACATCAGCTGGCTACTGATCTTCTTGAACGCTCACCTTCCCCTTCCTATAGCACCACAATACAATGGAGCAACAATTTATTTCACGGTAGAACTTCTGTGACCTTCATTGTAAGCCTGAATAACAGAGACTCCACGCAGATGTGTGCTTTTTTTATTCATATAAACCCTGATATGGATTACTCTGTGATACCATGCCGTTATTTTTTTTTTGGTGTAGACCATATTTGTCTCCTTATTTCTAAAACTCTACTCTGTCACTTGGGCTCAAGAATTAGTCACCTGTCTGTAGTTTGCATTTTAAACCTGTCGTCAGAGAACAGCTTAGCAATACCTGTTGCAGGTATCTTTCTACCTCTATCTCACCTGCCTTTAATCCACTGAGTGGGTGTTTGTCTTTGATTGTAAGAAGGTTCTGAGATGCATCACCTTTCGTTTCCAAATACCTGGAGGATAACTTCCACTCATTTGACCATTTTACTTATCCTGTCCAAATTTAAGGCAAGGTGAAGAGGAGATTCTGCAGTGTTTCCTAAGACAGTAGGATTTTTGGGGCATTTATTGACCAGGTAATATTGCATAAGGACTTTGTTAGTGGATTTTCTTTTAGTTTGTCTAGATGAAATTGCCAGATAGGAAAATTATAAACTCAAGAAAATGTGAGTTTATTTCAGTGTTTGAGATAAGAAAGAAATCTCCAGTCTCTTGAGGAACTGTTAATAAGTCAAATTGCTTAAGACCTTGTTAAACCTGACTTTTTCCATATTAAAAAAAAAAATCATTATTTTATTGGTTATTAAACATTATTTTGTGATTAGAACTTTTGGTATATAATGGGTGGAAGAAAGGACGGAAATGACCATGCAGAAGCACAGTAGCGTGTGAGTACAGAGTAGCACTGAACACTTTTGGTTAAATGTGTCTAGGTTTGGATTCACGTTCCCAAACATATAGTCCTCCTAATTCTGGTCAAAAGGATCTTGTTTATATAAACAGAAAGGAAATGAATACCATTAATTGAACACACATGGAGTTTCGTTATATGAACTAGTGCAGAAAGGAAATGAAAAAAAGGCTATTGAATAACATAGGATGATTTTAAGTATTACACAAGCAACAAACATCACTCCTGTGTTCTCTCATCAATTTAACCCACCCCTATGATCATGGGTACTTTGGAACTGTAGTTTAGGTAGTACTGAGACCTCCTGTTCAGCTCTCAGCTGCCTTTTGCAGCATTGTAGAGCTTGCTTTATGCCACCATCAGGCCAAATGTGACAGAAATACTGCATTGGATCAACTCCAACTGCCAACAGGTAGGTTCATCATTCAAATACTTAACATCCTTGTATTTAAAAACAGTTTACAAAGAGCAGGAGGGAAGAGTGCATTAAAAATGTACTAACTGTGAACATGTCATTGAGCCTCCTGTTAAAGTCTCTGTGTTGGGATTTGTTCACCTCCAGTTGCTGTGAGATGTTTTCTTCAGACTGGCAAATGAGGTATTTTTTTCATGCTGTTAGGTCTAGATCCCATGCAGGAACATGATTATGTCAAAAAATCTGATTGGTAAAGCAAAAATCCTCTTGAACCTGAAAAATCAGAGACATGAGTATATCTGATTTGAGCTTGAGGCACAGGAGTCATCAGGGGGCTCTTTGAACCCAGACACATCATGGGATATGTAAGGAATTGCACAAACCCATGAATTTTGGACTTTTGTTCTTAATCCACTGACACTGGAATAATTAATTACCCAGAACCAAAGTTCACCCCCTCATTTTGTGACGAGCAGTCCTGTGCTGTGCGTAGTGAGGGGAAGCTTGCTCCACCCCTAATGGCACGTGTGTCTCTGCCTCCTCCTTCTCGGCCCTACGGAATGCATCCCTTTGCTGCTTCCCTGCCCTTGCTGCTGTCCAGAGGGAGCATGCCCTCTTCTTCCCTGTTCCACAGACAGCTTTTCCCCTGACAGCAGGACCGGGGCCTATGCTGCCATTGAAGAGGAGAACCAGCTAAGGACGGTGTGGCAGACGTGTTCGGGAGGATGGGCAGCTCGAGGGGCAGCAGGCAGAGGAGCAGTGCCCTTGGCTGCACCGGGGGGTGGGACACATGCAGGGGGTCCCAGAGTCAGCTATGCTGAGCAGATGGCAGTGTTCCCTTTCTGCAGAGGTGCTGGATGGTGAGAACAGCCACACAGAAAATTATGCAAAGATACAGAGCAGTGCTCTTCCAAAAAATTTGTAGGCAAGGTGGTGTGATTTGCACTGGCCCTGCACAGCACTGTAGGATCTGCCTCACATTTTGCCTTGAAAGTAATCAATCTAAGGAATTCTGCAGTGGCACTTACCTTATTATGAAAATATACAGAGCAAACCTCAAGTGGATGTCATCCTCTGTTTCACTGTTTCTATGCCTGTGATACAAAAATTATCAAAAAATGGTCCACGGACTGCTTTTCAAAAATATAAATAAAATACCACACTCAGACTTCAGTATTTATTGCACTTATTTTATTTCTTTCATTTTATTTGTTGCTTGTATATAAAGGAGAGAAAGCAGAAACTGAATGTGATATTAGAATATGTCTATACAACTTTTAATTTTTTTTACACAAGCCATGAAATGAATAAAATAAGGTTAAAAAAAGTCAATAAAATTCAAATTTAACCCTAATTTTTACCAGCAACGTAGACAACTTTTCTTTTATGCCCATGGATTTTTCTCCTCAGAAAAATAAACATTCTTTAAATCATTGCAAGGCGTGGATAAGGAGATTTCCCCTGGGATGCTGCTAGAAACTATTAAAAAGTTCAAGGGAAGAAGTTTCTGCAGGTTTCCTGGTGAGACAGTCCTGAAGCTCATTAGTGCTCATTGAGTCTTTCCTGCTCTTTAGGCCCACCCTTCCTTTATTTTCTTATAGTGAGCTATTAATTTGTAACAGTAGAATATAACAGGAACCAGTCATATTTACAGCAAATGAAAACCCTATATAATACTGCAAACTCTTATTAATGTTTTCTGCTATAACGTTCAATAATTCTTCCTGACTAAATTACATTTTCATCCTGCTCCATATGGCAGCACTTTCTTAGGGAAATGAAATTGCTTTACTTCGCTTGAAATGTGAGTAAAACCTAACAGAAACCTTTCCCTGAACCTTTTTTTATCTGTCTAAGCCGACTTGTGTTTGTAGTAATTCTGTATAAAGGTCACTTCCAATTTTCTTCACCCTGAAGGCTTCCCACTAAAACCTCAGAAGATGTCCTGACAAGCTCTGCCTGACATCTTTGCCTCCAGTTTCACAGTGATGATGACACCACCGTGCTTGCTTCCCTGGGAACCTGGCAAAAGAACCTGACCTTGCACAAACTGAGTCTTCACTCATTAAAACATACAGAGACATTGTACAAAGAAGCCATTTGTACTTATCTCCAGGTAAGATTTTAAAGAACAAAAAAAAAAGGGTGAGAAGACACGGGAAGAAGTTTAATACACTGTCTTTTGTAATAATGATTTCCGTAGGACATAGAGCATAGCAAATCCCAAGTTTCTGAAGACCTTATGGTGTGTTGAATCAGACACGCATGTGTACTATCACCTGTTAACTGCACGGAAGTTGGAGACCCAGTTAGGGTAGGCATAAAGAGTTTGTGAGCTGTGGTGCTGTGAAGTGCAGTCCCACAGTAACCTCAGTGATAGGGGTCACAAAACGCTAGCAGTGCTGTTGGGAATGAAAGTCATCTGACTTGATGTGGAAATGTAGTGAGTGGAAATGCACTGACCTGTTTCCCAAGCCAGTTTGTCCTGGAGCTGGGTTCCTCTGCAGAGTGCACAAACCAGTTTGTGCTGTGCAAACTGTCCCTTGGGAGCAGACGGGCCCTTGCCATGCTGACCCCTGGTCCCTGACCCTGTGTCCCCACCACCACTCTTGCTCACCACCACCCAGCCTCTGGCACTGAAATGCATGTCCCACAGTTGTTTTTTTCATATTCTGTTTAATTATTTTTTTCAACAGACCACCTCTTTAATCACATTAATGGAAGTAAAGAGTTTGCTAGTTGGCCAGTTTTTAGCACACACTGAATGCTCTCTTGAACAGTTCCCATAATATTAATGTATAGTGTCTTTGTCCTGAGGGCATTTGCTACTATCAGATGTTTCACCCTCTTCCTGCTGCATGAAGCTCAAAATTGCAACATATGCTGCAAAACACATACCTTTGTTTCTTAACTCCTGCACCCACATTTTCTCCTGATATTTATCAGCATAGCTAAAATCAGTCTAGGGCAGATATTCAGCTCTTCTGAAGATACTCTGCCACGCACCTGGGTCTGCCTGGTTGATTGCTCCTGAAGCTCTTGCAACAGGATAAATTTCCTTGCAACCCTTCCTTCATCTCCACAAGTATGCAAAGCAGTGCTTATGTCTTCAGAGTCAGGGATTTAGCAGCTGGGGCAAAATCTGCCTAGCGACAAAGTGAAGTGGATTTTGTGCACTGAAAGTATCTGAGCAGCAGGCAGTGAGACATCTGAGGTGGTGTGCAGACATGGTCTGAGACTACAGATGGGAGCCCTGCCCACGAAAGGGCCACTGCTGCCAATGGCTCACCACTGCTCTTCTGCCCCATGTTGCTGCACTGCACAGTGGCCTGCTGCCTCCCACAGTGCCCAGGAAAATTGTGTAGGACATTAGGAGCAGCAGAGTTTACTGCCAGAGCCATCGACCTGTATGCAAACCCCTTGACCAGCAGAAGACTAGAGAGAGGAACACTGGGCAGGGTGATTGTGAGCCTCAGGAGGCAGTCACATCTCCCACCGGTACACCAGGATCTGGCAGCATGAGTGATGGCCCAAAAAATCTTCTTAATTGGCTTTTCTTGAAACCAGTTCTCTGCAAAAATTCCAGCACAGAGAAAAGAAAATCAGTGCAGGCCTGTGGTTGAGTTAGGGTCAATAGGTTGCTTCAAGCGTGTCCTGTTGGTTGAGGGCAATCACATTTCAGCACTTTTATTTTTTAAACCTTGGATGAATGCTGAATTTTCATGTTTTCTCATATTTTATCTTTGAGAACCAGAGATTACCAAGGATATGGTTTCTTCTGCTCTATAAGTGGTCACTAGCTATTCCAATTTAGGAGGAAAAACAATCCTTTGAGAAAAGCAATGGTAAATAATTCTTCATGTCTTTTTTTTAGTGGGTATCTAAAGGCAAGTCCTAACTCTAGTCCCCTTAATATCTGCAAAAGTAACTGCTTCTTAATCCAGGCAGTTGCAAATAGCAAATGATATTTTTGCTAATTATTTTTTCCCATTTGAAGGGAATTGACAGCTTTCTGTTGCTAAATAAGAGGTGTTTCAGTTCAGCAGACTGAAAGTGGAGCATTGTACTAATCTGTACTTGCAATAAAACAGAACAGTGCAAACCAGATTTTAGCAACTCTTGTAATAGCTGTAAGTATTGCATTTTGCAAAGCAGTGATTTTGTTGGTACAGTAACACTTCATCGTGTTTTGAACAAAGTCTGTAGGGTGATACGAGGACAGATAAAATAACACTTTATCTCTGCATAGAGGGCCCACAGAATATCTTTACAACTGAAGCTTCTTAAGACTCAAGGAAATTAAAACCATTCTCTCCTGAAGGGAATCCTGGAGTGAAATACTATTTTGTGAGTTTTATTGTAAGTGCAGAGGTAGCTAAAGATGCTATTTTTTTTACAGAGTCAATGTTTCTGCCATGAGCTTTCATATGAAATAATGGGAATATTGGAAAAACACTGTTACAAACTCTAGAAGGAATTATAACAAATTTTTCTGAACTGTGTTCACATCTCCTTCACATTAATTTTCAAGGAATTTGAGGACCCCTGAGTGTGTTGCATAAGCCTTCACTAAAGCAGTAGGAAATAATTCCAAGTCCAGAAGGGCCCAAGCCTAACTCGTGACTAGTTCTAGGCAGTTCCTGCCATGGCAGATGCATCTGAGCCTCCTCCTCCCTGGGGTGCAGGTGACTGGGGCAATGGGAGGCAATGGCCACTGAGCACATTTGGGAGTGATAGCCAGCTGGGAAGGGTTGGGGGGAACTGGAGAGCTGGACTGTGCAGGGGTGGCTGGATAGAGAGAGGAATGTTTTTTTATATTGTGCTTTCTGTATTTACTAAACAAATAAACACATGTCCTACCTGGCGTATTTTTTTGCTTACCTCTCTGACTGAGAAATGTAACCTGAAAACATGATTTAAGACACCACTGGCCATGTACCAACAGTATACAACTCTCAGGTTCCAGTTACGGAGTGAAAGGTAACATAATACAAATAGAAATATTTTAGCTCTGTGTTAGAATAACAATGAGGAAAGTATATCCTCCTGGAAGATATTTAGGGACAGAAATTGCTCATTGTGAATTATTTGCTTGATTCTATGTATTATGCCCATGTGGAATTTGGGATCATAGGAAGCTAAGAAACCAATACTTTCATCTACGATCAATTTCTGTTACTGGCAAAAGCCTGTGTGACTGAAAGGAACTTGGCACAAGGAGAGCACTTTAAGAAAAATTGACTTTGTCAGAGTCACAAACTCTCTCTTGTCCAACATTGTTGCACTATACAACTCCACTAATTCCTGTGACATAGCATGAATGAAATTCCCAGTAGTGGATTCCTTTGACTTGCATAAGAATGATATTATGCACTAAAGAATAAAGGAGTCAAGAATAGAAGTATCCAACTTCCCAAACTCCATTCTTCTGTGCGTCACTGACTATAAGTGTTACAGGGAAGTGTTTCTTACCTTACTCAGACTATTTTAATGAAACATTTTCATTATATTGGTGCAACCACGTGCACGTATACTCTTTTTTATTATAAAACAGATTAATGTGGATTTCAGTGTTAAAACAATACTATTGTTCTAAAACAGTAATACTGGCCCAGAATGAATATTTGATTAACTAAAAGGTGATTCGATTTTCAGTGTCAAGATGTTTTGAATCTGTTACTGGATCCAATAGGAGATGAAACATGCTGGGATCCCTGTAGAAAGTGTCAGATAATTCTGTGCATCCCCTAGGGTGATGGGTTGCACTGATTTTGGTTTGAGAGTTCTCTAGACCTACTGGATACTCTGAACACCACTCTTTGTGCGATTTAAATTTCTGCCCATGTTGGGATGAAGCATGCTGTGCCAGTATAATTATCTTCAGAGAGCAGTTATTTCCCAGGTGAATGTGTATGGTTTATAGTTGTGCAGGGTAATTCTTATCTGTCAGCAAGCTTTGGTAACTAACATGACTTTCCAAAAAGAAAGTCAAGGCCAGAGATATGTGTGGCTTTTCCTCCTGTTCAGAATGTGGCAGCTGACTGACTTCCTGTGTTGCTGTGATGTCTACCTGGACCTGAAGGTACAACATCCACCTGCACCTGCTGACAGAGCAATTCCCAAGCAGGTCTGCTATGCTTAGCCACACTCTGCTGGTGAGTTTGCCAATCATGATTATGCTTATGTATATATGTTGCTTCTAAGCAATTTGGCCATTAAGAAAATTACTAGCAAGCTCACTATGATTTATATAGTTGCATAATATTTCCCATCTACATAATGTAATTCACCTTTTTTTAAAATATTAACTGTTTCAATGAGGGATATAATGTTATATCAGCTGAAGCTGGCAGTGTAGAGCTACTGGTCTGAAGTTACAACATTTAGAAGAAATCCAGAAATTCTTGGCTTTTGTTCAAAGATATATTTCTTTGGCCACTTCTAGCCAAGAGAAAGATGACAAAGGGTGTTTCTTCTTCCCAATCACATCTCTGCTCTGATTTCCACAAAGGCCTCACGCCCAGGAAGATGATTCTCAAAATTATTTTTTATTTGCAGAGCAAATTGTTTACCAGAAAGTTTCTGCTGTTTGCCCTCATGGGTGAGGAGGAAGTGCTTTTCCTTTTTCCTGTTAAACTGATCTTATCTTGAATTTTGGAGATGAACTTGTGTTTCTGCTGATTTTCCACTAGAGACCTCCATCAGCCCAAATAACCAGTTGTTTTGTAGTTATGATTACTGGGCGTTGCTTGAACAGCTGAGGAGGACACAGCCTTGCCAGCTGGCCTCAGGGAAAAGGTGGAGTCCCAGGTCAAAGGAAAATGTTTCTGTGAACAATTTTTTTTTCTCAGAGAAATTGAGGTTTATCCAAGCAGGTGTGTTGTGAGAATCTGAAGAGGAAGGAATTTTTATGCCTTGAAGCAATTGCACAGAGATGGCAAGAATGATATAACCTAGAGTATATCTACCATTTTCATAATGTGCTTTTGGAGAACTTGAAAGAAAGCTTCCTCCTGAAAAAAACAGCCTGTGTTCATCCAGCCATCTTATGCTGATGAGTTTAAGTGCAAACATGTTCAATTCCTGTAAACTGAAGATCCTGGAAATAAGATTCCCAGTTCATAAGAATCACAGCAATAACAGGGGGTGGCTGGCTTCCAGCAGCCAGAGGTCAGAGCAGGAGAAGCCTGAACTTCTTGGATTGTTTTGCTGGCCTTCTTGTTTGACTTCAGGGCCAAAGTCACTGCTTCCTCTGATGAATAAAACCAGCCCAACCTGCAAGAGCTGTTATGGCTCGGTAAGATTTCTGGTTCAGGTTTTTGCAAGAGATTTATCCCTTGAGTTTAAGCTCTTGGTTTCTTGGGTACACACTTGAACAGTTAGAATAGCTTTGTGCCTTTATTTTGGCGTGAATCTCATCCGCCCTATTATCAACACCAACACTTCCTGTGATTGAAATTACTTTTGTGACATTCTCAACAACACTAGCACTACCTTTAAATGTGTGATAATGAAACAAAACAGAAGTTATCTTTTACGATCCTTAATTCTCTTGAGTGAAAGTAGCTGGGAAGCCAAAAGTACCTAAAATATATTAAAATAACCCTATAAAGCTGTTAATGCTTCACTTCTACTTGCAACTGTGATTTCTGCTTGCTTGAAACCATTATATATTTATTCTCCTAGGAGTTTAAAATGTAGTTAAATCAGCAAACTGTAGCTAAACTCATTGCTTTTGTTCTCTGTATTTCTGGACAATATATACACCTGTTGGTCCAGGCAGACCATATTGCAAAATGAATATTTGGGCACTTTTACATGGACTTCTGTTTCATATAGCTTTTTCTGATAATTTGTAGCACTACTATGGGGAACAACCCCCCCTCCCCAACTCTATTTGCCTATTTTAACTGCTTATTTTTAACAGTGTTAACTACCTGCATTATGCTGAATAGATGACACAGTGCCGCTGTTCAGCTCCCCTCACCGGGAACCCATTCCACTAGCTCAGCAGAGATCCTAGCATTGGCCAAGATACGGGCCATCCCCAGGCTCTAAGGAGCCCGAGTGGTGGTTCCGGGCTGAAGGCAAACCTGACAAGTCTGGAGGGAGGGCGGTGCAGGCTGTTCAGCAGTGCTGAAGAGCGCATCAAAGGAAGGGAGAAGATTCCCCTGTTTGTGTCTCCCAAAGTAGAGCTTATTGTCTGGCTCCGAAGAGGGACTGACAGAAAGAGCCCCGAGCGGCTCTGTGCACAAGGTTTCATTGGGGGGAGGAGCAAGGGGAGGGCACAGCACAAGAGCCAATCGAGAAGCCCCTAGGAGGAGCTAGTACAGAAATTGACAGCTTGCCCAGCTAATGGGGAACAGCTAGGGCTGGATGCATTGCAGAACAGCAAATCAGTAACAGAATGTAACAGAACCTTCTAGGAAAAAGGGAAGGGTTTACAAGAGAGTGACAACTCAAGGGGCAGGACTTGGAGTACATTCTGGAAGAAGAGGTGGGGTTTCAGGGATAACAGACAAGATAAAGGGAGGAAGGCACTCAGGGGTAAACCAACTGACTGTGGGGGAGAACAGGAATGAACCATTATATAAGAACTTTAAATATTTTTAAAGAAAACATTAAAAAATCATCACCACAAATAGAGAATAAAGGTGAAGAAAGTTTTTGTATTTATATTTTATGCATGTCATTTGTTTAACTGTGGTTTCTGCTACTGTCTCCCTGCTGGCAGTTAAATATGTGTTTCAGTGGAGAAAACGCATGACTTCAGTGAGATGTTGGAACACAGACTTCCTCAACTTCATAAGCTCATAATACTGTCTTTCATTAGGCAGTTGTCTATATTATCTATGTTATTTAAAAATTTTTCATGGTTTATCAATCAGTAATTATTTTCTTAATGTGCTAGTGAACTTACTAGATAAAGATCACTCTTAGAAAGAGATGAATTGGAAAAATAATCTTTTGCCTATGGCAACAAGCAAAATTATGACGTTTGAAAGCACAGCACTGATTTTCAAGGAAGGTTCTTTCAAGAAATTTTAAACATCTGGAGGATGATGACATCCTTTAGCCAGATGTACTGGGCTTGTACCTAGGTGAAAAAGCAACTGCTAAAAAACCTGTAGAAAAACATTTCTTGTTTCATAAAGTTCTAGAATGTTATATGATTTAGTCTCAGAAATGTCCACAATCTAGATTGTCAGTGGTAGCAAATGTGAGAAGTCAGGTTGTTTTTGTTGAAGTCCAAATTTTTTGCCATGTTTTGCTTAAAAGGAGGGTGGTCTCTTGACCTACAATGGTCTCTGAGGGAATGAATATATGTTTCCATACAATTTGTTAACATTGGTTGCTCTCATACTGGATTTCCAAAGAAGTCTTGCTTAAAAGACATATAGGAGCCTGAGGAAATAATTTAGTGGGCTCCTTGTCAAGGATATTTTGCCTTCTCTTGGCAGGAACTAAAACTTCTCTTGAGGCTGTTTTAAACAGGGTGTTCAAACACAGGGAATCCAGAAAGTCTGTGCCTTTCAATTAATGAGCAGGTACCTCCAATGTTAAGAACTGAGACACATGATTAACACTGCCCTGCTATCACTTATCCTTGAGTCCTTGAGTGCCCCGATGCTCACATTGTCTTTCAAGAGTGTCTGCAAGGGACAGAACAGGCATCACTTTGCTTAACACTGATTTTTATGGGAGTTCGAGCTAATCGTTGTACGCTAGGAGAACTTTATCACCTCTGTGAGGCTTTTGATTACAAAGAGTGCAACGTTCCTCTGCTTTGGGAATGAGTGCCAGCTTTGGGAGAGACTCAGACATCAGCAGAAAAACAACAACAGTATACAGGTGGTGTAAACTTTAAATTGCAAATGAAATTATTCTGAAAGTCTACATCTAGTCCTTGGGAGAGATGAATATTAACCCCTTGAATCACATCAGAAGTTCTGTAGAAAGAAAGAAAGTCTCAGAAAGAGAGTCTCATTAACAGTGAAACAAGAGTGATGCAAGAGCACGGCTGACAAAAGCCCTTGAAAGTATCAGCTCTTGCTGAAATGCTTCGGTAAGTACTTTGAGTACTTACTGAAGTAAGTATGCATGAATATAATGTGTGTAGACCTGGCTGAGATGTATTTCTTCTGAAATAAACACCACTAGCAAGAAGGCAAAGGAGACTCTCACACACCTGAAATTCTTTCTTCCCCTTCCTTTTATGCTATTTTGTGTGGAAGTCTCAGAAATTTCATGACTACTGTGGTGCAATTGCATAAGGCAGGTGGCAGTATCATGGCCTGTTTGGTTTACTAGGTTAAGTAGCACACTTCATATTGCTTGAAATTTTGCTGTCTTATGTGCTCATAGTAGTGACAAAAAACATTTACTTCAAGCTATTTTGAAATCCGCAGCTGAGCTTGTGCTCTCTGATACAGCTCATGATAATAATAGGAAAAGGGATGTTTACTGTAGACTATCAACCCCATTCATCTTGGCCCAGAAGCTGCACAGAGTGCCAGCACTGCCACCAGTTCACACAGCAGAGCGGGAAGCCCTGCCCACCCAGGCAGGTGGGCAGGCAGCCAGGAAGGTGGCTTTGTCTTGGGGAGAGAGACTGAGCTGGAAAAATTGCTTCAGCAGGCTGCACGTAAAATAGACATTGTTTTTCTTAGAACTGGCAAATGCACTTAGGTAACCGAGTAATTTCAAAAGCATATGTAAAGCTCGAAGGAGCAGTGGAAGTGCTAGAAGAGGGTGTTTGTATGAAATCTAATCCTGCAAAATGTGGCCCTGTTTTCTGGCAGACCCACTCCTGATGGACATGCAAGTAAAATAAAACCTGGGGCAGTGCAGTGTTTTTTGTTAGTACACATGGTGTCTAGCACAGCAGCACTGTCATTTTAACATCTGAGATATCAATGGGCAGCCACGCATTATCGGCCGCCAAATGTGCTTTTCAAACTTTTTCCTTGGGTCTGGTGTTTACCACAGCTGGGGCCCTGGGCTGCTTCTGGAGCTCCTGACTGAGTGAATGTACCAGTGAATTATGAGCTCTGGGAGAGTTTTGGGTACGACACAGGCGTGATCCCCGGTCTGGCACCAAGTACGAGCTAGGGCTAAAGGTTAAAGTTATTTCATCTAGAACTGAAGATTGCAGGACATTATTAAGCACTTCCTTTTCTCCTGGCTGCCAATCTAACCTAAGTGTTAGGGTTCTCAGATGGGTTACCAAGCAGGTGAGGAGAGCAGTCCCACCACCTCCCCCTTGGGTGTTCAGCTGGTGCTGGTGCCTAAAGGCTGCAGGCAATGAGCAGCAAGAGCAAGCCTCTGCTGGAGGGCCAGCTTGGGGAAAATGAATTAAGCATGTCACCTGAAGGAGATGCATTCTGGGGACTGCTTAATTGCACCTCTGGGGAAACTACTTTTCTAACCTATACTATTAGCAGGTGGTTTAACTTTCTGTAGTTTCCCAGTCTTTTCAGACAAGGAAACAGTTAAATTATTGATTTAACTCTCCAAAGACCTTATGTGGGGTAGACATTTTTGTTGTACTGCAGTTATGCATTCCTGCCTCTCTTTGGCTCAGCAACATTAAGAGTCAAAAAACCCACTCATTAGTTTTCATTAGTTTGCTTTTTAATGCCTGCTGGTATTCTGCTCTGCAAAAAGAATAATTTCAAAGGCCTTGAATTTTTAAAATCAGGTCTCTCTAACCCTCCCTATGGAAAGTTCTTAAACTTTTCCCTATAGGTATCTTTTGTGTTTACTTGAATATGACTTCTGTTTTTCAGTCATTCCATATTGATGGCAACATTGTAACTTCATGGCACATAAAAGCCATGTTGCATCTGTGTAACTACAGAAATATGTTCTGAAAATCATGTTCTTAGGTTACCCCAAACTATCACAATGTCCCACTCTTTCTATTAAACCTTACATTTATTCCAAACACGACATCTAAATTTCACTGCAACGCAAAAGGTTCTACAGTGAGCCATGAATTCTATTCAGTTATAAATGTTTTCTAACATGAAAATTAGATCACTTCATTGGACAGGTCTTAATGGAAGGCAATACAATATTTTAAATGAAAATACAAATGATCAGAACAAGTAATATGGGTTCTTTTATCACGACTTAAGGCTATGTGATTAAAAATGATTACATTCCATTAATCTTTCTGTATTTTTCAACATACTTTTAAAGAATAGATTTTAGTAATATGGGTTTATTTTAAGCTTTGAAGAAAGATAGTTCATACAATAGTGTGGCCATGCATTACTTTCAAACAGTGATGTGGCTGTTGATTGAATCGGTCAGATTTATTCTTGTCCGTGTGTTTGACTTTATATTTTGAGTAATTTTTTAAAATGTGAATTCAAAAGGGTATGTTTCTATCCAGAAGCAAAATGTACTATTTGCAGAAGAAATTGCATGGTTCTGGAAAGGGTAAGTCCTTTGAGTGTTTCAGCAGCACAAGCAAAACATTAAAAGATGGAGTGGTCATGTCCAAGTAGTTTTTTCTCCAAGAGATAAAGTCCATCTCTATTTTTCATCAGATTTCTGATGTGCTGTGAAATGACAGGTTTTAAGCACTTTTTGTCACAATCTGCCATTGTGACAAAGTTTTGTTTCTGATACTAGCTTTTTCCTGCACTGTGGTGTTTTTCCTTTCAGGCTAAAACTCTGAGAAATAATTTTGTAGAAGTTCCGTTACCAAAAAATACCATTCATATGTGGGAATTTCTGAAAGAAACACACTGCCTGTTTATTCATTTGCTGCTGTGACATATCCCAAAATTGTCACTCTGGACAGCTAGACAAGTGGGAAATCAGAAAGTAAGCATATTTTGCTTAACTGCTCCATTTGAATACTTATTTTCATCAGAATAAATGAATAGGTAGAATGAAATGAGGAATGTTACTTTCTAACTCATTTGCTTAGCATTTTAAATTGTACAAGTTAAAAGAACTAGTCTAGATCTACTCAGAAATATTGAGGTTTTTTCCTATATTTCTATGAAACAAATATTTAAAAATATTGTGATTTTTCTGCGCTGTCTGAACTCAGTGTTATGGGTTTTTTTCCTCCATTTCCCCCTATATCAACACCTAAAGATTTTCTAACCACTCAGATACTAATTTTTGATTAATTAAAAAATTTTCTCTTCTCTTGAGGAAATTTGCTGAAGTTGTTCCAAAAGACACATCTGAAAGTAACCATTTTGTGC
Organism: Nicator chloris; assembly: GCA_013400495.1. Lineage (NCBI taxonomy): Eukaryota > Metazoa > Chordata > Aves > Passeriformes > Pycnonotidae > Nicator > Nicator chloris. Next base: position 7,696 of record WAAE01003776.1, on the reverse strand, counting down.
ACAACAGCACACTTAGGGTCAGTGATATGATTACCAGTTATGTCTTAATTGAGGCTTATATCTGAGTAGTAACTACTGATAATTTATCTGAGGATAACCTGGTATGAATCATTGGTCTTACTCCAGTGCTGCCTCTGTATGTCTGGAATTTTTCAGAGTGTAACAGATTACTCCCTGGAAGAAGCTCCTTGCTGTTCTCTAGAGTGAAGAGCATATATTCTTGTTTCACAGCTAACTGTCTTCAGGAAATTGATGTGAGAAGGATTTTGGAAAACGTTTTGGAAAACTAAGTACATTATAAAATCAAGGATTCTTGGTTTTAATCCTTTTCTTTCATAAAAAAAATCTGGCAGAAGCCAGAGATGGGGAGAACAAAAAAACATTTTAGAAAGTGTTGAAGCAACCATAACAGATACTGATCAATTTTGCTTTATCTCTCTGTCTCCATCATGGCAGACACTTGAGTTATATATGGCTCAAGAAATTTCTTTCATAAATGTTTAAGAATAAAAATCCAAGACTCATTGAGTTGAATGGGAATTTGCTCATTCACTTTACTCAGGTATTTCCAGTGGTTTATAAATATCCAGAGATGAATTCAGATAGAAAACCCTTGCCAGTCTAAGAGCAACATGTGGGTTCAGCCATGAAAGTGTCTTTTTTCCAACTCCCATGCCTTCATGAAGTGACTACATGAAATATGCATGGCTTTGGGACTGGGGGCTCCTCCCATCCTCCTGAGCCCTGTGCAAAGCAGAGCCTTCTACCCCAAGAGCAGGCCTGATGGCACTCACGTCTGAGGCTGCAGGTGTGTCAGCACACTGCTCACTTTTGTGTATCCATCACACCCAGAAAATAGGAGTGGCTCAGGACTGCATGACAATTATATCCACAGAGGCTTTGGAATATCCTTTTGCTAGTACAACATGTGTGAAAGATGAAAATGAAGGAATTTTGATGTCCATATCAGATGGTGTACATATGTTACTACAGGCACGTGCACAGCAGAAGAATGTGGGACAAACAGTTCTGTAGCATTGGCATCAGGAGGCAGCCCTTCTAGAGCCAGGTGGGACGCCTGACTGGTGTTTGAGAGCCCCAGAATATAAACAAGGGAAGTTACAGAACTCACAGAAGTCAGTTGCTAGTTTTGTTGCCAAATTGCTCAGCATTGGTCTCTAATGTGTTTTTGAACCTGGAAGACCAGTTGTCAAGGTACTGATGGAGGAGGCATAAAACAAAAACTGCCATAATTAATAATTTGGGTGTCAAGCTGTGCTGTACGTAAGAGCTGAATTTTAGGCTTTGTTGTTCTCATAACATCAATGATACCAAAGCTATTGATGGTGCATGTGTTTGAAGACTTCTTTGAAGAGCTTGCTAAAATGTTTTCATGAGTGATCAAAGTCACAGAGGCAGATTGATGGATGTGGGGCAACACCCCACAGGGTCCTGTTGGAATAAGACATTCCACTGCTTCGACATGACAGAATTTTATTCTCACCTGATAATATGGCCACTAAAGTTTATACCTGTCTTTTGTCATTTAGAGACTGTCCTCCCTTTCTGCTGCTTCTGAAGCCAAAGCCAGCCAGGCAGACTCAGTCACAGCAACAGCAGTGAGGCTGATGATGGGTTGTGTCCTGCAGATGAAAGGCTGAGAAGATGCTTCTGCAGTCCTGTGCAAAAAGACCTTGACCATATCTGATTTTCACAAATGGATATCACCCCTAAACCTATCTGGCTGATATTTAATGTAGGACAGGGAAATTACTGATCTATATGTGTTTATATTATTATAAACATTTATTATACCTGTGGCAATTCCCAAGATGTTTGCCTGCCAATGCTCATGGTGTGTTGTGGTGTATTTTTATGTTAAATGGTTTCTTCTGTTGTCCCCTATGATAATAATTTAGTCTGTGTATCCCCCACCTTTCTCCCTGTGCTGTTAGTACTGCCTGAATTGTATTCATGTACATAGCTGTCAATCCTTCCCTAACTCAGACTTTCTTCGAGACTATTCCATGTCAATCTTACAATCTTCGATACTTTATTAGCTGTTTAAATTGTCCCCCCTCCTTTTGTGTCCCCTTATTGGTTTCAGTATTGTAATCCCTGCCTGGCACCGCTCTTCTTATTGGATCCCTGCCCTAAGTTCCCACCCCTAAGTGGCCCCTTAAAGCCCACAGTTCTGCCCTGCTGGGGCAGATTTTAAAGGACTTGACTTTGTGAGATTTATCGTCCTAGCCTCTGCCTTCAGTTAATAAAAGACTCCTGGAGCTGCAAGCTAGGCCCGTCTTGCTTTCTTTACTCTGATCAAATGGCGCCTGTCTGGGGCACACAGGGGGAACGCGCCGTGCACCTCGCAAACCGCAGTAATACCGAAGTGTGCCGCAGCAATGGTGAGCTGTGGATTGGGAAAAATTTTACAATGTGGTGCCTCAGCTTGCTACGGAGCTTCGAATTGCCTGTTGCTAATGCTCCCTGACATATTTTGTTCATTATGAGTTGTACAGATTGTGCTGCATAAAGTTTTGATGTTTCTTCTGAACTAAGCTTTGATTTATACATAGCTTTTTTACTCCCTAGTTTGAGATGGTAGAAGGTTGATGATTTCTGTTATAAACATCTCAATAAAATCTTTCTATGTGTTGGCATTTCCCCTTCATTACAGCTGGGTTGTCAGTCATTAAATTTTTATCAAGCACAGAACACTATAAAATTGCAAATCTCTACAATGTAAAACTTAACATGCTCATGATCAGAGCTGCCAAGTGCTAACAATAAGTGGGAGTTTTGGTCACTTTTATAATTCAGAACAATGTGGGAACAAATATCAGCATGCACATGAAAACTAGCTGGGTTAGTAAAAAGGTATTTGGATGTTAGCTACAATTTGAAGGACAGGAGAAGGTTTAAGGTAATAGCAGTAACAGAGACCTGCAGCTTGTGTTCTCCTTCCTGATCCTTTTCCTGCTTCTGCCCGTGCAGGCAGCAGCATATTCGAGGAGAAGAATTTGCCTGGACCCTTTGAGCTCCAGAACTGTTTGCAGCCCATCACTTCCATGTCTTTCTCTGTCTGCAGGTTGTTCTCATTTTCAGTGCAAATGGAAAAGAAGGAAAGTGGAGATCCTGTAGCTTTGACTAAATATGTGGAGAGAGAATTGTGAAGTAAGAGCACATACAGTCTTACCCTGAATGCTGTGCAGTTCTGTGACTATGTAAGAAATCTGGAGCTGACCATGTGGAAAATATGGAATAAATATAGAACAGCTGCAAGGCAGGAAAGTGTACTGCCTTGAGAAGAGATACAGGACAGAAAGAAATGCATGTTTAATCTAAGTAGGAGTTACTGGTGACATTAGATGAATGTTGCATGCTCTTGATAATCATAAGACTGTCATTTGGCTAATTCACAAATAGTTCTAAAAGACACTCATAAGAAACCGAGTTGAAATATTTTAACATTCAAAATTTTCCATATATTTCTTTGCTTTTATTCTAACAAAGCTTTTTTGCAATTTCTATCCACCTGTGCAATTTCTATATACCTGTGAAATATCCTTCCTGTATTGTCACATTCTTTATAATAAAAATTAGAATCTTTATTTTTTCCTGTCATTTTCACAAAAAATAATGGTCTTACTCTTATAGCAATATATTTGAAGCAAGAGACAAGTTTCCTTTCCTGCAAGGGAAATTTGAATCTTGGAAAAAAATAAAGATGGGTTTTATTTTGTTCAAATTATTTTTTTCTCCCCATCAGCTTAAATACAAAAAAGGTTTTATAGACCTTGTCACATCACACCGGCCTTTTCCAGCATGCTTTCTGCTCCAATGCCTGAATGGGCATACCTCATTGTTAAGAGACTGCTTACAGCCTCCTCCCTTGACAATTCTTATTGAATGTGGAAAGCACTGCTCTGGCAGAAAGCCACAGAGAGGTATTTTGGCATTGGGAAAAGAAGATGAACTATTCCCCTCAGTCTCCTCCACCCCTACAGTCCCCATGCTTATTCATTGTCAGAAGGACTGTTGAATACAAATCTGCATGGGGGTCCACACACGTCTGTCCTTCCAGTGTTCATAAAGGCTTTATAGATTTATAATGGAAATTAATATAAAAAATTACAGTCTTGAATTCATCAAACCATGAGTGACCACAGGTATTTTTTTCTACCCAGAATTCTGGTGCAGTACAAGAAATATGACATATGCTCTTGATTTCAATAAGTGTGGATGGGTACTATAATATAAGGAGTCTTGGGTCAATATTTAAACAACAATAGCCTGAGAATCTGATTTCAGTGAGGCTATATTTAGATGTTTCTTTACAATCACAGAAGAGATTAGAAATACCCAATCATGTGTTGATGTGGGGAGGTATAAGTAGCGTAAAGTGAGTTTAAGCTGATATGAAGACAGAAAATAGAATAAGAACAAAAGGTCTATTGCAGGCAGCAGAAGGAAGAGGCCTGAAGGAGAATCTAAGCAGATGTCATAAGCTTCTTTAAAGGACTACTGAAAAACAGGCTTTTAGGAGAAATAGTACGTGAAATGCCTGGCAATGCTGCAGTGAAGGTAATCTCTTTTTTCCTTGGTTTAACAGCCATAGAGGAGAGCACAGCAAAATTTGACTACTGTTCTCAAAAAGGGTTTTCTCCCCTCTGATCCTGAGTGGCAAAAAAAAAGGATGGTGTCAACAGATGGGGCAGTGGGAGACCCTGCCTTTACCCAGTACCCTTACCCATTTTGGTGCTTCCCAGCAGTGCCTGGTTTATGCAGGCCTGTGGATTAGGTGCTGTGCAGCCTTGGTCCAGAAGAAGGGACCTGGAGTGAGCTGCTGCCTGAGGAATTGCTGAAAATCTCTCACAACTTCTACATTGCTCAGTTTGTCAGATGATTAGATGTGATTTGGTGGCAGAAGAGTCAATGGGACATTTCAGGAAGAAAAGGAGCTTTCAGGTTCAGAGAAGTTCATCTGTCTGAAGGGTGACCCATAGCAGTTCTTACAGCAGGGAGTCTGCACATGGGATGTATTTCTTGGGCAACAGCTTGTAACATAATAAACCATAAAACTAAAATGAAAACCAGTCTATATCATTATTTTTTGTCATCCTGGAGAAGGCCTTCAAAATACTGTAATTTTTAACAGTTTTCTTGCTGCTTCATAGTGCAGTCTCCCTAGAGATTTTGTCCTGTAATATGTGCTCAGAGTGATTTTTATCCTGCACCAGCAATTGAACACTTTCAAAAAGCCAGCTAGGAAAGTATGAAATTTTGAAGCCCTCTCAATTTCAATTTGCTAAGTGCAATTGCATAAATAGTAGAGAAACTGTCTGAGCTAGTTTGAGTAAATTCAGTGTATTCAATGTAATAAAATGAATGTTGGGTCTTTGCTGATGGTACTAGGACTGTGTTGGGGGTTAGACTTGTTTCTTTTCTTTCTTATAAAATTTTTTCCTGTAAGTTGCTAGGAGACTAGCTACTAAGTACTTATGGGTGCTTTGCGGAAACAAAGAGGTGGCCAAAAGTTGGGATGGGGGAAGATAACATGAGGTTTTGCGGGGGCAGGGAGATGCAGGGCTGGGGGCAAGTGTTGGGCTTCTTGTTCTCAGCAAGGGAAGAAGGACAGGGAGGCTGTTTGCTTGCTGGGAGACGAGTTCATAGTCACCACCAATTCCAGCCCTGAGAAGCTGCCATCATCTGCTCGTGTGCCCGGGAACTCTGAGCTCGCCTCCTCCTCCTGCCGTCCCTGCCCCGCCGCCACCGCTCGTCGGCGCTGCTTCCTTCCTTTTGCTACGGTGTGACTCCACACACCCCTGCCCTGCTGGGACATCCCGCCATCCAGCTGCTACCACACAGCTCCTGATTTGTCTCATCCACCAACCTGGGATTTCCCACTGTTCCAGCTCTGCTTTTGGAGGTTCCGCAGGAGCCCCAAAATCAAGCTGCCCCAGGCTTTGTGAAGCAAAGCCCCTCGAGGTTCCTGGTTGTGTTTTATTGTTAATGCTGTAGTAGTTGTTGTTTGCTTTGTTTTGTATATATATATTAGTTAAGAACTGCTATTCCTACCCTCAATACCTTTGCCTGAGAGCCGCCTTAATTTTAAGAATTGTGATAATCTGGAGGGAAGGGGTTTGAATTGTCCATCCCAAGGGGGGCCCTGCTCTCCCCAGCAGACACCTGTCTTCCAAACTAAGACAGGCTGATTATTTAGAAGGAAAATTTTAAATAGATGTATATTTCTACCTTCACCCCTTTGGTACAGCAAGAGCTTGCCATACTCAGCAAGATCCATTAGAAGTATGTTTGAAGGAAACAGACTTTATAACCACATTCAGCCCTTATTTTTGCTTTCACAAGTCCTCTGAAGTCTTTACACAGTATATTAGTATGAAACATAAATTAGACTTCAGTTTGATAAAGTAATGAGCAAACTTCAAAATTTGAGAAGTTCAGTTCAGGCAAGTGTTGAAAATCCAGAAGTTTGCTTAGATCTTCTCTGAGCTGGCCTGGAGTTGAATAGGAAATGTCCAACAGCCTACTTCCTTTTCCTGCTAAGACTTTATACATACTCTCTTCTCAGCTGCTCAGGGAACAGAAAGTGCTGAAATACTCAGGAAAAAAAATGAACTTCAAAGTGCTGAATTTGACTCTTTTAAATCTCAGAAAAGGTTATTAGCTTTCAAGTGGTCATTTGAATCTGTGTATTTCACCCTAATAAATATTCTGGAAAGCTGCCTTTGTGTTATTTTTGGAAGACCTTCTCTTTTCAAGATGAAGACATCTAAGAGGAGAAATGATAACTTTTATGGATGCTAAATAGGGTTTAGTTTGCTAATATTTTCTGGTATTCTTTGCCTTTTGGTGGTGTTACTATAGCAGAGAATAATGGCTCTGGACAGGCAGCCCAATGTTGTGCTGAGGCATGCACAGCCTAGGATCTCCACCCCAGTATTGTAACTCCATACAAGTTAAATTGTAGATGTGAGTGCTCACAATCTTGATCGCAGATGTTCTCAAATTAACATTGACTGGTGGCGGACTTGCCTTGTTTCCTTATTGCCTTGTCCTTGCCCACGGCTCACAGCTCAGCTTCCCGGGACAAACAATGACCAAAGTTTCTGGGCCTTTGTGGGAACACTGAGCTTTGCTGCTAACCTTGCTACAGTATTTTCTCTTGTGGGGAAAACTAAATTTGAGCAACAAACATTGCCAAGGTTTCTTTTAGCTTTTCAAGTAAAACATCTTGCTTTATCTTTTAGCTAATCAATCTCAGTGTAGCCCCTCCCTCCCTCCCTCCCTCCTCAAGCTTAGCTGAGGACCTGATAATTTTGGTATGAAGTGACTCCGTGTAAGAATAAAAGAATCTGTTTCCCAGATGTAGTGATGCAGTGTAGATTTAAGAGGACTAACAATGAAATTATTACATCTTGGGAATCATCAATCGGCACAATATTTTTAAGGCTTTTTCTTGTACTTTCACACATTCACAGAATGTCTAGGTTGGAAGAGACCTTCAAGATCATCGAGTCCAACTCATGCCCTAACACCTTGTCGTGGTTTGACATTATTGCCAAACATTCTCCACCAATTCTCCTAGGTTAACTTAATTTTTTCATCCATGACCAGAAAAAAAGGCAAAGCAATCTCAACTTACAAATTACTAAGATAGATTTATTCACACACA
>WAAE01003775.1:36204-69284 GCA_013400495.1 Nicator chloris | reverse complement strand
AGGGATGAAGCACCTCTCCTATAGGGAAATGCTGAAAGAGTGGGGATTGTTTGCCCTGGAAAAGAGAAGGCTTCTGTGATGACCTTATTGTGGCCTTTGATTACCCGAAAGGAGCCTACAAGAAAGATGAGGAGGGACTTTTTGCAAGGGCAGGTAGTGACAGAAGAAGGGGGAATGGCTTCAAACTGAAAGACTGTAGAGTGAGGTTGGATATTAGAAAGAAAGGGTGAGGGTGGTGAGCCACTGGAATAGGTTGCCCAGAGAAGTTGTGGGTGCCCCATCCCTGGAACTGTTCAAGGTCAGGAAGGATGGGACTCTGAGCAACCCGGTTTAGTGGAAGGTGTCCCTGCCTGTGTCAAGGGGATTTGAACTAGATGATATTTAAGATCCTTTCCAACCTGAGCCATTTTATGCTTCTGTGGCTCTCTGATCTCTTCACTCAAGTGCTCCATTACACTGCCATGAAAAAGACAAGGTAAATGTCAATATATGTTTCCAGTTTAGTAGAGAGGGTACTCTGGCATGGAGTTAAACAGAAATGGGGGTACTGAATTTTGGACACCTAGGAGCCAGGGTGTGAAGATGCAGGAATGCGATCATGAGTTTGAGCAGGTAATTACCAAGAAAAAGATATGCAAAACCAAGATGCTCTCCCAGGTATTGTCATACTAGTTTTTTTCTTTTTTGTTGTCTGGCTGACATTGTCAGTTGCTTCCATAGATTATCTATTGTAAATGCTGCAGACAACTAGGTGGGAAGCAAGATTGTCGTTGCATTAAATTTGTTTGAAATTTCAGTAACGTTCCTGTTTAGCATTGTCGCAAAGGAGAAGTGAGAGACGAGCAGGCATGCTTACCTGAAGAGACAGATATAAGCTGTACACCTCAGAAAAGCAAATTACGTTGTAATCAATCTCATATAGAGCATTGAAATCTTGCATTTTTTAGGGAACTGATTTGGCCTCAGTCCTCACCGTACTGAACGAGCAATCTAAGTTTTTTCCTTCAAAATCTGTGGTGAGATTCAGTATTGCATTTAACAGGACTGGAAGTTTAATTATTTTGTGGCAGCCTTGTAACTGCAAGTGGAGGGAAGTGGAGATTTATGGTCAAACCTACAAGGAGTAACTTTTGGCAACAGTCTATATGAAACACTATCTTAATTTTTCTCTCTGGTTAAGAAGCTATTAAATAACTAATTTTGCCAGGGCAAGTCTGTGAGAGTTCCATCCTAGAGCGCAGCTACGGAGTATTAATAGCACTATGCTTGTAATACTTGCCAAGAAGTTTTTTCTAATACAGGAACTTGGCCTACAAGATGCATCCTGAGTACCCATGCTGTGCATCTGCTAAATTCAAGTTCGTGTTTCAGAGCCTGAAAATCCTAGAGCTTCCTCACAGAAAATTGTAGAACCCACCAAGTTGTGTTATTATAACTTGGCAAACCGAGAAATGACTGATAGTAGGTTCTTATAGTGCGGGATGGGGCAGCTGGAGTCCTGGAGAGCTGATAATTCCTTTGCCTTCCTGAGTTGCTGTTTGGGCTTGTAGAGGAAACTGGTGAGCTCTTGATTTTGCAGCATGCTGAAGCTGAGCTACAGGGGGTGAACAGAAACTAATGTATGGTAATAGCAGCTCAGTGTGTTGGAGCTGAGAGTTTGGCAACTCTCAGACTTTCTATTTTGGTCCAAATTAGGCAAGGTGGAGAGGGAGATAACAGGGCAGAGCTATGTAGTCTGTGGTGCTACTCTCTAAACACAGCAGATGCTCGTTTGTGCCGCTTATATTTTCTTTTCACCATCCTGATCAAATCATGTGGCGAACATCTTCAATGTTGTATTAAATGCATGTTTTTAAGCAGGTATCAATAGCATAGGTTTCCCAAAGACTGTTTTATAATCTTCTAAGATATATTAAACAGCTGTTTAAATTAAATGCAAATCCTGCATTGGTGACTCGGGTTGTTGTTTCAAAAAATCACATAAGGGGTAAGGTTGGAGTGGACAGCAGTGGGGTCATCTGGTCCTGCTTCTCTGCTCAAGCACGGTCATTCTAGAGCACATGGCACAGGATTGTGTCCAGAGAGTTCTTGGGTATCTACAGTGACAGAGATTCCACACCCTCTCTGGGCAACCTGTTCTAGTGCATAGTCACCTACACAGTAAAGCAATTCTTCCTCGTGTTTGTATGGAATTTTCAGTGCATCAGTTTCTGCCTGTTGCCTCTTGTTCTGTTGCTTGGCCCCACTGAGAAAAGCCTGGATCCTTCTTCTTGGCACCCTCCCTTCAGGTACTTGTGTACATTTACAAGGTCCTCTCTCAGATGTCTCTTCTCAAGGCTGAACAGGCCCAGCTCTCTCAGCCTTTCCTTGTGAGAGAGATACTCCACTCCCTTAACCATCTTTGTTGCCCTACACTGGAGCTGCTCCAGGAGCTCCACGTCTCTCTTGTACTGAGGAGCCCAGAACTGGACACAGCACTCCAGCTGTGGCCTCACCAGGGCTGAGTAGAGATGAAGGATCACCTCTTGTGGCTTGCTGGCAATGCTCTGGATTAACCTGTTCAGCTTCTCTGGATCTTACATCCTACCCTCTTCAGGGTAAATAGAATTTATTTCTTGGTCAGATCCACTGAAGCCTTGAAGAAATAGTTTTCCTTCATACTTGAAAAAGAGAGAGATTTGAGAACAACTGCATGAGCAAGGGCTGCATGATCTAAATTCTGGTCCTGCGGATCTGAGATTAATCTTTATGCTTTAGATGTTTTCCTTTGTAAAATGGAAGTTAATGATGCACCTTTCTTTTGTAAAATGCCATGAGGTCTTTGGATGCAGAGTAGTGCAGACAGTTTTTTTTTTCCATGCACGTCTATTTCTTGCAAGAAGCATATAAGCTTTTGCAAAAGGCACGTAAACTAGCTGTGCAGAGTATTTTAGCTATTGCTTGCACTGTTAATTCAGGTCTGCTTCACAGGCTAGCAGCCCCTGCATTTTCCAGCTAGTTGTAGGCTGGGTTTTCAAACAAGCTTTGGTGATAAAACCTGCTTTTTTTCAGTCTCTTTGTTCACATGTCAGTCTTAGTTTGTAAAACTGAGTTTTACTTCCCTGAGGAGGGAAGAAAAAGGTAATAACACTTCATATCTGCCATTTCTTCTGACACGGAGGTGTACTTGCTAAACTCCACTGAAGGTGGATCACTTTATTGCAGTGTTTCAAATTTATGTATGAATTTCTTTTCTGGTTTCCAGATGGAAACCTTTTGTATTCATAGAAGGTGCTTTCTGTAGTCTTTCTCTCATCTTACTGAAGACCCTGGTTGTGCCCAGTTTATGATGCTGAGTAGATTCCTGGCACAGTAAATCCTTGGGCAGATTTCCAATGAAATGCCAACATGCTGTGCAGTGTGAATGTTGAACTCTCCAGCCTTAACCTGTGCCTTTTGCAGCACTGCAAGAGCAAATGCCACAGCATTCATTAGCAAACCCAAATCACAACCACTAGCTGTGAAGAAAAATAAAGCTGTCTCTGTCAGGGCTTTGGTAGACATAGAGAATGGTTTAGATGCTGCCACTGGCCTCTGGGATTATTATAGGGAAACTACTTTCCATTTCCAGGGTTCAAAAAATAATACTTCCAGTCTCTAAGTGAGATGATTAATCAGAGTTTGTGACTATGTGTTAAAAAAGTTTGAGATTGGATAAGATGTACAATATGTTTGTGCTTAAATTTGTTAAGTAGAAGTCCTCCACAGCTTTTTGTAAAAGCCGAAATGGAATGTCCAGTGCCCTGCACCAACTTGAATTTTTAATAAAGCCTTTCTAACTTTTTAAGTTGCCATTGTTTCAAGAGAACGTGCATTTTTCTGTCTTCATGTCTCCCAGTGTTGAACAACTGACCCACAGGACCTTGCATAGCATTTCTGCAATAGTGGGCAATGTTTCAGCTAAGGGAACATAGCAGAATGAGTGAGACCAAGTTATAAAGTAGAAAATAGAAGCATAAGGGAGGCACTCTGTGTTAAAAGAAGCATTTCCAGTGGTTAGCTTGGTTTTGGACAAATCTCCAGGGGTTGGGTCCATTACTCAATAGTTCAACGTCTTCAGTTAGATTACTATGAAGGAAACAGCATTATTCAACTCCTCCTGGGGGATTTTATTATTTTTCTTGCTGACTTTCCCAGGTTTGTTCATCCCAATACAAAAATTAGGACACTTAATTCTTGTCCACAGAACCTGAAAGGTCTGAAACCAGACCCCTCTTCATTGAAGCTCAAGTCCCTTAATTCCTGTTGCATATCTCTTCAAACATGGAAATAACATTACTGTGAGGAAGTGGGAAACTCATTTTGTATTCAGTGGAAAACCATGAACTTAGGACTGCCTACTTCAGTGGACTGGGTTTCAGTTTAGATTGTGGTTCTGTATGATGGCCAAGATAGCAGTATATGATATTTCTAAGAGGTGCACAAGTTACTGCCTGCCTTCAGAAATACGTGGTTATGCTCCTGAAAGAGACTGGTAGCCTGACTTCAGCACCATGGAAGATCCATGCCTTTCCTGTAACTTTGAAGGAGAAGTTACAGTGTCCAGTATGGGGCATTACAAGATTGTTTGAGAGATGGAAGGACTGTCTGTGCAGAGGGGAGAGGAAGGAGCGTGACTGTGAAGAGCAGGGGAGTACAAGTACCATGGAGTTACAAACATGTACCAAGCAGAGCTGTTAGGATTACCTGTTATAATTTGTTTTGCCTCTGCTCCTTGTCTTTGTTCAATTTATTCCTAGTGTCATGAGAAGTCATGCTCCTAGAACCTTCTGAAGGACACTGCTCATTGTTTTCACTAAGTTAATTTTTCCCCCCGTTCAAGTGCAAACCCATGAATGAACCAAAGAGTGGGACAGAACCCAGAGATGGTGCTGAATCATCCATCAGCCTCTTTCAGCATGTCAGAAGCTCACACCTAACAGCTGTTTAAGTTTAATGTGGAGCAAAGCAGTAAAAAGATTCACGGTTGACCCAAGGTTTTTTTGGTTGAAAAAGCTACAAAATCAAATTTTCATAGACAATGTGAATTAATTCCTTCAAAATACATTTGACTAATGTAGTTTCTGCAGTATAGAGATGGCATCATAGTGCCTCTAGAGCAGCAGGTGGCTTCCTACCTTGGTGCTGTCTGACTGGCAGCCAGACTTCATCCATCTCACTGATAGCCCATGGCCAGTGACTCCAAGTCTCACTGCCAGGAGGACACATTGTGATATATCACAAAATACGCACTTTGGAAGTCCATTGTTAAGACTGAACTTCAGGGGTCTGATTTCCAGTGATTTTCTCTGGTAGCAGTTGGTAATATAAATATGTCAGAATAATAATTTTTACCAAAAAAGTAATTTTGTAAAGCTTAAAAATTCTATTTTCTGACAGGCTGTCTGTGCACCATTAAGGTATTCTAAATCCATATAATTTTAGCTCCTCTTACGTATTCTCAAACTCCATCTGCTATCTCTGCGAGATAATTGACCACTGAGTGAAAGTATGAAAATTAATTTTCAGGAATGGTTAGGGATATTAATCTGAAGAGATGTGGTTATATAGAACTTGCTGAGTGTGGTCCATAGTGCTGTCTGATGCTACTTTATTGGGGCATAGATTACTGGTGGGCCAAGCACATTGGGATTTCATCCACCCAGGGAGGCCAGAGTGGATGGTTTCTGCAAATTATGAAGGAGATACAAAAAACCTAAAGAAACAAGCCCAAAGGCCGCAAACTACCACCCCCACCAAAATTAACAAAAAAACCCAAAGACAATAAAACCAAAAAACCAAACCAACCAACAATGCCTCCCCCCACAATAAATCCCCAGAAACAAACAGAAAAACACAACAACTCAAAACTCCCAAGCTTAATGCCCAAGCCCCCTGTCCCCCAAAAGTCCCTAAACAAACCTAAAATTCACTCACCTTTGACTACATAGGGCACTGATGAATTAGCCTTTGAGTGGAGTTGCTGTTTCTCTGTGCTGATCTCTGCTGGATCAGGATCATTTTTCTACACATACATAAATGTTTTCGAAGGGAGGTGGAGTGATCAGTCACAGATCTAGGAAAAGAAATGGTGTGTCATCCTCTCTGCTCACCAGGTCCTGCCAGCATTGGTGGGAGCAGCCCTCCCCGATCAATGGAAGTGGATAACAGAATCTGGAGATTCTGGCCCATCATTCCTATGAGATTATGATTTTTTTTTAGGGACGAGCTAGTCAGTTGGGGAATTACTAGGTAACTTTTGTTCACATTTTCCTTCTAAGTAAGTGTTGATGTTGTAGGAAAAGCTGTAAAGGTAAAGGCAAGGCTCTTGCAGAAAAAGGGAGAGAGATATGAAATGGGGCATGGTGGAGCTGAGCTTAAGTGCAGAAAAGGTTATTGACAGTTCAGACCCTCCCAGTGCAGCAAAAAAGCCAAATATATTAACTTCTGTGCTACTTGTCGTTATCTCTCTGTGTTCTCACTTTGCATAGTAATTAACTGGGAGAGCCTTCTCTGTGAGCCTGGAGGTAACAGGGAGCCAAAACAGGTGCACTGCTGTGACCTGACATTCTCGTTTGTCATATGGAGGAATACAGAATAAATGCCAGTGGCAAAGGTTATGTTCATGAAGGAAAAATGTCGGTTTTCAGTTTGGTGTCAATGTGACACTTCTCAGACTGCTATCAAAATTAGTATATTAGCAATGCAGCTACAATTGACATGTAAAAGGGCAGCTGAAGATGGTCATTCTTACTCCAGTCACCTTTCACAGACAACTCCACTGACAGTTGTCTTTTCAAACTTAGTATTTCTGCACGTGTTTTAGAGGGTTAACGGGTATTTTCTAGAAATGTGTAAACACCATTTAATAAGTACATGCTGTGACTGCAGCAGTTTCTCTTATCTGCCTAAGTGCCTGGCTTTATTTTATGTGCTGCTGGGCCTCTGGGCTTCAGTGTTACTCTGTGGTAGTGAGTTCCACAGGTTATTATGCTTTGTGTAAAAACATCCCAGTGTTGTTGTTCCTGCTATGTGAAGGTGTGACAGATGCTATAGGAGGCTTCATTGGTTCCTGTGCTTCCACCTTTTCCTTTGTTTTGGTTAAATCAAGGATTTTCTGCGTAGATGTCCTCTCTTCTGTCTGATTGTTCCCCACCCCTACCCCTCCATAAGAATCCTTTCTGTTTCTGCTGATGCCTTCTTAAATTGAATGACCATATACAAGCATACTCTAAAGAAAACTGTTCTGTGAGTTAATGGGATTATGGTAGGGATGTGTGTGTGTGTATACTGCAGTGGCTGTACACAGAACCTTTGTCCTGCATGAAAGATTTTTAACACTTCTTCAGGGTGAAAACCTTCCTGTTCTCTTATACTGACAATGTGAATGGACTAGACTGATAGTAATTTATTCAACCAGATGCATAAAAGATGAAGTATCACAAAGATCTAGATGTTTTATTACCAGAAGACCTGAGTATCCAGAAAGACTCTTGTTTGTGAGGGGAGAAATGAAAAGAGGTTGCTGAGTCCCAGGTGGCACATCCTAGAAAATCTGTCAGACTTTTCCTGACAGGCCTGGTGTTAGAGAGGAAGTAGCACTGCCCTGGAGGTTATGACTGCAGGGCATGGGCAGAACTGTGCGTAAGAAGCCTTCACCTGGCCTGAGTGAGATGGATCAGAAATAGCACAGATGGGTCACACAAGGAGAGGGGGCTCTTTTGTTTCCTCTTTCTTTGTCTGGAGCACTTGCTCTCCCCGGAGCGCTCACTGACGACCAAACAGCTCGGTGAGGACGAAGGCCCTGCTGTACCCGAGGGGACGCTGTGTGTCTGCAGCACTAGTGGGTGTGTCTCACACCGCTCGCCCGAGATGCTGCTTCAGTTTGCAGTCAGGCAGTACAGATTTGGGGTAGAATGCAACCCTGAATTGTGTATTCCTTTGTAGAAAATGTCCGTAGTATGCCTATCCTGCCTTCAGAGCCAAGCTCAGAGGGCGTGTTAAAACGCATTTATTTTGGTGCTGTGTTGGGCTTTCCCTCCTTGCCGTCTACTGCGCTGGGTTATGCACGTGTAGGGGATTAACAGGCAACATGATTGATTTGTACACAGAAGCTATAGGAGTGCATACAGCCCCACAAACACAATGACTCAATGTATAATTTAATGTAGCTTCAAAATTTGATAGCCCTTTAAAATAATAAGTGTGTTTTATCTACTAAATCACATTACACTATCCCAGCAGATGCAGTATGAGAGCAGCATACATAATCGGTTGCAGGCTTGATATGTATTGCATGTAATCAGATTAATTATTTATAACTTGCCTAAACCTACAGATGTATGTGCAATGAATTTCCATTGCAGTGAAAGATACTTAATACAGGAAACATGACATTATTATTTAGTCCTTCCTGTGAAGGACCAAGCTGCATGTAAGGACAGTCCTTAAGACACATTCTGGGACATAGAAAGATTTGCCTTTTTCTGGCTAATTTCTGCTTAAAATTTTGGACAAATAAGTATCTCGGTATCCTTTTGCTTCATGTGTGAATACTTTCACTGACCTTCAGTAGTCCATAGGTGATGTAAATTGTATGAAACTAGATTAATAGATATTTTAAAGTACGTGGAGTATTCCAATTGGAAGGTACTGTTGAAAGGCAGGCACCTTCAGAGAAAAAATGAGTTCACTTTCAGCCCTATAATCTGTCATGTGAGATTAGGTAGTTTATTCCTTTTCTACTCGGTGGCTTTGTTTAATAAAAATTTTAATGCTCTAAGTGTTCTTTTATGTCTAGATGAATATTTGAAACTATGGATCTTTCTCTGGCAATCAAAATGTCAGGAGAAGTCAATTTGCATATATAGTGGAAAGCATGGGAAAGCACAAATGGTTAATACCTGCATTTCTCCGATAAGATTTACTGGCCTTTATTTAAGGAGGAGGACAGGGTGCAATTTAGGTAGTAAAATTAGCAGTATCCTATGATGCACTGGCTAATGATGATGCCAGCAGGAGGTTTTTGTATTAGTGGTGACATCAGCCATCAGACAATTTCTTCTTTTTGTTAGGAAAATGTGATCCTAGTGGGTTTTGAATGAATGTTGCAACCTGACATGCACTTTTAATTGCATTAGTATGTCACATGCATCAAGTACAGGCTTCTGGCAAACTTAGGCAGTACATTTTTCTGAGTTCTGAACAAATATAGAGGCTGGGTTAAAAGTTCTGATGAAAACCTTTAGTAGTTGTAATTAAAAGCGAATCTCAGAGACTGTCACACATTTGGAAATGGGCAGCACAGATGGATTCTTGCTGCCTGTGGCAAAGGAGAAACCATGATTTTGGAGGGAGAAGATTCCGAAAATTACTTTCTACCTGAGATGAAGATGGTTTGGATGAGCACTGTTTACCATCCTTTCAACTCCCCTTCTGTCATTTTTTTCTGGAGTATTTCCTTCTTGATAATCTTACCATTCAGCTTTTCAAAATAAATGCCCCAATTAAAACTCAGCAGCAGCTATGTGTACTGAAATGCAGGAAACTGCCTGTCAGTCGCTCGGTAATGGCAGGCAGAAATTGCACTTAGGAGTTTTTTGCAGTGTTTAACTTGTTATCAGCTACTTAATACAACTTGCTGCAAATACCTAGAGAGAATAACACAATTTAGGTAAGGTGAGAAATTGTCTTCTATCCTTCAACAAAAATAATCATCCATAATCAGCACATCACTTCTGCCACATGCAGAAAAACCCAATATAACAGCTTCTTCTTTCTCTTTCCGCTTCTTCAACAGTATCAATAGTTGGTGCTATAAAACTGCAAAGTCTCAGCTGATGCCTGTGTTTCATTGTTGTTTCTGACGGAGTAGAACTGCAAATATCACATGTCCGCAATCCCTGTGCTGCTGATTATTAGGGAGATCTCCTTTTTTTTGCAAGCAGGGTCAGAGAATTGTCCTTTTTAAGCCTGTGGGTCTTATTTCCAAACATTTCCCAAGTGCTCAGTGTGTGTAGTATTGGTGAAATACACACAAATTTAAGTGATGAATGTTTTAGCAGCTGTAATTTTGTTAATATACACTTTTCTCAGAATACTCAGAAAATACCAGGAATCAACTTTTGCAAGGGAGGATAAGAACTGATTATCCCAGAAACAGACTCTTGAACCGAAAGAGTCCAGAAAAATCAGATCCACAAATGCTGAGAATTGAACTTATTTGGGATTATTTTGTTTCTATAGTATGAATCATGTTAAGATCTGACTGTACTTTACAGTCCAAATATGCGGTTATTAATTTTTCTGGATTATCTCCATATTTTCTCTATTCTCTATTCTCGCCACTTTTATTTTTCTAAGTTCTCTTAGACATCAGCTGCTTAAGTGTGTATTAGTATTTAGGTAGCTATATATAATAGAGGTGAATATGTCATACTGATTACTGATCTGTGTGAAGCTCTGATACCTGTATTCATGGCCTTTGGGCAGCAAGTCAATATTTTTATACTAATTGACCTTCTTTGCCTTGTTACACTTGCTTTGTTATCCCTTTGACCTCTGACCAAAAGTTTCCAAGGTATCTGTTGATGAAAATCTCTTATTTCCATCAATTAAGAGAAGAGCAGAAGATACTTCTCAAGCAGATGTACTCAAACCCACATATTTGTTAATTTCACTGTGTTTTTCATGGCACTTTTCCAGCTCTGCTTTTTGGATGACAGTCCCTCTCTGTCCCAGCACTGCTGAACTTGAATATTAGGGCATTTTCTCTGTTACGATGTGGAGCAGCAGTTGGCACAGCTTCATTTCAAGACACATGTCCTTTCCAGGAATACTCTGGCTGCCAACATGTGTGTTTGCTAAACACTTGGCACGCGGGGAATGTTGTAATGTACCAGATTTACTCACAGAGGCAGCAAAGCAGCCATATGTCACAACACAGACAGTGTGGGTTATGACTAAAATCTTCATAGCGATTAATAATCCTGTGTGAAACTACTTGGAAGTCTTGTTCTCTCCTGCAGCATGGGCTGCTAATCAGAACAGCTTCTGCTCTGGCAGAAGCAGGCTGAGATGACCATGTGAGCACCTGGATGCTGCGCTGAGTTTGCAGCTCGGTGTCACATGATGGCTTTGTTAAAAAGCAGCTTTTGTGATAGACAGAGGTCCTAGCAGTTCTGTCAGCTGAGCTTTCCTCTGGCCATTTCAGAGCTTGTTTCAGCAAAAAGTTGTTCTTTGCAGAGTTCAGTTGTGGGGTCCCGCTGGTTCCCAAAACAGCTGTGATGATTAAAAATCCTGCATCTTTCACCTCATTGGTATTGCTTGCATTTTCTGAGCACCTTTAAAAACAGCAGGAAAACCAGTCTTAGATGTCTGCAATGCTTTAAGCAACACGTATGCACTGCAAACGGTGGAGGCATCATTGCTCGGGCATTGCTGTGTGTTGAATTCTTGATGAAGTTTTATAACGGTGCCTTTATTTTTTAAAGGAGTACAGTAGAAATATTCACTGTAACTTTGGCAGAAAATCCTTTGAGTAAAATAACATCTGTCAGAAATGCAGACCTAAGACTCCTGCAGTGATAATACTTGGCTTTCTCTGAAACAGGGTTGCTTAGGACGGATTCTCGTGTGTGAGGCTGGATGTTTGAGTTTTCCAAAGGCAAAGGAGTGGGGTTTGTTTCTTGCAATCTTGGCTTTGTACCCACTTGCATAGTGTATTAAGAGGCCTTGGCCTGTCTGAAACACTGTTGTTTGTGTTGATGTTTGAAACTGCTCCCCTGAAATGCCCCTCCTGAGACAGGAGGGTCAGCTTATTCCTGATTATTGTAACTGGGCTGTAAAATTGGGAAAACCTATTTATCTGGACCTAACTTCATGCTATTCAGTGTGTAAATGTTGCTCTGCTCTGTGTTTCTTTAAATTTTGGAGGCAGCAGATACTCATGTCAGGCTCTTGCCTGCCTGTTATTAAATGGTGCTGTTTTTATTTGCATTTCCACAAATGCCAACTGCTATCTGTATCTAATTTTCTGGAGTCCCCTGTGTTTGTCATGGCTATCAGCAGCTCCGGCAGCGGGTCTGGGTGAGAGGAAAGTGTTGAGGCATGAGATGGCTGGATTGGCTGGGAGTGAGGTAATGCAATGCAGTGCAAAGGGAGATGAGGATGTATCTGGTCTGCAAACTTCACTGCCTTGTGCCTGTGGGAATAGATTGGGCTATGCACATCTCTGGATAGTAGAGACAGACTTGCAGTTGCCGGAGTGCCTCTGTAATAAAGGTACTTCTGACTACTTTTCTCTGAAAGAAATAAAATTTTAGACCTTCTCCCTTTGTGTTGCATAATTTCTTTGTGTTATTGTCATTTTTAGAAGTTAGAACACCTGAAGAAAAAGGAGCACTTAGCTGGGAATAATCATCAATCAGCAGGGGAAAAGTGGTCGGAGCAAAGGCAGGGACTTGCATGTGGCAGATACGTTTAAAAGAGGATGACTTCTTCAGTGCTTTCATCAGGAAAGGATCGAGTTCACTGTAAAAGAAGATGTCGACAGGTTTGGAGGTTTTTTGGTCACCCAAATGTAGGCAGAAAATGTAGTCCTTGCCTCCCACTGATCTGTAAAAGGAGCGCTCTTCTGCATAATTAGTGACTTTGAGGAAGCAGACTCAAGTACATGTACAGCCCTTGGCTGCAGGGCTGCCATTTTCCTTTCCCTTCAGCTGCACAAGAGAAATCAGCTTGAGGGAACATGGTCCAATTGCCTGAGCTTGCCCAGGGCCCAAGTCGCTGGCAGTGTGGGACTGTGACACGCAGCTAAGCAATTTTCATTTCATCCAAGAGAGGGCACATAAACAAGGTAATTATAGCACATTACTTCAGCAGGGACACATCAATTTTAATCCTTGAAGCATCCTAGTGAAGTAGATAAGTGAGTACTATTAGGTCTATTTTACAAAAGGAGAGACTAAATTAACAGCCGAAATGATTTGTCCATAGCAAAAGCTGCAGTCTCACTGAAGGGCAGGGACTAGGGGAGAAGGGCCTGGTTCACAGACCCCATCAGGTTACCATTCCCTCTTGACCTTGGAGATCTCTCCATTAGTTTGAAGCTACACCACTTCATCTGGAGCAGAGGGAATGGGAAAATTGAATGCTTTGTTCATTTTTCTGCTGGCAAATTAATTGTAATGTTATTGACATATGTTAATTTGAAGTTAGTGATTAATCTCTTTTGTCAAATAAACCTTGGTTTGTAAACAGGTCATCAGAAATACACTGGATTTATGCTGCTGTTTGAGAACTGGGTATGTTTTTGTGTAGAAACAACTGAAAAGTCAAAAAATGGTTCTCTTCTCATTGTGGAATATTTAGTTGTTAAATGAAAAAGCCTCTACAATGCAGAGCTGTGTTTTACCAAATGGTGCAAGGAGGCATTGTAAGAGACCATTTTTCACTGTTGTTGATTAGTTCTTCAATTTAAGTTGGTCTTCATTAATTAAATTAAACATTTTCCCCCAAAATACTTATTTTATGAACCCTCAGCAGAATATTTCTGAGGAGAAGCCTTCTCTAAGGAGATGCTTGCAGTGTATTCCTTCCCCTCTGGTTCCCTGTATCATCAGGGTGAAGCGCTAACGCTCAGTTTCTCTTATGCTACACGTCAAACAGCCTCGTATCACCAACCAGTTGTCTGATAGACTGGTCTGAGACTGGGATTCCTCAGCCCAATAGCATAATCTTGTGAAAAACTGTGCTTGTTCCTGGGCTTCATATTTACTTATTTATGGTTGTGTAGCAGGATTAACCACTGTTATCCCTATGTTTGGTTCATACAGGAACTAAATGTACTGTAGCTACAAGGCATCCCTAGAGGATGTACCCTTCCCTGTGCCTAAACACGGAGCTTCTGCCCACAGTCCTGACTTACCACCACATTTGACATTTAAATAGCAGGTTCTCTGTGAAATTACAACTTATGTGAAACAAGTTTTGGGGGTGTTAGATCAGTTCTAAATGACTCAAGCCTTTACCAAAACTTTTGTTTTCGGTGCTGGGTTCGGGCGCTGGTTGTTACCAACACGTGGAGTGCAGACTGACTGTGGGGGTAGGATTCCTTCCCACCCCTTCAGCACACGTGGGGGCTATTTGAGCAGTCAGGATCTTTTACTGTCCTGGTGCTGACAACACCTTTCCTCGAGCTGCAGAGAAATTTCAGCCCCCAGAGGGGCCATTCAGACCCTTGTTCTCTTGCACTAATTGACTTGCAAAGGCTGTGGGTGTGTTCACTGCAGCTACAGGAGCAGAGTGAAGGGTCAGCCATGGGGCAGTGCCCTGAGCAGGAGACTTGGCTCCTTCCACCACACATGCATCTGTAGAGAGTGCTTAGCTCTGCATAGTGGTGTAGGACACAATTTGTGAAGCCCTACATACCCTCCACCCCAAATTTGTGTCTATAAGGTCAGCAGGGGCTCATCATGCTGAGTGTGAGATGCCCTTTACTATTAGGCATTTGTGTCTTTCTTTTTTTTTTTTTTTAAGGAACTCTTTTTCCTCCATATTTCTTTGATGCTTTCTTAAATAGTTGTTTAAAGGATTTAATTTTCTTTTTTTTCTTTTTTTTTTTTTTTTAGTTAGTTCAGATGAAGCTCATTTACTCAGAGTAATGACTGGAATGGGAGAGGGAACTTGAAGACTCTGTTCTGGTTATATGTGACACTTGCTCTTCTTTCTGGAATTAAGATCTCAATAAGTATGTGTGTGCTTTCTGAAGAGTTTTTGTTTTATACTAGGCAAAACTAAGTGGCAATATTGTTGCTTTGCAATGCTATGGGCAGTTTATCTCACAACATTTAAATGGCTCAATATCAGAGTCTTAATTTTAAGAAAAAGATGATTAAGTGATTTAACTTAAAGGTACTTCTGACTACTATTTAACAAAATCTGTTAAATAATTTAAACAAAAATATAACAAAATCTGTACTTCAGGTTCACGCCAGATTTAAGATGAGATATGACAGACATCTTGTGCAAACTCAGATGTCTGAGATTTGGATTCATGGCTCAGGCCTTCAGAGCTCTGTGCTCAGTGTCAGGTTGGTCTGTCTTCAGCAGTTGCATATCAGATTAAAAGTGTCTTTCCCAGTTTTTCTTTGAGCATTTAATTTAGGTATGCCTACTCTTTGTTCCAATATATTAGAATCTCTGAGGACTCCAAGGGCAATGCTTTTTACAATTTGCAAGTATATTTGCTTTAGGTACTGTAAATAAATAGTGTGTTTTTTAAAAATCTATTTTAATCCATGCCCATTTTTTCTCTTTCATGATAAGCATGTAGAAGTCTCATCTTGTTGGAATTTGCAAGTACTGAAATAATGAATACTGAGAATATTTTATTTTCCAGATCTTTGGTTTCAGTGCAGCTCCTGCTGTGCTATTAATACAGCACTTTTGCCAACTATGAAAATCAAAACAAATGCATATGAAACCATGTAAGATTCTGTTCCTCTTCTCTTTCTAATGGAAATTAAAATACCTGCAGCTAAACAGAATCACACCTGAGAGTCTAAGTTTGAATTAAACCCCAGAGCCTTCGGCTGCTCTAATATCCTGGTTATGTAAAATGCAGTTTAAATGGAGAGAAGTGCTTTTCCTTATGTTGTGGTGACAGCTCTGGACCTGATCTGAATCTGCAACTGCTGACTGTTGTGGCAGAGGATGAAGCTAATTGACAAGTCAGCTTGAAAACAAATGTTCTTTTAAGATTTAGAAGTCCAAAGGAGAGGGGTAAAATGGTTCAGCTATCTCTGGGCTCTAATCAATGTAACTAGTGCATATTAGAAGGGTATTTTAAAGCTGCTAGCTGGAGTAGCTGCATCATTTCATGTGTGACACTTCAGCAGGTCTGGATTTGCTGTGGATGGTACCAGTTGGCAGCTAAAGATCTGTTGCTGTGTCAGATCACCATGGGGGCTGACAGCTTGCTGGTGACTGCAAGCCATTGGACCGATTGGACATGGTCCTTGTCAGCCAGGGCATGTCCCACTGGCTCCAGAGAGGCAGCTGCACAGACTGGGAGAGAGCAGGGAGGGAGGGGGCAGTCCCCAGCACAGTGTCTTGGTGTACTTGGGACCCTGACTTGTCCTGGTTAGACATTCTTTACTTACTAAAACAGACTCCCTTTGCTGAGTCTCCTGCATGTTGTTGTAAGTCAGTAATATCTGAGATAGGCCACTGTACCCAAAAGGAACTGCTTTTGTGAGGGCCACTATTTTTATAATGATTGAATTGGATTCTGCAAAGAGGAGCTTCCTCTATCCATAAGCCCCCACAAAACTGTACTTTTGGCAAGTCCCCATTGCAAGCCTGTCCTCTACTGCCACAACAGAAGAAATGCTTTGTGCTCCAGTCTCTGCACCCCCCAGATTATGCTCTGACTGGTTTTGCACCACAAGGGCTCAGTGTTGCTTGATGTGTGCTTCAGATCCCAGGGGCAGGTTAGGAAGTGATATTCGTGATAAGGCACTAAATGTTTTGTCTTGTATGTTGGTGCTAAACGTGGTGGAAATTGCCAACTTGTATCTAAATGATGCGTTCTTCTCAAGTATGCCATTCTGGAATGTATGGTAATACTTCCCTCTGCTTGATTACATCTTGCCTTTTCTTTTAGACTGTCTTCTAGCGGGGTTCCAAATTTTGTCTTTGTTTTATGCTGCTACTCATAAGTGTGTATAAGGTCCCACTCAAGCAAACTAGTGTTGTCACAAGTACAAGACTCCTGGGCACACGAGAAATGGCCTTTTTTTTTTCTTTCCTGTAGAATACATTCACTTGTACTTATTTCCCAAAGGCAGATGAAAGAAAAAGGATTTTGTAGCAATTGGGAAGGGGGCTGGAGAATTAACTTGTCTCTTTATCACTTTGCCTGTTAAACATAATTATTCTTGCTCTTATGGGGCTTCTGAACAGTCACAATTAGGAATTATGCTAATAAAGTCAGTTGTGACATGGAAATACATTAATTCCTTATGCTCCTCATGACTGTGTTTTAGTACTCTGCAAAACACAGTATCCCTTTCTGGGGCGATATGGAGTAGCAAAGGAGAGGCTTCAGTGCCAAGGTTGCATCTGGAGCACTCAACCTTCTTTCCCAGCTCTGCAGTTGAATAACTTGACCTGCAAACAGGCAAGGCATAAGGAGTGCTCAGCACCAGGGATGCTGAGGTTTGAAATCTGTTCCTGAATAGTCAAAACTGAGGCCACATTTTTACAGAAATCTGTCTGTGATACTGGGCTCTGACTTCTCACATTTCTGCCCCCTGGACCTGTATGTTTGTGAATTGAGCTGTTCCAGCTTCTCTCGGAGTACTGAAATACTCAAGGTTGGATCTTGTTTTGATGCACAGAAAAGCAGACCTGCTGTTGGCAGAGTGATGTACACCATTCCTTCGCTAGTAGCAGGAATCAGATTTAGGAATACCATCACCAGGAGCACTAGCCCCTTAATGCCAGAACTAAAGGGGCACCTTTGTGGCAACCTTTGTGCCACTGAGGACTTGATCCTCAGCTGTTGCCTTGGTTTACATGAATGCAAATAATTAGAGCCAAACATGACACACCTATTTTTCACTGACTGAATTGAGACAGTAGGCTGTAGGAAGAAAAGTGATGGGTATTATTCTTTGCAAAGAGAGAGTGGGGGAAATAAAGATGCAAAGACATCCAAAGATAGATATATTTTTCTTTCTTTCCTTGAAATTTAAGTGTTAGTTTTGTGTGCCTGAAAGCTTTCCACAAAGAATCCGAGTTAGAAATCAATATTTTTGATTAAAAACAGTTACTAAATAAATATGATCTGTCTGTAGCATCTAGCAGTTAGGTTTCTTTTACATCTTTGTTGTCTCTTTTTGTTTCTCAGCCCAGTACAGTTGTTGGGTGTGGGGAATGTGGTCAGAGGAATTAATTTCAAATTCCCTTACTCTTCTGAATGTGTTCCTTAACTCAAATGGGACAGTTTAGGCAGGTTTTGGAACCAGTTTATCTGTGCTATATAAACTGATTTCAATCGCAGTTGGCACAAGTCTAGAAACTCCTTGAAATGACCACAGAATTGTTTGTGAGAGCTCTGCAGGATAATTTTCCCCTTGCTTTCCCATTTGTCTCAAAAACTGCTCTGTCAATGCTCTTGTCATACACTTTGCTGACCAGAGACTACATTAAGACAAAAGCTCCTAATATTAAGAGTGTATTTCTTTCTTCCCTTTAGCTTCTCTGACTCATTGAACCCAAAACTAGTGTCATTGACCTAACAGATTAAATAGTTCATTAGCATTCATATCTTCAATTGTGTATATCAGCTGTTTGTTTCCACTACTGTGTGCAAAATTCTTTTGGACTACAAAGATGACACTGATCAGACGACTCTGAACTGAGGCATCCCCCAGAGAAAAAAAGATCCTGCAAATCCAATGTCAGTCTGGTACTCTGTGGTGCTTAAGACAGTTCCATATTCAAAAGCAAAAGGTTATGAACGTGGTTAGAAGCTGAAGGAGGGAATAGCATGTAAGCAATTTAGGCAGAAGTTTTTTATCAATGTGGGATAATCAGAAATTTTAAATTTTAAAGAAACCAGTGGTCATCAACATAAAAAAGGTACATGAAGAGCAGTTCTAGGCAACTGCCATAGAGAAAGATAGAATATGTTAGTTGTGGGAAAGATCAACAGCATTGTGCCAATTAAATGTCACTTGAGGAGTTTCTTTAGAATCTGCATTTAAAAGTTTTGTCAAGTTCCAGAAGGCCCAAAGCGGGAAAACATCAGAGTAAGGGGCTCTGATGAGAAAATGACAAGATATGGGTACATTGCAACTAGGACATGAGGACTCACATATTAATACAATGACGCACTTGGATCCTTTGTTTTTACTGTCTCTTAGCATGGAGCAGGGAGAGCTAGGCAGGTCTTGTGAAATAGTGACATTTAAATGGCTTCTGTAAGGCAAATATATTGAATAAAGGAAGAAGACTGCTTTACAGTCAGGCACTGAAACTGTCTGTGCTAGCAGGTCACTGGAAGACAATGCAGTGGATCTTTGGAAGGTACTGCAGTTTTTATAATTATTAAAACAGTAATTTCCTACTTGAGTGTTTGAATGTTGAGAAGTTTATTTGTTAGGTGATGCAGGACAGCATGAACAAATAAATGAGATGATTCAAAGAAAAACATTGGGAAAGCAGGGGGTATGGAAAAGAGGGTGCTCTAAGCTAAAAGGAAGCAGCAAATTACAAATTCAAAAGTTAAGACTACTATCAGTATATCTTCTGTTTACAGTGCACTGAGATTAAACAGGAAGAGATGGGACATGCCACTGCAAACCAGAGTTGGGCCTGGGCACCTTTCCATCTTCTGCTTGCAGTTTCCTGGCAAAGATGTTTGACTTTGTTGCTTGGCAATCTGGGGGTCTGGGGAAAAGGACAGGACAGAGGTTTAAGGGCGGTATAAGGTTTGTACTTGAGAAACATAATCCAAGGATGGACTGGGAAGCTGTAAATCAGAATTCAAGGCAAATGTAGGTCTCACGAGCAAGCTGCTTTGTGAGAAACTGAATGCTCTCAGTGTCTGACAATGTATCTGCATCATGAATTCACCTTTTAGGAGTAAATGTCCTCTGGGAATTTTTAGCCTTACTCATAAACATTACACGCCAAACAATTCCTTCTGGTATAGTTGATGTAGAGGTGAGGCTTTCTGCAAGTTCAGAGTGTAGCAGTAGAATATTCCCAATTAGTGCTTGGGAATTTTGAGACCCCAAAAGTGCTCTTGGTATGTACTTTAAGGCTGTGATTTACTTCTCAAGCATCCCATTATCCTTGTCAGCTTGAGTGGGATTATTTGTGTTCTGTTCATATTTATCTGTTCAGGAGGATAAATCTCAGCAGACCTACGGTTCAAGTATTCAGTGGCTTACAGAGGAGCTGTGACTCCATCATTCTGTGCATACATCCAAGCTGCATGATAAGCAGAATTGTGCCAGTCAGCCCTTTGACAGAGAGTTAGGGTGGACAGAGCTAGGATATATCAGCAAGACCTTTATCCTTGCAGTTTCGGACTGCACAAAGTACTGTCCTGGCTGTCTCCAAGCTGGGTTGCCTTTTTGTCTCTGCTGAACAGCTGAGCATGTGTGGAAATGTTTCCTGGCACTGAGGCTGGCCATTGCAGGATGGTCTGAAAGAACAAGATGGTTGTATGAAAATTGGGCATTGGGAATGGTCGTGGGCATAACCTAACCCCTAAGTTGTGCTCAGAATAATTTGGAAGACTGCTAGTTAAATCAGAAAATTATATTGAAGAGAGTTCTAATAGTTTAGAATTGCAAACTACCATGTTCCAAAGTCTAGAAGTACACCCTGGCTCCATTTCATGTGTTAATGTTGTTATATAGTCTATTTGTTTGACTTTCACCATGTCAGTCTCTCCAACGTTTCTAAAACCCTTTACAAGCAATTCAGAAAAAGAAGGCCCTCAAGCAGAGATAAATAGCTTATAGTAATGTAAGTAAACTGAAAATGCTGTTGGAACTGGACTGCTTAGTTCTGGTGCTGTGTGTGGTCAACACTTGAAGCAGAAGTTTCTCATGCTGGTGGTTGAGATGCCACTGGGGAACATGAGATGGGCTCTCCCAGCCACTGCAGCTATGCTGATTGTGGGTCTAAAGCCAACAGTGTTAGAGAGCAAATCTATGCTAGATGCAGCGTTTGAAGTTGCATTAAGTAAATGGTGCAGGGACACCCCAGTGCATCTTTCCTCTAAAGAAGCTTTGTGTTAAGAAGTTAAGAAAAGGAAATGAGATCTCTTTCACTTGATGCCAGTTTGCTGTGTAGATGTCTCCCATCCACTTCCCTGTAGGGAACATCCTTATATTTGAAGCAGGAAAATGGTGAATGAAGTTACCTAGGTTTCAGCACCCATGTGTGGCAGCAGCTTGCTGCATAAATCTTATTGGGAAAGAGGCGCAAATCCAATCTCATTGAGCTTCATGTTCCTGATTAGTATTTTAGCAATATTAATGCTCATCAACCTGCTACATGGTCTTTGAGAGGCTAATTAAGCATTACTCCTAATAGTCTTAGAGATGTTGCTGCAGAGATACCAGAAAGAAGGGGAGGATTGCTATCATTATGGGACAGAGGGTGCAGGGAAAGGAAAAGGGCAGAGGGATGAAGGAGCAGTTGCTAGAATCTGGGAAAGTCAGAGCAATGTCTGTATGCTCATCTGTGGGCCCCTCTGCATATTAAGAGGGTTTTTGAAATGGCTGTCTCTGTGGTGCTTGGGTACAAGGGAGCTGCCCTCCCCTCGCCTGTGTCCCTCCACTCTTTGTCTTGGTCCTTTGCTCCCACTGCTCTGTGGTGCTCCTGCCTCCCCCTTGTGCACATGCACCCCTCTGCTCGCAGCCAGGTTCATCAAAAAGCAAGTGTGTCTCCATGGCAACAGAGAGACAGCTGAAAAATGGCAGCTAAATGCAGCTGCCCCTCATTTAATATCGACTCTGGCACTGACAGAACAGATAATGGGCAATAACACACCATTATGCTGCGGGGAAATGAAATGCTTCAGCAGACGCCTGTCATGCTGCAGGGATTTATTTGTTACTGTACCAGCAGAGATTTCTCTCCCCTTCTGTCTATCACTTCTTCTCATTCCCTCTTCTTTTTCTCCTTCTTTCCCTTTTCTGCCTGTTTTCTCCACTTATCCCTTTTGCTTTCTTCTATTTCTCTGTATTCCTTTTTTCTTATTTTTCTCCTCTCCCCACCTCTTTTCCCTCTTGCTTTCTCTATCATGTTCCCTGGTTTTATTGTACCTGGTGTTGAAAATTGCTGTGTCTGAAGCCCAAGGGTTTTGTGAAGCTCCAGGCCTTTTGCACCTTTCAGACTTCCCATGTACTTCCTAGTTCTCCCTTTTGTCTGTGTGCACGTGTCAGTATGACTCTAGTGAGGCTGAAGTTTTCTGAAGGAGCCTTCTACCACCATATTTCTGTGGGCTGTGTTTTATTTTGGCAAATAGAACACAATGTAATGGAAGTTTTTGATGGAAATGTAGAGGAAAGTGCAAGTGGAAGGGATGTATTGCTTCTTGTGGTGCCAGAGTTTATGACCACAGCTGACCACAGAGTGCCCAGAGGTTGTGCGGATTTCATCTAGGTTGTGGATCGTGTTGGTTTCTAAATGATTCCTAATGTTGTGACTCTTTCACATCGTAATTATTCAGGGTTATTTTCACTTAGTAACTGCTCTGGGTTTAAGTTCTCTAAATGTCCTGCTTGTGCAAAGATAGGAGAACAAGGGGCACTTACGATAGCAAGTGATCCTCTCTCAGGATTTTAAGACCTGTTGCTCTTCAGATAAAGCTTTGAACTAAACAATAAACTTTCAGGTACCTACCTTTTAGCTGGAAGAAATTGAGACCTGTGAAAGTCATTGCTTGGACTCAAAGGCTGCTCTGGCATCAGTAAAAGGGCTGTCTGAGGATGCAGGTCATGCAGGCAAGGCATGCTCTTTTCAGTACAGACCACCTCTTCCACATTTTGTTGCAAAGAACCACGAAATCCTCATAGACATATAATCATATGGGTGCATCCATGGGAGTGACCTTCACAGATCATCAGGGTCTAGACATGCATTTGATGGGTAGAGGAGGTATCATCTTATCCCACAAAATGTACACCATCTTGCAGTACGAGTTCCTAATCACATGATGTGGCAGAGCTCTGGCAGCTGCCCAGTCCCTAGTTACAGCAGCTATGACTTTGTAGCTGTGTCCAGAACCACATCACATCAATCCCAGTCTCATGTTGGTGTCCTGGAAAACATGCCTGATGCAGAACTTGTTTGACTTGACTTGCTTGTACCTATGACTTCATTAACCTTGTTGTGCAAAGAGCTCATTTGAATACACATACACTTTATAAATTCTTTTGTTAGTGTGCTTGGGCCCTTATGAAAAAACCATGCTAGTAAACTTGTATTTTCTGCCAGTGTAACAATATCTTCACTCATGATTTTGTCATTGTTGATATGATGATTACAGGGGATATATTGGATGGATTTTTTTTTTGTACACCCAAGTGCCTGTGCCATTATATCTTAAGGTAGGAGTAGGCCTAAATTCTCTAAGTGATGTATTATAGACATTGTGCCATATGGACCTAGAAGAGGATCATTCTTCTTTTCCCCAAGTGTGATGGAGTGAGCAAATCTAGCTAAGCAGATTTTTACAAAGCAAATTTTGCAAGGACTCATTGCAATACAGTTTTAAGCAGTACCAAGCTTATGGACCCCCTTGTTATTCTAGCAAAGCCTTGTTGTTCTAACCCAGTCTTTGAGAAAATACATTGATCATGACTTGCAAATCATCTACTTTTTTAGTACGTGGATAATTTTTGATTTAAAATTCCAGGGCTGTGGAGTAAGTGCCCATTGCTTGAATCCTAGCAGTTTCCCAGAAATATTTACACCTCTGAGTAAAATCTGTACAACGACTCCTAAGTTTGCCAAGTTCGTCAGCCCTCACTGTGATTTGTGACAAATTAGGGTGGAGGGAATCTTTAATACAATAGCAGGTAAGATAATAACTGCTAGGGGAAAGCAGATAATGAGAAAGAAGGAAAGATCCTTTTGTCTTATGTCCTGGTACACCCTCATATCTCTGCAGAAGAGCTTTTTTAAGCAGAATATTTCCAAAATATCAGCATACATCCTAAGTACCTGATTTTATTTCCTTCTTCACTGCAAATGTAGAGCATGATTCTCAGAAGTCCTCTTAGGACTCACCGATGAAATAGACAACTTTGAGACCGCAGCTTGATTTGCAGTCGAGTGGTAAAATAACATTCATCCTCACTGATACTTTGGTTATGTTTCAGTAGACTTTGGGAGCAGCTCTTAGGCAGCTGTGGGTTTCCCACTTTTACACTACTTTAAAATTAAACCCTGCTGTAAGATATTGAAACAGTAGGAAGGTGACTTCTGCTTTAGGTTTCAAAGAAAGCAAGTTGGAGTCCAAAACTCCTTAATTGCTATAATTCCACCACTTCTCTGAACTGGGAGATTTTTATGTATAAAGGCTATTCAGAGCTCTGTCTCTCCACAGCTGAAATGACAGTGAACTGACCCCCATTTCAGTTGCATACCCTGCCAGCTTCTTGAGCCATGGTGCTTATTAATGCAATGAGCAAACATGGAAGTGTCTCAAGGGGATTTTTTTTCTGTTTTTTCTTTTTCTTTTTTTTCCCCCCACTCTCCCAACAAACCTGCAGTCATTAAGTGCCATCATGAGAGAGGAATTGGCTTGTTAAAAAGAAAAGCTCTGATTTTTAAAAATTTTTCGTTTATGAAGAATCCCATCAGGAGCAGGCTGTGATTAATACACATAATTGAAACAAATTGCAGCTAACTGCAGAAAAGTGTCTCCCAGCTGCTGACAGAAGGAAATTGCTGACAGCCTTTTCCTATTCAATGAAGAAATGAGAGAGAGGGAGAAGGGAACCCTGCCCAGCCCATGCAAACATATGGCCACTGTGTGCGCATGCACGTCCAAAAGCCCTTGTGCACCCAGTGCACATGTGTGTCATTGTGCATGAACCTGCATGTGCAGACATGCCACATGCATTGGTGCAAACCCAGCTTTGCAAGCATTTGTAAGGACTGTACCTGTGTGCAGGTAGGATCCCTCCTGTCTGGGTGCCTGCCCTGCTGAACACGCTGCGTGCCCACCTGCAGTGTGACAGTAATGTCAGTTTAGTGAGAGCTGCCCTAGAGGCACCTCCACAGAGAGGAGGCTCCAGCTGTGTGTGTGCTTGCACATGTGAAGCTGTGTACTCACATGTGAAACAACAGAGACTGTCTTCTACAGGGAGCCCTTCCTCTGGCTTTATGTTTAGGAGGATAAGGCAAGCTCAGTTCTGGCTTTTAAAATGTCTTCCATCACTAAAGGTTCTTCTGTCCCTTTCACCTTTTGTTTTTCATGCTCCCTATCTGTCATTAACAGTCTAAACAGAAAACAGACTCTGGAGATGAGTCTGAAGCTGAGAGCCATCTTTGATTGAAATGCCATACAGATGGCTAATGGGCATACATCAGAGCTTTGTCTGGCCCAACAAGTTGCTCTGGAGAGGAATTTGGTATCCATACTTCATTCAGTTGCTGGTTTCTGCTAAGACAATCAGTGACTGGGTTACGGTGATTGTTTTGCGATGCGCATTTATCACGTAAGTGCCGTTTATAGCTTGCCCATCCAGTGATGTGCTCCCCACACAGCCATGTGACTGCTTCAAAGTAAGAAACCCAGTGCACTGAGTGGGCCACAGAAACACCAGTCAGCACAAGGCAAAGTTAGAGACCTCTAGGAGATTGTTAGTAAGATCTAACAAACTGGCTGGCAAAATCTGCAGTGAGGTTGATGCTCTAATATTAACTGGACACATTTTCTTGTGGTCATCTGTTGATTTTATAATCTGAGCTTTTATTCA
The DNA here is from genome assembly GCA_013400495.1 of Nicator chloris. Taxonomy (NCBI): domain Eukaryota; kingdom Metazoa; phylum Chordata; class Aves; order Passeriformes; family Pycnonotidae; genus Nicator; species Nicator chloris. The sequence continues at coordinate 43,746 of WAAE01003775.1, read as the reverse complement.
TCACTGTGTAAGGGCATTTTTACTTTTTTAGAAGCAAGCAGGAACATCAAGTATGAGTTATTTCCAATGTATCTGCCTTTAAAGCTGATTGCTGCAGTGTGATGCCAGTTGGTAAAAAAAAAAATCTTCTCATTGTAATTTTTCCCACTGAAATAAAGCCATGAAGTCTGTAACCACATGCATATTATAAGTGTTATAAAAACAACTTGCTTGAACTGGTCCCTAATCTGTTATTCCCTTTCCCTCTGTGCTAGTGTTCAGTGTAAACACATCAATACGAAGCAGTTAGCAAACAAACATTCCTTTATCAGAGGCGCACGTCGATCCCAATGGAAGCCTAACACCTCAGGCAGGCAGATGCAGCAGTGGGAAAATAACTGATAAACTCAGATGTTACAGGTTATGGATTGTGTTTATGAATTAGTGACTTGTAGTAGATGCAGCCAGGGGGGTGATGGAGGGCTGGAGCCATTGACATTTGAAGTTCAACCCAGGAAATGGTGCATTTGTCTCTAGCACTATTGAGGGAGCTTCGGAAGAGTCTGAGAGGAGTTCAATGAAAAACCGAAATGCTGAAAGAATTTAGACTAATACCAGGTGGGTGGTGCTGGAAGGAAGGTAGCTGGCTTAGATTATTACCATAATAACAAATCACTCAGAAGCAAGTTAGACTGAATTTGCCTGTTATAAAACAAACACATGTACTCTTTTAATTCTCAGGGAAAGCAAGCTAAGCTAGTGTATTCACATCGAGGCATGAGTTCCCTTGTGTTTACTGAAGGGTAAGGTGATGCATGTGGGCAGCTGCCACGCAGGAGTTGATGTGATGTATTCCACATGTTTGCCTAGTGCACAGAGACTCAAGTGCCTTGCCTCTCAGTCAGGCAAAGAAGGTGCTTCTGCTGCGCAGAAGGCAAGTTTGCCATCGCTGTAATCTCCTCCTGCCCCTTTAAAACGCCCCTTGCAGCTAAGGAAGTGTCCCAGCTTTGTTTTAGTCCTCGGTGGTTATGGAATGTTGATGCAGAGCTGTACATACAAGGTACGTCCTGCTCTGGAAAGAGTAATTGTTACAGCCAGTAGACAGAGCTCTGTTTTATAGAGGTGAAAAAGCAGGCACAGGTGAAGTCTGGAGGTTTATAAGCCTGCAGGGCTGTAACCACTTGAAGGATCGGCAGGGCTGACCACAGCCTATTCTGACTGGTGCTTGCATGACTATCAGAAATTGTAGCTGGTGGGAAATTGCAGTTCCTGTCAAGGATCATTTCTGTCTTTTGGGGCTGAACAGCCGCAGTTCTGCCAGGTGAAGCAATTTTAGCACATATATATAAACCACCCACAACTAAAGGAACTTTATGGAGTTGCTGCAGTTCTTGTAAGAAATTGAAAATGAATTCTTCATTTACCCCCACTGAGAAACAGAATGTTTGGGGCCAACAGTCTTGTTTTACTAGATGCTGTAAAATATTGAGGTCAGCACTAACATTTGTCTGCTGCTATCTCTGCAGCTTGAGAACTTGTTTTGACTAGCATTCATTGAGGAGGCCATTTAAGAAGACATTCCCAGGTGAGGAGGGCACAACTGTGTCTTATGATTTATGCATTGTGATATGGTCAAGCCAAGCAGATCACAGAAGTTCAAAATCTGCTCATCTGTAGGACAAAGAAACAGGGAAGTGGTGCTCCAAGAAAGTGTATAGGCAACAGCAGGAACGATTGTGATCCTCTGTGGGCTGCAGATGGTAAAGCTTGATGTTGCAAATTGCCAGGTAATTGTAAAAACGCTTTCAGTATTGCTATGTCCTAAATGCAGTGAGTTCTCTTCCTTCTTTGTCTTCCCAGACTAGTTAAGTTATACAGTTCTCTTTTGTTCAGTCCCTTGGTGGGATTGACGGATAGTGGCAAGCAAGAAAAAAAAAGTGAAATCGGGAAAAATGATTTAGTGAAGTTTCTTTACTTTTTTGTGTCAAGTTATCTGCATGTAATGATAAAACTGCATATATATGTATATCTAGATAGATCAACTATATGATCAATACAGTGTTATATGATTTCATCCCTCTTATTTTTTTAGTTCTACAGAGCTGACAGAGTTGTGAGAAAATAAGTTATACCTTGTTCTGATACATGCTTTAACAGGAAAGCTCTTAAAATTACAATGTGAAGGCCAAATTTTGCCAACAGTCCTTTTTCAGCAGGCCCATAATAGATCATGGTGCTATGAAGGTATGGGTAGAACTTGTTTTGATGAAATTCTGTTGCTGGACAGGACAAAGAAAGATTTCAGCTTCTCTGTGATTTTACAAAGTAGTGACAGACATAGAAGTTACAGGGGAGAAAAACCACCAACACTTATTTTTTGTTGGAACAGGCACATTTGACCAGAGAGCTGTCAAGAGACAAATAGGAGGCTCTTGAGGTTACAAACTGGCAGAGTCCACTTTCAGAATTGTCTTGTATTTTAAACCCAGTGATGTTTTTCACATAGCAAGGGCTTCAACAATCCGTCTTGTTGGCCATATGCATGGGATACCCAAAGGTTTGCTCTATGGGTTGTGACCAAAACTGCCATCCTAACTTCCCAAAATCTCTGACCAGCTTTCAGTACCAAAATGACAAGACTGTGGTGTCCCTGGGTTAATGGCGTTGTTGTTATGTGAGAAAAAGGGGGACAACACTTCAGTGAAACAGGAATTGGGAAGTATTTATAAAATATACAAATACCCCTGGTGTTTAGATAAGAATGAGAGTCTTTGCTACTAAAAAAGAAACCAAATCCCAAACCCCAAAACCACAGAAGTCAAGGCCCTCTAGGGTAAACTCATCTCCAGGAAAATAATGGCAGCACCTTTCTGAACTGAAAGAGAAACACAGGTTTTTCAACAGTAGTTGTAGCACAAGGGCAGTGTCACATCTCCTGCTGAGAGATTTGAAAAGTAATTTTTATAACAGTTGGGCTTTGCTTGTAAGAGTAAGAATTACATCAGTTCTGACCTTCTAGCAACAGGCTTAGGAAAAATAACACGAACACAGATACCAGCATGACCGCTGTCTTACATCCAGCAGTATACCCTCACTGATTGCCATAAAATTGCTCCTTATTTTCCACAAGGCCAGTGACTTCAGTTTAGCTTTTAGTACTGAGGGGAAGCATGGGTTTGGCTGTTTTTTATTGTTTTTAGTTGATATACAGTCTTGATAATGTGTACAAGGCTTTAATAAGACTGTGCTACCCAGTAGCTTGAACTAATGAAAGCAGCTGGGCTCATTTTTGGTGCTGCCACATCAAGATATGAAAGTCATTCCATTGATGATATGAAGTTACTAATTTTGAATGAGCTGATAGAAGAGCTGTTATCTATTATTGCAAATAGCATAGATAATTTCAGAAATTTATGAAAACAGATGAGCTGATAAGTATTTAAAGGTAATTACAGTATATACTAAGCATCAATTTTTACTGCATTGAAATAAATGGATATAATATGTATATATCAAAAGCCACATGGGAATAGCTAAGAAAGATTTACAATCATGGCATAATTTTTTCACTTGAATACAAAAATCTTCTACTATAATGAAATATTTATTCTTACAATGTCTTTTGATTTGTTGAGGTTTGAAGAGATCTTATGTACTTCCAGTGATTAGCTGGAATACTTTTGCCTGAATACCTTTCTGTTCATCAGCATCCCTACCATCCAGAGATGCTAAACTGACACATATTTTGCACTGCTGTTGAGCTTGTCCCACTCTCTAACCTTAAATGACTTTCTGTACCTTTTAACCTACTCCTGTGTCAGTCTTGTCTGGGTTGCATGCAAAATCTTCAAAAGCATGCTTAGTTTTCCACAGGTGTCTAGATGAATTAGACGCCACATCCAGATGACTTCTGTGGAGCTTCTGGCAAACTTTTGTTCTGTGAACTGTACAGCAAACTTTTTCTGTGAACTTTCCTCAGTGTCATCTAGCTCCTATTTTGAACATGTAAGGAGTTGTTAAGATGGAAGAACATGTTCCCTTTGGAGGTTATGCTATTGCATTGAATTATATTAAAGAACCAAAATGTAATAATGGTGCTCTTTTGCACACACAGGGAGACTACTGCAAAAAAGATAGATGTCTGCTTTTTCAAATTAGGACGGGAATTCTGTGTCCTAGGTTCTGCTCCTGAAATCTGAGATACATTAGCCTTGATCTTCAAGCATGTTGGTGGCTTGTACCTATTGCAGAAAATTCTGATAGTGAAGAGTGATTTCAGAAAATGCAATGTATATGGTTTGCCCAAGTCTCATGCTGAGCTGGCAGCAGAGCTGAAAACATTCAGATTTTTTCTGACCCTTTTTTGAGCAAAAAATCCCTTGAACAACTGGCTAGACAGTCCACTTCATGTTTGGGTGTTTGTGCACTCTTCATGGAATGGTCCTCCTTGTCATTATTGAAGGGACTATTAGACAGTTTTGTTATTTTAGGTGTTTCTAATTCAGGCAATATTCAGTTTAGGTTTTTTAGTAAAAGTATTAATGTGTGTTTTCTTAGGAACTAGTCCCATAACAGCAGAGGTATAGGAGGGCAGGCTGACACTTGTCTTCGCCTCCTCTGCTCTGTATGCCTTTTCTTTCTAGGAAGGAACTTTGCTCTTTATATCAGTTTTGGATGTATTTATTCAGACATGTATTTATTTGTGCATGGACTTAATGTCATATACATCACAGAAATGTTCCCTGTTCTCTACGCTTTTCATTCTTGTTTTACATGACCCTTGTTTTTGCACATAACTTTGCTACAGCCAAGCTGTAAAGACAGTAATAAACTGTGTTCGTGGCAAAATAAGGTGGAATGAAACCCTTATATAGATGCTTTCTGTCATTTTTATGTGCATCACTCTCTTCCTTCTGATGTAGTGCTGTCTATAGTGATCTAGAGTCTTCCCTTCCTTCAGCTTTGTGTTTCCAGCATTGTGTTAATTGTTTGTGGTGTATGGGTTTTTCAGCAGCGTGCAGGGAGAAAGGTCAGCTGTCAGAAACAGGCCTGTCCACAACTGATAAGGCATTCGAGAGATTGGATTTGACTCATTAAGCACCTTCCCTGTAGACATGGAGTCTGCTCTGCCGCAGAAAAAAACCTAAATCAGGAAGGAAAAAAGCCCAGGATGAAGTTGGAGCATGCGCCAGAAGCTCTGGCACACCCTCCCTCTCACCCCCATGCACAGTGCCAGTTCCGTACGCTTCCACCACACTTGTGTCCTTGTGCACTGTGGACATCTGTGCTTGTGCCCTGAGACTGTGTGTGTTCACTCCAGTGTTTACACCTGGGCAAGACACACATTCATTTTTTCTGTGTACGTATGTGTGTGTGTAAGTCCTCGTGTGTGTGCTCTGAAGTTACGTGGGGAAAATGCATTTCAGTCCTGCCCTCAGATGTGTACTGTAAGTTGTATAAGGGTGTTAATTATCCCACACTTTGCACGTACACAAAGTGCATCCACTTCAACCCTATTTTGCGTGTTTCTTGCTCTTGTAAATCTCTTCACACTAAGGTCGTTTCCTTTCATGCTGTAACAAAGGGCACACCTCCTCTTCATGTCTGTCTATTGTGTTTGTTCAGCTGTACTTTGTCTGCCTTTCCACAGGAATATGCTGTGTAGGCAACTGTCCTTCCTATACTGCATATATGTGTCCATTGCCCTGGTAAACATGCATGGAACTTGCTGCTGTATACACATAGCAGAAGCCTAGCATGTTTCTCATTGCATACAAATGCACACATTTTTGCCCCTAAATAATTACTGGTCAAAGCTGCTCTGCCAGCTTGTAACAGTCTCTTGCCTGTGGCTTTGTTTGAGAAGAATAGTTCTGCCTCAAATTGGGTTTGGAAACTGCTACTTCCATAAATGATCCTAATGATGTCTCACAACGAGCATAAAGGAAGGGCAGCAGTAGTGTTTGGCAGTGTGCTTTGATGCCCTGGCAGTGCTGGGCTTCCACATGTACCCACTCTGCAGTAACACAGAAGCTGTGGGAAGCTGACATTACTGCAGTCTCTGTGATACCGCTGGTGCTGCTCTGCCCCGCTCTCGTCTCTCTTCCACTGCACTTTTGCTTTTCACCTTCCTTCCCATCTCCCCTTTCCCATGGGCATGGCTTTCAGTACCGCTCACTGGTATTGAAAAGGATAATTTTGTGGATCATTATTGTGTTATTACAGTGATTAGCGGTAACTATTTTCTACTCCCACTTCCCGCTGGAAGGATGCCCAAGGGGCTCCCTGCTCAGCAGCAAGCGCGACGCTTGCTGGAAGGCTGCTGCCAGCACAGACCCACGGGCCTGCGGCAGCACACGCTCACCTCTGGCAGTGCTGCCTCTCTCCCTTCTGCCCCTGTCTTTGTGAGCTTCCAGCCGCTCTCTAAAATAGTGCTGTTCAACAGAAGACGGAATTTTGCCTGCGGTTGGGCTCCTTACATGTACTTCTGTTCTGAATGCCCTTTCAACTTCCTCTCAGCGCTGGTGTAAATCATTTTTGTTCATTCCTGTGACAGTCTTGGAAGACTTTCTCCGACAGCTTTCATGCTTTTTCTCCTGAGCAGGACTAATCATACCACACATGTAGGGAACTGTGATAGCTACCTAATGTTCTTCCCTTTAATGGTATGACTTTTACTAAGGCCAGAAAATTTTGGAGAGACCTTGTCTTCAGTGTGGTAAGGAACAAAAATGCCAAGTGCACCATTTTAATAGCTGCATCTTGGTGCTCTTGAATCTGCAGCCAGTAATAAACAGGTCTAAATGCTTACAATCAAGATTAATTATTTGATGTTTTGTTAGAGGCATGCCACGATGGTAGGTTGAGAGATCTCTGGAGACAGGGTTGCTCATGGAACATGTGGTTTATTTGGAAGGGCCGTGGGTGACAGAGCCCTGCTCTCAGCTACCAGTCCCAGCTGAGAGGGTTGTCCCAAGAGAGTCCCAAAGAGGGAGAAATTCCTGTTACAGTAAGTTTTATCCCATTCCATGTTGAATATTGTATTTACAGTGACCAACTGGTGCGAGACACAAATCCTACAGAATTTACATATAGCCTATGAGAACCACTACATTTGAATAAGGCACTACCTTCTAAACCTTAATGCTAATCTCTAAAATACCCTCTTCCTGCCTTCTCAGCAGGCCCCTTCCTGCATGGTCAGGGGTATTGCCCAATATCCTGTCTTCTGGTCCGGCATACCTCACATCTCAAAAACCACTGTCATTTCTATTTCACTTAACAGGCTTTATGTTTTCAGAACCTGTTGCCAAGCAATCCTATTTATAAGATTTCCCTGTATCACCTTCCCCAACAATGTTTGACTTCTGATTTTTAACAGGCATGAAGAGTAAGGGTTGTGTGAAATTGGGAATTGCAGCTGGGATACTGATTGCTGCTGAAGAACAGTAAATCTCTCTTGGGGAGTGAATATAGTGTTAGATGGTTGTTGGCCAGCACATTGCTTCAGTTTGTTGGGTTTGGTGGGGTTTTCTTTTTTGGTTGGTGTTTTTTTTTTTTTTT
>WAAE01003775.1:0-36162 GCA_013400495.1 Nicator chloris | reverse complement strand
TTTTTTTTTTTTTGTCTGTGTAAAGAAACAGCACTTTTGGTCAAGAATATGTAGATGAAAAGGTGATGGATTAAGAGCTCAGGTGTATGCTTACACACTCTTACCTGTACTGTCACATGTGCTCTACAGAGAGAGGAAGATGGGCTGGGCAGCAACCCAGCAGTAGAGATGCCTCTGTGAGAGCAGGGCTGGTGAACATGGTAGACCTGGAACTTCATGGTCATGGTCCTGTGATGTTCTCTCATCAGTTTGCACTTTGCTGAACATTCAGCCTGTGAGGAAACATTTTTACTGGGTGATGTGTTCAGTGACTGGCATCCAGATATTTTAGAGTGATGCAGCAGGAAAATAAGAAAACTATAAAAATTGCAGAGTGAAATAAAAACATAAGAAAAAGTAAATAGAGCGGCAGTGGGAATTGCCCTTACCTGTGCTTAGCATTGAGGAATCTAGAGGAGGTCTTATGCTCAGCAAATCATCCTCATATCTCTTGACAAAATTTGTAACAACACTGCTTTTTCTCTACCTTCTGGAACTAGGAGTGAGAGTAGCAAAATAGTTCAGAGAAATGAAAAGTATACTTTGTTCAACCAAAACAAATTGTGAATTTATATGACTATATCAAATTCTTTCAGGCAAATTATTGTAAAAATTGATTTATTCAGCATCATTCATTTTAAAATAAACATGTTTCATGCTTCCATTTTAAAATGGAGTTCTGTTTTTTTTAAAGAAATATATTTTTAAGGTTGTGTAAACTGAAATTTTTAAACTTCATTTTGGGTTAGGGGAGGCAGTGGCACAGAATTGTTTTTTTAGTCCCTGTGGTCAGCTAATCAGAACATAAAGAACAAGCACAGCTCTAAGTACACAGTGCCATGGTCAGACCAATACCTGGAGTTTATAATTTCTTTGACAGAGAATGCAACATCACACACTGATACCAGTACAGTTGTTTGTATTTAGCAAACAATGGAAAATAGGTGGAGAAGAGGATGCTCAGGACACTTTGTACACTGCATATGCACTAGATTGGTACAGGGCTTCTCCTCACAGATGTGGAACATTTCTTGGTTTTCAGAGTTTTGTTGAACTCACAGAGTGTTCTTTTCCCATAGGTCTCAAGGACTTAACCTATATTTTTATCTTTATAGTACAGCTGAGGTTAATTAAGTGCCTCAGGTTGCACAGTGCATCAGTGGCAGAGTTGAGGATAAAAAGCTGGGGTTCTGACTTCCAGGCCTCTATTTTGCCATTTAGATCAATTTTAATGAGCAATTAAAAAAAATGATGTTACCAGACATATGCAATAATCTTTTGTAGATGTGTCATTTATTCATTTTCATTATTGTAGTATTAATACTTTTGTCATCAAAACATTTTAGCAAGAAGGTTTTTATGGCTGTGTTTTTCAGCTATTTTGTGTGCAGTATTGGAGGAGTTCAGACACTTCTGTTTCTACATCTCTTCAGAAAAAGTCAATACGTGGTTTAGAGAATGCGTAGGGAACCTGTGGATCATATGATTGGCAAAACTAGTTTAAAAAATCTGTCTATGCTCTAGACATATGTGGACTAACCAGGAGGTTTGGTGTGGTATAACTGATTTATGTTTTTCCCTCTCAGAAGAGATGTTGTCAAACGACTGCAATATACTGTTGTGTGAAAAGGAGACTCCCGGCATTGACAAGCAAAATAGCTTTTCATTTGGGTGAATAGTTATTTATTTAGATGATAAGAGCTCTAACTGTATATTTAATAGGCACATACTCATACTTCAGAAATACAGGGCGGTTGTGCTTCTAACAGGCTACTAGCCCTGCCGCTGGTATGTGACAGTGATGTATGAAACTGCTTTATACGTTTAGTGCGTGTCAACTATTTGGAGGATTGGGAGCCTAGGGAAAATTTCTCTTTTCTTTGGGCTAAAGATTCAGGCACTGTCATCCCTCTTTCTTCCCTTGCACTCAGTCTTTGCTGTGCAGTGGTCCAAATTCATCAGGTGAAATAAGTCACTCTGCAGGGCTGGTTCTGGACGTCTTAGGCATGGTTTGCTGTCCCACAGGTCAGAGCCTCCTCTGTGTTGGAGCCAGGCCAAAGAGCATCATCCAAGGGCACAGGCAGACAAAAGCAGAGGTGGAACATGCAGTTCCAGAGCTCTCATGCTGTATCTTCAGATAAAGCAGTTCTTCCTCTTGTTTTCATTAAGACCTTAGCTGCACAGGGAAATAATAGATTAGTCAGGTTTGACAAAAACCCTTGAACATTCATTGTATTGCCAAGTCTCCTTGATCTCTTCTGGGCTTAAATTTGAGGACCTTTTAACAAGCATTCTGCTTTAGACTTGAAGGGTAATGGGGAAAGTAGCAGATAAGAGTAGAGGGCATGATTCATGCTAGGCACTTGATGTTCTCTGGTGGAACCTTAATGCTTCGTTTGCTCTTACTGGTGAGGTGAAAGCTTTATGCATAAGATTAGAGCAGCTACACTATGTGCAAAATTTGAGTTTGGCTTTGAAAGAGCACTGGCTGTTGAGTGCATCTCACCTTTGCTGTGGACTCCTGGGCTAACTCCTTTGCTGTGGACTCTGCTTCTCTGAAACATGATGGGAATTGTTGTCTTGCATTGATTCTTCCCCACACTGTTTCTGATGTTGTTATGCTGATTACTCTCTGCTTCCAAGTTACAAGTCATGTAGATGTAGTAAGTGAGATTTAGGAGCCTGAGGAAACAATAAATGAAAATATTTCTGAAAAATGTAACATTTTCCAGAATGGCTTAAAGTTAGTAGGCATTTAAGAGACTACTCTTTTTACTGTAGGACTCCAGCTCAGCATTTAATTTTGTCCGTTATAGCATCATTCTATGATTTTACAGACAATTTTTTTTTCCAACAGCAAAAATTCTTTTTCTTCTGAAAAATTATTCCCATAATTTCCTCGAGGTTAGAAGTCATATTCTTTCTCTAAGATTTAATCAATGCAATCAGTTCAGTCATCTCGTTATGACATTAATGTGACTTATATGTTCTTACTTTATAGTTTGTGGAATATAAATGCAGGCTATGACATGGCTCTCACAGCTTCCACATATCAGTATCACTGCTGGTGGTGCTTGGAAGATGCTTCATACACTGAAGAATGTATTGTAAACTATTTCTAATGTGTTTAAATAATTCAATAATATCTGTAAGACTTTTAAAAATTTGTTTTTGAATATTGAGGCCACAGAAGTGTGCTTGTGAGGGAGAAGGCATGGGACCTTATGAGAGAGTCTGATGAGTGGTGTTACTGATCTGATCAGGTGGTGTGAAGAATGGTTAGACTAGAAAAAATCAATTATTTGGATGTATTGTTTTTCCTGTTCAAAGGCTGGAAAGGAGGAATGCAGCAAAATGGAGGCTGCAGTAATCTGCTTTTTAGCTACTACTGGATTCTGTCACCATTTCTTTAAAATAAAAGCCTGTTTTTTTACTAAACTACTAAGCCTGGAGGTTTGTTTTAATGACATCAGTCTGGGCAAGGTGCTTTGACCACTTCTGAGGGCTTTTGTTAGTTTTAACACTCAGTCTCATAATGTTGACTGTAAACCAAACCCCAGTAAGGTAGGGACTGCCTCACAGAGCACCTGTAATGCAGCAAAGGGCAGAGGGGTGAGCAGCTGACCCTTGGTTTTAGGAGAGCTACTTGAGGTTTTCTTCAGGAGACTTCAGGAACGTCATTGCCCATTTTATATTTTTCTAAATATTTCTTAATTGTGTCTGGGACCAAAATTCCTGTTACGTGAGATGCTGCTCTTGTTGAGTATTAAACTTCACGCCCCTGAGCAAAATTACTGCTTCTAGGGTTTGCTGTTTTCAGCTTTGCAGTCATGAAGTATTTATTTTCAGGCATCATCCAAAACTGTGGAGGCTGCTTTCTCCAGCCCTTAGCTGGGATGACATCGTAGAAGGACTAGAGAAAAACAGGACATTGGTTTCCCTCCACAAATGTATGAGAACCTCTGGAATGAGCCCAGGATGGAGAGTTAGGAGTTCCTGAACTCAAATTCTTTCTCCATTATTGATTTTCTTGGTGGCTCTGAGTAAACCCATTAAAATGTCTGTGCATTGGTTTCCTCATATATAAATCAAACTGCTAAGTTTTCTGACAGGAATAGCAACAACTTTGGAGATAAAAACTGAAGCTAAAATTGCCACCTGGCTCTCCTGAAGAGGCAGTATAGCTATATAATGTATGGGAAGACCCTGGGGTCTTTACCTTTCCAGGGGACCTGAGACTCAGCAAGCTCTGGGCTTTCTTCAGGAGGGAGAAGAGCCAGGAGCTTGGCTTAGCTACTTGTTTGCTGTGCTTTTGTTTCTGTTCCTGCACTCAGCCTCTGAAATGTGCTGACGGCTGGTTTGGGTCAGTCTGAGACGTGCAAAACTGGCTTTGCCCTGTGGTGGTGATTGGTAACTGCTTAATGTGCTGGGTGTGTCTGCTAGGGATTGGTCAGAAAAGGGAAACATTTTCCCCAAAGAGTGGTGAGTGACTCCATTCACTCAAGGACAAGATCTGTGCGAGTTTGAAGATTCTGAGTTTTGCTTCTATTCAAGTGATTTTTTTGCATCTTGACTACGTGAAGGTTTAAGTCCAAGTGTGGAATTTTGTACAAATCTTGGATCTTTGAAAATCCCAGCTACTGCAGAGAATTTAGTTATGTGAATGAATTAGGAAGTAAATAATGTATTTAGATTAATACTAACAGGAGGAGTGGAAGATTTGATTCATTATATATACTGACAGATTCTGATTTTTGTATATCTATTAAGTATTAACTGAGTTAAAAATTAATTTTGCAAATCGTGCAGAAATTCAAACATATTCCAAATGTGTTTTAAGTAAATGTTATTTTATGCAGTTGCACTGCCACCCTTGAATAACTAGATCATCAATTCAATTAAATATCACTGACTACATACAGAGTCTCACATACCAGAAAAATCAGGGTTTGATGTATTGCTTCATGTAACATAAACCAAGGATCCCTGTTGGCTTTGAGTTGGATTTTTAGGTTAGCTTGTGTGTTGCTGTGCAGAAGCTGCTTGGTACACTACCACTCTTTAAGGAATACAGAAGATATAAATATCACAGTGCAATCTGTGGAACCTTCAAAACTGTACAGCACAAGGGTCATGAGCTAACGGGTGGTTCACTGCTCTGTGGTCTTCCAGGTGTCACCAGACTGTGTCTGAAAGCATAAAGAAATACTGGGACACCTGCAGCCTACTCAGGGCTTTTTCTCCTCATTCATGGTGCAAAGAACCTATATGCCTTTCCCTCCTCCATGCTCTCTGGTAATTTTCAGGTGCTTTTTGATCACAGCAATGGTGTATTTCAGAGCATCCTAACAGGTGGGACCGTATAAAGAGGCCATGCTTGGGAAGAAGCCTTTCATGTGGCCTGACAGAAGCTACTGTGCTGTAGCTTGGGGGGTGCACAGTCAAGCTCTTTAGGGCACATATTAGGCTCTGACTGCTGAAACCTTACATGAGATTGCTAAACCACATGGCCACTGGTAAGCTGTTGAGGAATCAGCAATTTGGACAATACGGTCTTAGAAAGTGTGTTGACCTTGGGAGTTGTGCTTATGAGTTGTGGCATGGACAGGAATGAATTTTGATTTCACAGTGAACCCCAGAGATATTTTAGAGTGTGGTGATCTGAAAATTTGAGTGTCTGTCCAGAGCAGCCACAGGAGGAAGAAAAACCTCATAACAACACATGAAACAGCAATAGCTGACATTCTCCCAAGAACAGGAAGGATACAAAGGTGGATAAAGTACAGAATCCCCTCTATGACAAGGACCAGCAGCAGATGACTGGAGCAAACAGGCAGATGACATAGTTGAATGCACCCTATATTAAAACCAGTGGTACAAGTAGGAGTAATATCTCTTTGAATTTGCTGAATTTTATCTGTTTTGATAAATCTTCAGTGGTTGCCTTAAATTACTGTTTAGATCTCTAATATGCTCTTTGCCTTCTCCATTGTACTGAACAGACCAGTGAGATTTCATCTAAGTAGTTGAGAAAGTGTAAATGAGCCCTATTAGTATGGTGTGTACTGAGTGAACAATCAACCTGCCAAGTCCCCCTTCACAAATGTGTGTTCAGTGCTTTGCACAGCTTCAGCTGTAGGGCAAAGGCTCACTCACAATGATTGTGTTTGACTCCTGCCCACAGACACTGGCTATTTGATGGGAATTACCTGTGGGTACATGGAGCGTGTGTCTAACTTGCTTATAGCACATTCTCTTCAGCTGGATCAGGAGTGACTAAGCAGGGGAATTGTAAATGTTGGGAGAGGGTTGATCTAACACTGACACAAGCATAAACACTTGGTGGTAGTTAAATGTATTCAGAATAAGATCAAAGAACCAAATAATTTGGAAGGGACCTCCAGAGGCTGTGTAATCCAACCATTAGCTTAGAGAAGGTCCAGTTAGTTCAGGCAGCTCAGGACTCTGCCTAATCAAGTTTTCATCAACTACTCCAGTACTCTGGGTATGGTAGTAGCCCTCTGCTGGACTGACTCCAGTATTTTGAAGTAATTTTTATATGAGGGAGCTCAGTGCTGGACAGAGCGCTCCTGATGTGATCTCACAAGTGTCCATTAGGGGAAGAATCACTTCCTTTGGCCTGCTGACTGCATTCTTGCTAATGCAGCAGCCAAGGATGCAGCTGGCCTTTGCTGCAAGGGCAGGCACTGCTGTCTTGTGCTCAGCTTGTCCTCTGGGACCACAGGTCTTTTCTATAAAGCTGCTTTTGAGCCAATGTGTGCTGCTGCATGGAGTAACTTGGGTGGCTGTTTGCTTGCAGGAGTAAAATGGACACATTTTACTGGACACATGTCTGGACACATGGCTCACTTACTGAAGTACAAACACACGTTGCTTCTGCTAGAGTCTCCCCTTAAATCAGCTCTTTCACTTGAGAATGTTATATGTACAAGCTGCAGTACTGTGCTGTTTGGTCACCATTACTTTATCCTGTAAGAACACAGATTTTACCATGTAGTTACTTTGCAAGAACGGCTATAACAACAAGTATTTTCCCTTCAGTCTTGTACTAATAAATTCTGACTAATCTTTATTGGGATTACTAAATGGGACAAAATGAAGCAGGAAAGTACTATTAATGCCAATGGAAATAGCACCAGCATTTGCTTTATGCAGTGATTTGTAAGCAATGATGGCTTGACTGCTTGTGCTATCTACTGCTCAGCCTTGCTTTCACAGCTGGGAGTCAGGAAGGTGCTGCAATATGGAGTGAGGGGTGGGGTCTATACAGAATCCGTTGCAAGTACCATTTCCTCCCAGCTGGCACTAGCCAGCCCTCCTCCAAGCCTTCCTGTCACTCTCCTGTATTTCATCCGCTGGATAAAATCAGGGTATGCAGCTGGCTCAAGTCACATAAGCACAATACTGTAGCAGAACTGACTTGAAGTGACTGGAAACCCAGGTAATGGGAAGCAGACCTCTAGCTCCCACAAAGGATTTTCATGGTATTCAAATGCTGCTTCCAGTTGTTGAGAAATAAGTGCAGTGGCTTTTGTTGTTGTGCATAAGAGATTTCTTTCCTCCGTAGGGAAATATTAAATGTTATGTGCTGTGAATAATTCTACTCCCCCCCCCCCCCCCCCCTTTTTTTTTTTTTTCTGTTTGAGAAAGATGTGCTTATCTAGCACAGATTTCCTGGATAAGGTGATCAGACAGGCAAAGTTCTCAGATGTTTTTTCCAGCACCATTACTTACATATGTGGACAAAATGTTCTATGTGGACTTCCTTCCCTCATGCTCTCAGAGAAGGAATCTGTTGGACACCTCATGTGGCTCTCTTGTTCGCTTGGTCTCTCATTCAGTTGAAAGAAAGGGGCAGCTCTGTTAGGATTGTATTCTGGTGTCTCTCCTAAATTCCTGTCAGATAGGTTAAGATAAGTTCAGATGGCAGTAATGCTGAATCTAAACACTGATCTTTGTGAAATGTTGGGTTTTTTAAATTGACACGTATGTGGTGATTGTGTTGTGAATAGTAGAGCTTTCCGTCCTTCTCCTAAAAAGGATGTGAAATGTCTCATAACAGTCCTTAAATGTGCTTTTCCTGGACTCCACTGCATACTGTTGAGCGGTCCCTATGGAGACAGTGCTGCAGTGAAGCTAAAAACACAGCACTGAAATTCATTGCTACCGACGGCCCTGCAGTTAATTCTCTTGGTAGCCATATTACAAAAGGAGCTCTACAGTTATTAGCATGCCTTGATATTTAGCTCCACAGTTGACAGTGCCGTGGGATGCTTAAATTTCATGACAACATTAAATCTCTTCTTGGCTGACTGCTGAACATTCTTTTGTTTCCCTTTCCAGCACGCGATGAGAACATGGCCACTTTCCGTGGCTCCGAATACCTTTGCTATGACCTGTCGCAAAACCCCATCCAGAGCAGCAGCGATGAGATCACGCTCTCCTTCAAGACGTGGCAACGCAACGGGCTCATCCTGCACACGGGCAAGTCGGCCGACTACGTCAACCTGGCCCTGAAGGATGGCGCAGTCTCCTTGGTCATTAACCTGGGGTCTGGGGCCTTCGAGGCCATCGTGGAGCCCGTCAATGGCAAGTTCAATGACAACGCGTGGCACGACGTTAAGGTGACGCGCAACCTGCGGCAGGTAATGGTGAAGGGGAGAAAGCGCTGGGGAGAATTTCGTTTTGTTTTATTGGGACAGCCAGATGGGAGAGAGTAATAGAGAAGTGGGGAAGCTCAGTGCTATTGCTAGAGTTCCTCCACCTATTCCGGATCTGGGTGCCTAAAGGACAGTGAAAAAACCCGTTAGTTGATGGGAATTTATCCCTCCTGCAATATCTTCATTTCCACTTCATTTATTTTCTATTTTTTTCCCAGTTTGATTTAATAATAAAAACTTGTGACATAATTTTACTTTCATCTCCCTTTTCCTTTTTTTCTTTTTCTGTTCTCCCTTTTACATTTTATTATTTCCTTAATTATGATTCAATCTTATCAGTAATATTCTTGTTGCATTTAATTACTATGGGAATAGAGCCTATTGCCAACAGCCAACGCTTTACACCTCTCTCCTTTTTCTTTCAGTTTTGTTAATTGGTTTAACCATTGCCATGATGTCCCAATTCTAATTCTGAAAGTCTTTTTCTTTTCCTTTTCTTTTGTGTGTGCATATGAGTGTGCAGGCTGGTGGGTATGTGTGTAATTATTTTAACTTTATAGCTTTGGAATTAATTGGCTGGAGTCTCTCTGAGTCTTCTTGATTCTCTGTTCTTCTTTTCTTCTTTTTGATTTTTTCCCCCTCTTTCTATTATGAGATTCTACTTTATTTCTTGTCTCTGCCTTGAGACTCTTCTGTTTGCTATGAGGACTGGAAAAGTGGAAGGATCAAACAGCCCCAAGCAAACCCAGATCAATCCAGCACCCTACAATTCCACTTTGGAAAAGTTTTTCTGATTTTTCCACTGTAATTTTGCACATCTACAGGCTGCTTTTCCTAGCAGACAACTATATCAGGTGATGTATTTGGTAGTAGGCTAGCCTTAAAATCCTGAAGCCTTTCTCATGAAATATAAATTTAGACATAAATAGATAAGAGAAAATTAAATAACTTTGCTCTGGAAGGTGGTAAATAAGTCACTAAGGCCCATCTGCTGCATGATAAATGAGGTTTGCACCTCATTTGAATAGGAGCTGTTTGATGTCTTGCTGATTGGTAGAAGAGCAGAAATAGCTTGTAAACTAAGATTTTAAATTAAATTAAAAATCGATTTGTGAAGACAATGTGACTTGTTTATTTTCTCATTAATGTCAGTATTAGCACAACCTTTAACCTTTATATAAGTTTATACAATATAATTTGTGGTAACATTTTACACTAGCTAAGAGCAAATGTGTCTGTGAGTATAGGATAATCAATGCCAGGAATCAGAAAAAGTCTCTACTAGTAGGGGTCAGTGGAAAATTTTTCTATTATTAGGACTTTGTCTTTCTTTTCAGTATTTGGGTTTGGGGCTGAAGATTTTTGTTTGTCTTCCACATCAGTTAATTTGTCTTCCCCTACAGTAAATCCCTGTATTTCTACATGCTTAGGATGTCTGGGTCTGAAAAAAATCTGTCATCAAACTGCCATGAGACTACAGGATTCTTATCTATGGAAAAAATCAATCTGTATTCAGTAGTTTATATGCAGATGAAAGTTTCATTTCTTATGCAGTGGATGGGTCTTAATGATCCTATTTTGTTTTACCTTTCCCGTCAATACAGTAGAGGGAGATGCACCAACTGGTCAAGGTTTATCAGTCTCAAAAGGTCAGAATTTACAGCTTTATTTGATGTGTTGTTTTTTTTTTTCCTTAGGTAGTTTCAGAACAGCTGGTCCTTGAATATCTCAGCAGAGCTTATTGGCCATTTTAGTTAATCATACTTTTTATTTTTCATTTGAAATCAATTTCAGTGGGCAAATATGCCAGAAGCAAAATTAATCCTTGCTTCATGCCAGGATTGGTTTGGATCTTGGAGAAGCAGAAGGTGAAGGGTCACAAACAAAACTGTGGATGGGAAGCTGTCACATTCTCTTCTTAATATTTTAGCTAGTGGTTTTTTAATTGGTCCACAGAAGTGCACCAAGAAAATGGAAATCTGTCTGTGCCTTTTCATATTTGATGTGACCAGGGCTGTACCTTGGCGATTACTAGAAAGCAGGTAGTCCCTCACCAATTAAGCAGCACCATAAATTTTTAAGCCTCCTGATCTATTCACTGTGAATGTTTCTAAGTGATCCTGAATTCTTAAAGGGTCCAACTTAACTGGGCAAGAGCGAGGATGTTTAAATGAGATGGATGGGCTCTTTGCAAAGAAAGGCCTGTCTTCAAATCAAATTACATTTAATTAGCAGAGGTGATTTGAGGTCCAATTCTATAGTTAAACATGACAGAATGTAGTTCAACCAATAAATAACAATAAGGTTGGACTTTTTTTAGTCATCTTTTCCCTGGATACTTGCATTTCAACTTTTGGTCTGTCTCAAGACATTGACCCAGAACCTAAAGCTGTGCAGATATTGGAATTGATGAGGCCTTGAGGCAGAGCAGTCATGATAGTCTTAAAAGGCGTCATCCAGTATAATTTTGTATAACCTAAATAATTTTGTATATTAAAGATTATCGGTACTATGTCTTTCCTGACATAAATTTGCCTGTAATGTTGCAGTATAATATAGTTCACTAGAAAGTCTTGTTCCCAGCTGTGCTCGTTTCCTTAAAAACCCCATTCCAAAACCAAACATAAAACCCCAACAAAATACATTGCCTCTGAATGTTGAAGCTTTATAGGAAAAACAGTAGTCTCCTTGTAATTGGTTGAAAATATTGCACTGGAGTTACATATATTTCTCTTTAAAATGGACTTTAAAAGCAATAATTTAGAAATTCCAAGAATATTATCTAAATCTAAGCAATTCCAGCTAAATGGACTATCGGCAGCTTCAAAATGCTATCTAATCTTTTCCTCTGCTTTTTTGGGGGCTGAGAGAAAGGGGAGGAGGATTTGCATAATTTTTTGGCTGTTTCTAGAATTACAGTGGAACTTTAAATAGTTGGACTTTTGCCCAGTGCTTTTTGAAATTGTTAAATGTTTTGTAGCTAAGCTGGAGAGTACTAAGGGCTGCTTTTTTTTAGATCAAATGAGTATCACAGCAGTTAATCTCCTTAGAGACAAACCAAGTGAATCCACAGATTCCCTTGAGTAGTGATTGTTAATGTCAAAGCAAATCTCCTTGTTTATTTATCTTATTATTTCAGTTAAAACTAAGCCCTCTTCCTGCCTTGTGAGAAGCCTTTACTTAGCAATAGGATCATGGCTGAATTTTACCGGGGCTTTCAGAGCATGTTTGGGGCAGTGTGGTCTAATGCCAGGAGGAGCAGAGGGGACTGAAGGTCACACTTCCTGTGTCTGCCTTCAGGTCTGCTGCTGACACTCTGTCTTGTTTCTAGCATGCTCTTCTCTATGTCCCACACTTCAACTCCCTTGTTTGTAAAAATAAATTTACAAAACGACACAGTGTGCTGTGAGTAAGGCTTCCTTGGTAAAGAATTCAGGAGTTTGGGCTCATTTTTCCAAGTACAGATTATTATTATTATTATTATTATTGTTATTATTTCATTCCTGTTGGCAAATAACCTTAGGACTTCATGCTCAGTGCCACAAAGTCTCCAAAAATCTATTTCCCTAGTCAATGCACAGCTCTGAACCCTTGAAGCAGATGGTTTTTACATGAGGCAGCATAGATATTGCTTGTGTAATTTAGGATAATTCTTGCCAACTTCAATCACACTGGAACAGGGACTTGGAGCCTCCACAGGCTGCACTTCCCTATTTACACTGAAGCTTGTCACAATGCAAAATCTGCTATGAAGATCTTTAGTTCCTTAACTGCTAAAACACAAACCAGAAGCAAAGTGTAGGTTTTAACAGCTGGCATCTGTGTGCCTTGGTGTTGTTGTAGGACACGAAGAAAGATGAGAGACTCTAAATATTTCAGAAGGCAAAGAGCATGGAAAAAAGGCTTTATTGTCTAATTCTTACTACCTTTTTGTAAGGTATTCCGATACAGACTTAGCATGGTTGGTGAATAGGAACAACGCCTCTCTAATCCCATTGGTTAAACTAGAGAAATGGTTAAAATGTTTTGAGAACTAGAAAAGTAAAACACCACCTGGAGAGAGATTGTTTTGAGAAAGGGTAGTTGTTTGCCAAGATTGTTTTGAGAAGAAGCCTTCTTGATAAATTTTTCCTTGGGAGAAAGTTAGCAACTGCTAACAGGCTAAAATCTCTCAGACCCAGAAATATCAGGCTTACACCTTGGAACAGGTTAGAAAAGTTCTACTAAACCAAACTGACTGGGAAATTTTCCTAGCTCCTGTGTAACAGAGATGCAGTGAAACAGGAGGGATGCTGAACTTGTCCATCTTCTGTCTTCAACCTGGACACAAGTGACACAATTCTTTCTACACAATTTCTTGACACGTTTTTCCCTACAGTAGGAGAGGTTCAATTTCTATATCTTGGATGACAGAAGTGAGCTACAGGCAAACAGCCAAGCACAAGGCACTGTTATGTGCTTCTCCTGAAAGTCACAAACTCAGCTGCTGTAAAGAAACCTGCAGACTGGGAAACTTGGAACGAAGACACAGAGTCTTGGACTCATCTTCAACTGTATCCTCCAGCCAAAGGAAATACTGGCCTTGTTGTGATATTCTGCAACACTTGAGGGTAGTGAAGCTTGGAAGAGGAGCTGGTGTGGTGGTGGGTGGAAGAAGGGAGTCATGGTTGGGTTTGTGCTGAAGGGGCAAACTGTGTACTCTTGTGTGTATGTCTCTGAGAGCAAGGTTGTTTTTTGAGGGAAACACCTTGATGAGCATTCGAAGAGTAAGTATTGCGCTGCTTTAACTTTGCTTCCGGTCTGGATAACGTGTATGAGGGTTAAAGTTAATGACTTACACCAGGGTGGGAAGAGTAGGCAGCCCCCTGTTTCTTTACAGCCCAGATGGCATGGTTCCCCATAGAGTCCTGGTCATATTGTCCTCTTTCTCACTTTGTGTGTCTCAGGTGCCCCATGCCTTTTTTTGAAAAACTAACACTAGATCATTCATGCAATGTGTCATTTTTACTAACCAACTAATGTACTAACACCCTAACGACTCATCTTTGCTTTTAGTTATTTTAATTAACAATCGTTCTGTTCACGATTTTTTAATTTCCTTTCTTCCCCCTTTTCCGCAAAGCACTCAGGCATTGGACACGCTATGGTAAACAAACTACATTGTCTGGTAGATATCATTCTTATTGTCTCTTTTTTTGGGTTTGCCGTGTGTTACCTGCCTTTTCCTCCCCTTACCCACTCTTTTCCCCCTCTCCTTTATACTTACTGCTTCCTTTAATTTTATTCCAATTTCATTGAAAACATGTTGTTTTCCTCCTTCCTTTTTTTTCTTTTCTCTTTCTTCTTTTTGAGTAGAAAAATGAGCATCAAAAGCAACTAACACAGCTCTTCTGGAAATGGGGTTTGGACATTTCTTTCATTGTTTTCTTCACCTCTGCCTTTAGTTCTTCTTTTCCTTTCCCGTGATAAATTGTTGGGGTTTTTTGTCCCTTGTTTTTGAGTTTAGATTTCTTTCTTTTGCTTTTGTTTTCATTTGGCTTTTTTTCTTGGCTTTTAGTTTGATTTTTTTTTTTACCCTGAAGGTTTCTAGATCAGAACCATTGCAGGGCCTCTAGTCCATGGTGGTGATGGCTCTCTTTTTCTCTCACCCTTTTGTTGTGACAATGGCTATTACAGGCAAACTGGCCAGAGTTGTCCTCTTTCTCCTGATTTTCCCTCACTTCCCTCCCTCTGCTTTCTCTCCTCCTTCTCCCTCTTGCTCTCTCTCTCTCTGACCTCTATCTGCGTGGCCAACAGGAGCTCAGCGGTTGTTTGTTTCAGTACACACTCTGCATGGCATGTCCACGTCTGGTGACTCGCCCGTCTCCTCCTGGCCTCGATATATTTTCCTCCATCTTCCCTTGCAACCACTAACAACATCTAAGAAAAACACATAAAATTCACTTCCTCCTCTCCCACCCTTTCCTTCTGTCACCCTTCACCCTCCATGTGTTTGTGGTTAGAGGTTTTGGGGACATTTCTGTTTTGTTTTGAGTTTTTTGTTATTATGGAATTTGTTTGGTATTTTTATTTTTGATTGCATACGAGTGTGAAATGGTTTTCTCTCCCTTTTTCTTCTCCTTCTCTCTCTGATTTGCTTTTTTCCTGTCATCTTTCTGGACCTCAGATATATTGGCATGACATGTCAAAGTGCAGTGTGTGCACGCTTTGTATCTCTTTCTTTCTTTCTCATATCCACTTCTATCACATTTGTTGGCGTGCGATTGATTTATTTTATTTTAATTTATTTTATATTTTGGTTATGGGTTAGTTTGTAAACACTTTTCTTCTTTTTTTCTTATTTTTCTTTTTTTTTTTTGTTTTGTTTTGTTTGGGTTTTTTTGCTTGTTTGTTTGCAGTGGGTGGTGGGTGTGTGTCTCTCCAGGTACATGGCATGCACATCCATAATGTATTGAAAGTGAGTTCCCTCTCCCCATCCCTGAATGCATGATCGTCAGTGTGCCGTGAGCAAAAGAAACTTAAAAAATAAAAAATACCAACCTCGTCTTCATTAGTGTTTTTTTTTTTTACTAACAACCATAACTAACTGTAATCATTAAAATAAATTCTAATTAATCATAAAATCAGCTAATATGAGAAATATCTTTCAAGGACAGTTATATTTTCTGGCCTGAATGGATGGAAAGCATCTGGATGGATAGGTTGCTGGATAAGCCTGAGAGTGCTGATGCACCAGAAAGAAGAGAAGCAGATGCTGAAGCATTTCTCTGTGGGAAAATCAGACCAGAAAATAGAGCTCGACTTAACTAAAAAAAAAAAAAAAAAGCATACCAAATCTCAACAAAATCCTTAATAAAACTGACATAAAATTATAGAGGAGGTAAGTTGTTCTGTTCAGG
The DNA here is from genome assembly GCA_013400495.1 of Nicator chloris. Lineage (NCBI taxonomy): Eukaryota > Metazoa > Chordata > Aves > Passeriformes > Pycnonotidae > Nicator > Nicator chloris. Next base: position 20,543 of record WAAE01003775.1, on the reverse strand, counting down.
ATTGTAAGGTCATTGCTGGGATTTTCTTTGTCCATTGTGTCCCTCAAACAGGTGACAATCTCTGTGGATGGCATCCTTACCACCACGGGCTACACACAGGAGGACTACACCATGCTGGGCTCAGATGACTTCTTTTACGTGGGAGGGAGCCCCAGTACTGCTGATTTACCTGGGTCTCCAGTAAGCAATAACTTCATGGGCTGCCTCAAAGAGGTAACTATTTCAAATTAATTCTTGTCTCTGTGCTTTTGTTTTGTTAAAGTCATCACTTTCTCCTGCCTTACACAATCAATTCCTTTCCTGATGCCTAATTTTATACTGATAACTGCAACAGCTCTGTAAAGATAAACTTGTAATTCAGCTGGTCAGAAGGCTGGAAAACGTATGAATCTAAGGGCAGAATCATAATTCTAGTGCTTGGATTACAGAAAAAATGCTCATGGTAGTAGGAGAGGTGTCTTCTTTAAGCTGGTATCCCTTCAGAAGAATGCATTACTATCTTCTAGGCACTTAGGCAATAGCCATTATAAAAAGACAAATGGCCTTTGACTACTAAGTAGCATTTTGAGATGAAAAGATCATAATCAGAAGCTTATTTAGAATACTTCTTAAGGTCCTGGATTTCACCTGGGAGTATGGTTAGATCTGAATTGTCCAGGAAGATACAGAAATAGAAAAATGAAAGTTGAAGGTAGCATAAAAAGTGTAAATTTTACAAGGAGAATGCAGCGTGAGGGTGTAAGGGAGGTGTGGCAATCATGTGGCATGTGGACATGCAGTGTACTGTCTGTTGAGATGATTATTGAGAGATGCCTCTCCCCGAATTAAAGTGCAAACAAAACCATACGCTGAAGTCAACAGTATGGATTTTATTGAATAATAAAATGTGAGATAGAGAGATAGAATGAAGTAGAAAAGAGAGAAAACAGAGAGACATTAAGAAGGTAGTCGCCACCCATGCATCCAGTGGCATCCCATTGGCCCTCCTTCACCCTGGGCTTCTCTGTGGTGGGGGGCCTGAGGTCACTCAAAACTTTTCAGTAATTATATGTCTTTGCAAACAAAGGAGTTAATGCTCATGCGTTACACACATCTTTTATCCTAGTGGTTAAATGATTCTCTCATTTCTAATGTTAATTAGTCTCATGCTCAGTCTTTCTGGTCTTTTTAGTTGGTGGGTTTCTTGAGTTTGTGGGTTGTGAGTCAGTGGGCACAATGTCCCCTGACGGAATTACCTTTTACGCAGTCCAAGCTGATGGAGCACAGTTGCTTTCCTTGTGGCCCATAATTTCTACATTCTTTATGTCCTTTATGAGTTAAACATTCTCCTCTCACAGCTTTGTTTACCTCCCCCTAGGCTTGAGATAACACTTGAACAACATAATCACCTCTATCTTATCTCAAGTTCCTGGTCATGGTGGCTTAATTTAAAGTCCAAGTTTCCTGTATCCATGGAGGCATATCTGGGGAAGGGATTGGGAGGTGGGGAGGTGCCTCAGTGGTCATAGATGCCATTTGTCCCATAACTTGGGGTGATCTTTGTTTAACTAGTGGTGTGTGTAGAAGTGGCTTCTTTACAAAGTTTGCCACAGTGGGAAGCTTTGTGTGGATGCATTACCCAGGATGTGCTGACCAGATCTCCCCTCTGCCTGGAGTTAGCACTATCCTATCACTCCATTCTGTGCTCATCTCATGGCAAAGTCGTTCTGTGGCCTTAACAGTATTTGAGACAGGCAACTGTGATCTTCAGGTCCTTACACTGGGTTGCTCAGTCTGTGCACTTGAGTGGCTGCATTGGTCAGGAGGAGCTAGCTGATTCTGAAAACCGTGTTGTCTTACTCTGGCTGGCTGCAGTTGTCACATAGTTGATCCACAGCATTGAGGAAATTCACACATGGGTAATAGAGATTGGACTGACTGGCTAGCAGCAGGAACCAGAAAAGTGATCCTTGGAAAAAAAACCCCAAAACAAAACAGTTGAGCGATGAGTTCTGTCCAAATCTCAAACTTGGTACAGTTTGGTTTTGATGTTGTTTTGCAGTTACCTTTTGTCTTCTTTCTTCTCTCTTTTAATGCAATTTGTGATTATCACTGTGATTAATGGGGTTACAGATATCATTCAGTCATTCTGAATTGATGTCTCCACAAAGTGTTATAAAAAGCTTATATAGGAGTCATGGAAGCAGCAATACTGGGCTAGATGTTGTTTTAGCTGTAATTGCCTTGACAAGTCACCATCCTACTGACGTGTGGTGTCAGGCTTTGTATGTTATGTGCCAGGCCTCTGATGTGAGGAAGAGTTGTGAGGGTCTGAAGCTGCTCTCCTGCCTGACCTCTGGATTAAAGGGATGTACATATCCTAGAGAGGAGCATGTGAGCATCTTATATAGGAAATGAAACTTTGCTGCTTGACTATGAACTGCCATACAGAGATCAAATCCTTCTGGTTACATCTATAGAGCCTTGGGCCTGATTTTCCTAGGCACTGAGCATCCCAGTTTGATTGAAACCAGGAGGAGATAGAGCTTCTTAGTGTCTCTTTAAATCAGGATCTTAATTTTATTTATGGATGCTATGAACATAACACTTAACAGAGGCCATTTTTATGTGTGCTCTAAGTTAAGCCAATGGAGCAAAGAAAGCAGTGACAAGAAAATCTTCAGCAGCTTTATTATTTATATAATCATTTGTATTCTGTTAGCTTGCACAATGTGCTAAGAGCCACCAAGGTAGTCATTCCAGGCTCATAATGTTCTGTGAGAAGAAAAACCCAAGCAACTTCTTCAGAATGAGAGGAAGAAAACAGATAATCAGAATGTGCTTTGTAATCTTCACTTGACTAGGCAATGTCAGGAGATGTATTTGAGCAGATGTCTTGACTTGATGGCTGCTTTTAGAGCTATAGTCTGCTTAAAAGCAACCCAGTTATAGTAGTGGTCCAGTAATGCTCTCAGCCAGCTTTGATCCTGGAGGAGGCAGAACTGGGTTAGTGCAGTGCTTGCGTGCTCTAATGTGTCTGGTTGCAGAACTGGCTATGGGGAACTTTACTTGGCTTTCTGCATAGCTCATCAGCATATTTCATCAATCAGTCCCTATAGCTTATGTTTTAAGCTTACATGTTTTTCCTCCGTGGCCAAAAAGGGTGCTCAGTTGCTCATTAACCAGTACTGGAGGAGCTTGAATTTTTAACAAAAATATTCTAAGCTAAGAAAGTTAGATGAAGAGGTAGGGTAGACTAATAGCAAATACTGTTCCTTTCAGTTTCTGCTTTCCAGTAGAGCAAAGCTCTTCTTTCATAATCAAGTCCTAGCTGTGTAATTGCCTGTTACCAGAGACACAGTACATCCCTGACTGGATTGTGGTGTTCGTAATGGTGGAGAACATCCTGCCAAGCCCTGTACTGATCTCTTGTTAAAGCAGAATGGTCTCTGCATTCACTCAAGACTGCCTCTAGGGATGTGTCACTTTCCTAGGAAGGCAAAGGTATTTATGCAGACTTTGAGGTGAAACTTTCAGCCTTTCCCCTGTAAGCTCTTGTATTTCATCTAGACTGCATCAGTCTGAGAGTACACAACAAATTTGCTCATGTTGGGGCTAAGAGGGCCCCTTGAGTGGCACATTGCCTTCCCACTTCCTCTGAGATGACATGCAGGTGCTGAAGTGGCAGGGGGCAGAGTGCCTAGTGGCCATCTCTGCCCTTTGCAGCAGGAAGGACTTCCCCACTCAGCAGGGGCTGGTGGGAGGAGGAGGGGCAGCTCTGGCAGGGTAGATACTTCATGTGAGCAGAGTGTAAGCCTTGACTAGAAGGAATTGGATTGTCTAAGAATGTGTTCCTGAGAAGGAGCTAAGAGTCTCAGGGCTCCTCTGCTGTAGTATCTACATAATATTTCCTAAAATTTATCTAAATATCTAATTATCTAGATTATGTTTTCTTTAGGTCAGACAATTTTGGACCTCATGGTACCTCCTTTCACCATAGAATGGATCCTCATGTCTCTTCTTTCCTTTGGGGCTACATGTTTTGACTGAGCAGGTTCCACTAAGTTGCTAGCAGTAATGTATCTAAATCATAAATACAAGTATTTGATGTGTAGTTCAGGTGGGGATTTTTCCTCTGTTTTCATCGGAATTAAAGATTTCCCTGTGTGTGGTGAACCATGTTTTGCATTTCTCCATAGCCATCCTGGCAGTGTGCAGTACACCAGACAAGAGGTCTGGAGAACAGTCATACAGGATATGCAAATAGGGCAGTACACAGACATGGAATATGGACATTGCATTGTAGCTGCATAGAATCTAAGGCTTTTTGGACCTTTGTTGTTAAGATGAATCATTCTAGAGGAAATCTGGGAGGAAGCTCGTGTATTTCCTATCATGGATGAAACCAGATATAGAGATGGGATAGGAGAAGATACAGGAACACATCTTGAGACAATTGAGCAGCAATAATTTCAGTGGGTGTTGGGAAGGTGTGACAGTGCTTTAAAAGATAGTGATTGTTAAAAAGGAGAAGCATTGACTGAAGGTGGAAAGGGAAAAGGATCCATTAATGGGTTGAATAGCACTTGAATGGGCAGAAAGAGTTAGGACAAGAAAGGTGTAACAAGAAACAGCTGTGTTTTGCATGTAATCGAGGGCTTCAAGGAGGAATTTTTAGTAATTAAGGATGGAGATGGAAAGTGGCAGGGTAGGAATTTAGCTGTGTGGGCAAAGAAGGGAAAATGGTATTTTCAATATCCAGTTGCTAGGGAAGGGAGAGAATCAGAATATTTCCTGGGGTTAGGGAGCCAGCCATTCAGATTTGATTTACTTGGAACAGGACTTAAATGGTACAGATGGAGATGCTTTAGAAGAGCCTAAGGTGGTCCCTATAGAATGGATATTCATGAGAGAATTTATGAAATCTTCACATTTTTCTATCAATGCTTTATTAAAATCTCAGTTCTGAAAAATGTTGATTGGTACTAACAGCTTGATGGAAGCAGTGAGGCTTGCATATGGGTGGAATATGGCAGAAATTATTACAGGGGTCAGGCACCATCTGGCTGTGATGGGAGAAAGCTGTGAAAGCTTAGATCATTTCTGTCTGCAATTTAACTTCTAGGAGCCAGATTTCAAAATGGTTCATGAGTGTGCCCAGTTGCTGTATGTAAATCTCAGATGCTATCTGCAAGCCAGGTCTTTTTCAGGACTATTTGATGTGTAGTGATGATGTGGTTTCTGTTTGGGGATGAGTTTTTCTAACTGCAGAGTCACACTTGGGAGGCAGCCTAAAAGTGAAGGCACAGAAAAATAGTGAAACAGTCAGAGAAAGTTGTAGTTGTAAGAGCCCCTGCCTAAGCCCAAAGGCTTTTGGGTGCCCAAGATCCCCTTCCACAGTAGTGACTTAACAGAATCCCAGGAATGCATAAGAGGAGAATCAGGAATCAACAGTGCGGGGATTGCACTGAGGTACACTGGAGAAAGTTGTGACATGAATGACACTAATTGCCCACATGTTAATCCAGTACCACTGCTCCAGCTGTCCTATTGTGTTTGTCTGCTTCCTATCTGTATTATTTAATGAATTTAACATTTGAAAAAGAAAGGGAGAGGCACGTGGCACTATGTAGAAGCAGACAAAGCACAGCCAAAGGTTTAATGTGATTCCACTCCTCAAAATATTACTTGTTCTTATCTTGATCTCTCATTAATACCCTTTGCCAGAGCATTTCAAATAGACTGGATGATGATTATGACCCTGATTCCTAAGATTTCATGTCTAGAGGTCTGTAAAATTTTTGGTTGCCTCTCACTCTCAAACCTCCAATTGCATTGCTGCTGCTGTGGTGGATCAGTCTCCTGTTGCAGCTGTACACTGTGTGTCGAGAGACAAAATGACTTGTCAGTCATTTTCTCTGTGCATCCGCAGAGCATCCGACACAAAGCCTTCATCAGGTTTTCGAGTACCACTGTTGTAGCAACACAAAGCACTGGAGACACGGGCCAGCGTTTTGAGTAGCTGCTGATGGCATTCTTAAGCTAATAAGAAAAAACCCCCACTTCTGGAAAGATTTAATTTTGACGTGGAAACAGAGGCATTTGGAAATTGAGAGCAATACGACAGGAGGCAAGATGCTGAGAGAATTCTGAGTAGACCAGTAGATGGGGAGGGAAATATGATAGTGTTTTCTCAGTGGGTAAGGCTTATAAGCTTAGGTCCTGGGCTGGTTTGCATTTGATATTTCTGTAGTAGCTGCAGCTTTGCTTTAGCTAAGGGGTTATTCAAAGCCTCTGTTCCTTATGTAGCTTAGGCCTTGCCTACTCTGCCAAAGTGATAGCATTATTGCCTTGCTTCATGCATGACAGAGGAAAGAACTTGTTTACCTTGGCTTATATGCATCCATAACGAGCTTTGCTGGCATAATGATATTAAATGAGTGTTTGTTGCAAAATAACATAAGCTGACCTCAGTTATTGATCATTCTCTTTCATCAAATGTTTTTGAATACATAGAAAAGTGGAAGAGTAATGTACTCATGACTGTAGAAAGTTTACTCATTATCTCATACATCCTTGAAAAGTATTCCAGTTAAGCAGGAAAACAATTTAAAATTGCCTCATGAAATTAATCTTTAGTGAATGGAGTATGAAAATGAAGTGCTAGAATTATTTTTCAATTAGTAAAACATGTGAAGTCCAAAGACAGGAACTGTCTTTTTAGCTTTGGGACAGAAGATGGAGGAGATGTTATTTTATCAACTGTGTACTGAAAAAAACTCTAGGCTCCTAAAATTCTTTCTTTAATGCAATTCATATAGAAAAGGCTGTAGAATCCTACAACCATAATGAATCTAAGAGTAAAAGCCTGTGGACCTGTGGAGCTTTTTTTTTTTCCCCCCGTAGCTCTATTTGCAAATTAAAAAAAAAATATGGGTTCTTGTTAAAGTCACATTTATTGCAATGTAGTATTTTGTTCTCTGGAACTCTTATCAGTCAGCAAACAGCATCTTGTAGGCATTCTAGGTCATCTGAGCACACATCTTTTCTTGAGGATAAATCTGAAGGATAATTCACATATCAACAGTTCAGGGGCATTGAACTCCTAAGCTTGCTGCACTATTAGAAATTTATGAAAGTAATTAATAACCAAAGTGTGAATAATAGAGTATGTATGTACATTGAGCATACCTTGTGTAGCAAGCACTGATGAGCAAACACAGAGACTGGATCTCTCTATGCATGAGCTGTTTGAACTATGTACTGCCACCATACTTACAAACTAAAGAGAATCTATGGAGCTAAACCAAAGTGGGGTCTAACCCAGCTGAACTCCCTTCAGCTGCCACTGGAACAGGTGCCCAGGGAGGAAACTAGCAGCAGAGGTCGGTGTCACCACTGGGAAGTGTTGCCAGTGGGCTGATATGTCACAACAGTAAGGGAGCACTCCACTGAATCCCGACTGAGCTGTCCACATGTGACTCTCAGTTCTGGTGTTGTGGCCATCTGTGCTTGCTTTGCAGTAAGATCATCAGGATCAGGCGTTTCTTTCCTGTGTAATGAACCTAACTCCTGCTGAGCCTCTGTGGCTGCAAGGGATGTGCCATGTGCTGTGGTCCAGGAAATGAGTGTTTACAGGTGTAGAACTACATTTATATCAACAAATTCAGAAAACGTAATGAGGACTGGAGCAATATAGCCTGTGTTTGGTGCCTATAATAAAGTTAGCTGGTAACTATTCAATATTGAAGCAAAAATCCTTACAAAAATATGTGGTCTAATCTCTACCCACTTAAGACTGAGCAAACTAAGAGAGGATATATTGATAGACAAACATAGCTGAGTCCAAAGTCATCAGCAGAGCAGTGGTGATTACTTTGGCAAGGATTTCTGGCTGTCTTTCTCATATGCTGTTAGCCAAATGTGGGCCCATCCTAATGGAAGCTGTGATCTTAACTTCAGCTGTCCGAAGTCTCATGTTCTCATCTTGGACTGAAAGAAAATGAGCTTCTTTTGCTTTACTTGGCTTTGTAGTTCACTGAGGTCAGTAAACTCTTGGTTTGGATGAATACCAAAATTATTTGTTGCTCGTTATGTTGTACTAAAGAGATTGCTAAGGAGCCATCCTTATCCTGTCAGACAGAAATACAAATGAGAGTAGTTTTGAAGAGTCAGGACTGCCATATGCTAATATTAAGTAAAATTACGAGAGAAGTTGAAAGAGTGTTCTGTTTTATGCATGTGTATAAAACAGGCACTTTCAGCTACTTGACAAGTGTCACCTCTTTGGGAGCAGCAGACTGACCCTGAAGTTGGAGTATTGCTGTGAAATGTGCGTATGTATTGTGGGCAGCGGGGAAAGACTGAGCTGCTGTTACCCACCACAGAAATCCAGGCTGCTCAGCTGTGCCAGCAAGGGAGGCAGGAAAGGAGGATGAAGTTTGAATGTTGAGTGAGTGGGCTGCACAACTCCTCCCAGGTCCGCCACTCCTCTGTAGCAGTGAGCCAGCTGTCAAGTGTGAGGAGCACAGGAGTGGGCAGGCAGCTAAATGGGCAGCATTTGTTATTTGAACTGCATGGAAAAGGCAGCAGGCTTGGTATGATACCAGCTGGTTTTGTAGAGTCTCTCTGTTATAGTTCTTTGTCATTGCTGCTCTCTGGCTTTTGTCTACTTCTGTTGATGTCGTCTGTTGCACTGAATATTTATGCTTTAGGATTGTTTTGTCTCCCCCCTTTTTTCAAACTGCAGAGGCAGAATTCATTTAGTTGGAATTAACAGTGTATGTATCTAGATTCCTAAGCAAACCAGTGGGATTAGTATAGCTATGTAGAAGGATGCAATTTTAACTCTGAATTGCTACTTACCGGGTTTAATGCTTTTTGAACTATGGTTCCGTTAGTGGAAGTGTTAGAGATGGTAACATCAGAGCTCAAAGGTGAATTAGGGTCAGCCCCTGACCCCTGCTTCCTGTAGCTATCTAGACACAGATGTAGCAAATGGAGTTATTTGAATAGGTGTTAGGGAGTATCAGGGGGATTGTTGTATACGGTGGCTGCTGGTGATGTCACATTGCCAGAAGGGGGAAAACTCAAATGCTCGTATTTTCTAAGCACAAAGCTTAGCAGTTCAACACTTAATTCATCAGGGTGAGCATCAGTTATCTGTGAGCTGCATGGGGCTGATGACACACAACTGAACAGTAACAACTGCACCCAGGAAAGCAGCAATGCTGGTGTGCGAGTCACTAACCTCCTCTGTCCAAAAGGGAGGAGGCTGGGAGGTGGTGTCTCATGGCTAGCACCCTGAGAGGTAATTGTGAGTGGTGCCTGTAAAACATTCTTACTGTATAAGCATTAGCAAGCAGAGAGAACACAGAGGTTTGGGAACGTGGCAGAGATGAAAAATGGCATTTGGAAATGGGGCTTGAGAATGGCATAATCATTCCTGTTAAATCTGTGCCTTTCTTTCTGATTATTAGCCATTTTAAGTGAAATGGGTTTTGCATCTAGAACAAGTCTCTGAACAGATGATTAATGGTTTTATCTGTAATAACTTTACATTTTATAGAACCCTGCTAGGAGTCCACATCTGGTGTGCCAAGCTATTTAAAGCTGTGTTAATTCTGTTAATTGCTCTACGTTTATTTGGATTGCTGGCACCTGCGGGCTTTAGGATAATGGGGGTGGGGGGGTGTGTACGTTCTCTCTCTCTCTCTCTAGCTGAGAAAAATTGAGAGGACTGTTTCCTCAGCTAGGAACAGCAACCTTGGCAGAACATCCTGGCTGGGTTGGTTGTCCTTGAGATTTCCCTTTTTTGCTACAGCTGAATGCAGTGAGCTGCCAGCCAGAGGCGAGATGCTCCCCTGACTGGGGCAGGAGGTAGGCGGACAAACTGCTTTTGCATGTGCTTACCAACGTGAGGCAGCAGCAGCAACGGGGAGGGAAGCCAGTGATTTTTTCAGAAGACTGGTCAAGTCCATACCGTTCTGATCCTGCTTCTTAGCTGCCTTTCAGTGTTCCTTTTCCAGGTTGTTTTTGTTTGTGAAGTGTTCAGGGTTTCAAGCCCTGAACAGACGTGAAGATAGGTAGATAAGTATGCTGATGCTTTCTGAACTTCCATCAGAGAAAAGATCTGGCTGTGGAATTCAAGACATTTGAGGTGACCAAAACATTGCTGTGAAATGCTAGGAGCGCAGAATAGTTGTTTTCATGTTTGCAGCTGGATTGGCCAAACCACTGGAAAATCTGGACCAGTCTCTGATGACAACATTTTTCCCAGTCTCTGGCAAGATTACTGCATGGGCAGCAAAAGGGGGAAGCAAAGTGTTTCCCTCATATTGTTAAGCACTGATTTAAAAGTGCAGCAGAGCTCTAGAGGTTTGGTACTTGGAGGTTTTAGCTAATATAAGCTCAATATAGCTACTATCTGAGTGGGTAGAGGAGGGGTGGTTATTCTGGTTATGTTATTCTGGTCACACCTCTGACATGGGTTTCAAGCCTGTGGCTCAACTTCTGTGAGGCTAGGACAACTTCCCAACAAACAGACAATTAACTAAGAAGATCAATTCACACTCCATTACTTGTTTTATGGCTGTCTTCAAATCAACAGTTTTTCTTGAGAAGACCAGTGAGGTGCTAAAGCGAAATCTGGTGTCCTTGTGCTGCTGATATGACCATGTGTGTATTTCTGCAGCTGCCCTATATAACCCCTTATGGTGACTGACTAAATAGAATGCTGGCTGTAGCCTCCCGGAGGAGGGAGACAGCCATATCACCCTTCTCAAAGATGGAAAGAGCTGTAAGGAAAACCACATATAGCAAAGGGAAATGCTTTCTCAAGGGTTTGATAAACCAGGATCCTTGTGATGACTTGCCACTTCTAAGGACAAGGCTGTTGTGTTTGTTATCTCTCTAAAGTAGAAGCTGTTACTGGGGATGCCCACTTTATTTATTCTGTCCAGATAGTGGTTAAACAGTCAATCACAATATTAAAATTGGTTACAAAGCAAAGCTCTAAAAAGTATATGGTGTTTTCATATTTAAGAATGATTCTTCCTCTGCAGCTTCAGTGTTCAGCTAACAAGGTAAGCCATCAGCTGAGCACTTTCCTCCATTTCCCTGGTTTATATTCCAGGGCTGATTTGTCCTAAAGTAGCCTCATCTAAGATAATAAGAACACTGAATGCCTCCATTCTCCTTTGGTTTGGTGTGCTTGCTTCTCCCTCCTTGTCTGAGCCCAGTTCCTGATATTCATAACTGACACTAGTACACCACATAGATATGCAGGGCTGTCACTTCCTGTCTCTTCTCAGTTTTTTTCCCTTACTGTGTATTTCTCATGTTCTCTAATTAGCATTTGCTTAGCTCTTCTGGCTTCAGGCTAGTTTTCATGTTTACAACCTCTGTGACACATTTTGTTACAACTTCACAAATCATATATCATAGGAGAAATTAATTATGCATGTAACTTATTAGGTTAATAACTTTCATCTTCTTGTGAACTTCACTTAAAGTTATGCATTAATAATTCAAAGGACAGCTTTGACATCAAGTGCATTTTCTAAAGCACTCCTATCCCTTCTTATGAGTTTTGTCTGTGTGAAAACCACAGATGGTTTTTAAAAACTCAATTCCAGCTGTTTCCACATTTCTCCTGGAGGCTGGATTTGCCTGTGCATCCAGCAGAGGAAGGCAATTAAATGTTGGTCTCCTCTTTGGTTTTGTAGCAGGAGTTTAAGGGAAGAACTTGGTATTTATGAGGACACCTTTTGGTAGGAATCATTGAGTTGTTTGAATTGGAAGAGACCTTTACAGGCCACCTAATCTAACCCCCCTGCAATGGGCAGAGACATTTTTTACTAGATCAGGCTGTTGAGACCCTCATGCAGCCTGACTTTGAATGTTTACAGCAGTCTTACCAACTCTCTTGAAGACCTGTGCCAGTGCCCCACCACCCTCATCATCAAATATTTCTTTCTTATATCTAGTCTAAATTTACTCTCTTCTAGTTTAAAACCATAAGCCCTTGTCCTATTGCAACAGGCCCGGCCAAAAAGTTTGTCCCTGTCTTTCCTAAAAGCTCTCTTTAAGTTTTGAAAGGCTGGAACGAAGTTTCTGCAGAGCCATCTCTTCTTCAGGCTGAACAATTTGTACTCTCTCAGGCCATTCTCATAGGAGAGTTGCCTTTGCCCTCTGCTCATCTTTGTGGCTGTCCTCTGCATCTGCTCCAGGGCCTTCAACTGACCTTGTTAGACATCATGAGCTTCCCATGAGCCCACTTCTAGAGCCTGTACAGATCCCTTGGGATGGCATCCCATTCTTCAAGGTGTGTCAGCTGCATCACTCAGTTTGGTGTCATCTCCAGACTTGCTGAAGGTGCACTTGATGACACTGTCTATGTCACTGATGGAGGTACTGAACAGTCACAGTCCCACTTGTCACTGATCTCCATTTGGGCATTGAGGCATTGGCAACCATACAACCAATTCCTCATCCACTGAATAGTTCATCCATCAAATCTGTATTTCTCTAACTTAGAAAGAAGGATGTTGTGAAGAGCCGTGTCAAAGGCCTAGGTCTCAAAATTCCCTCCACAAATACCCAGCCGAGTCTAACAGATCAGCTGTGTGGCAATACTCCCCTAAAATCATTCCATAAACTCCACTTCTTCAGAGGGCAAGCAGACAAGCTTTAGTAGTGGTGACAAGGCCTTCAGAGTAGTACTGGCATTGTATTTGAGCTGTCTCAGCCAGGAGCTTCCTTGGTTTTATTGAGGCCTCAATAAGTGTATGGACAGGAGACTTTTGGCAAATGTAGTCTAGCTTTCAAAAGTCTTCCAGTGATGTGTCCCACCAAAAGGCTCTTCAGGAACTGAAAAAGTAATGGCAGAGAAAAAAGGTCTGGCCACAGGGGAAGAACTGGTTGGAAGGTAAAAACCAGAACAGAATAAACAGAATGCACTAAATAGTTCCCATGAGAGGGCCCTAGTGGAAAAACTTCTGGGATGCATCATCTGCTGATGTCTGAAGATTCATTCATGGAATGATGAGTGGAAAGGGATATGGATGGAGACAGCATACGTTTTACTGAGAATATTTTACTGACAATTTTCAGGTGAGGATAGTCTGCAGAACTGCAGAGGATGACCTAGTAATGCTGAAAGTCTGGTTAAATAAATAGCAGATTAAATTAAATGTGTGTAAACACAAATTGAGCTGTTTATATTGGGAGGGAGAGAAAAGAATCCCTATTATGGAGATGCAATATGGACTTTAAATAGTTTCTGATGTTTTATTAAATAATTGTTTAAAAATATTTGCTCAGTGGTCAATATTGGGCAAGTAAGCACATCTAATATTATGCATTTCTAGGAAGGGAATAAGAATGAAACAGAAAATATAATGATGTCATTAAATACAACCACACTCAACATTGCCATCCCGTCATTTTAATCTCAGAAAGGGAAGAAGGGCAACAAAGATCATCAAAGTTCATTAGAGAGACTTCTATACAAGAACTGTCAGTACAGCCTGGGGCTCTTTGTAACTGAACTGATAGAAAACGGATATGAGATTGGGGAATCATAGTGTATTTTCTGTTTCTTTTTGAATACAGGGACTAAGTGTAAGTTCAAAAGACAAAGGCAGGGCAAGCTTCAGAACAATCAAAAAGAAATATGATGGCAATTAAGGTCTTGGAAGTTCTTGCCATGAGATGTTTCTGTGCCTGGAAAAATCACAGAAGAAAAATTATTGATGGTGTATGAAATACAAAGGCATAAGTTTCTGCATGCAGACTTTGACAAGCGGCAGATAGTGGAGTCTGTGAAATGGTTTTATGGGTAGGCATTGGCACACAGATGCTCTGTTAGACTTGCTTGGGTATTTGAGGAAGTGGTTTTCGGATCTAGGATATTGATCCTTGGTCATGTGGAGAATTTTATGTTTAAATATTTCCTGGTACAGCTACACCATTTCTAGGCTCCCTGGAGTATTTAAAAGTTGATATTCCATTTGCTTTGCCTTCTATTAACTACAGTGTGCCACAACCCATGAGAGGCCCTAGTGCACATGATCCCTACATTGCAGGTATTGCATAGCCAGGTCGTGTTCCTGAAGGCTTGTCCACAGCAGAGAATCAATTTGGTGTGAAGTTTGGCATGCAGGTTTGTGCAGCAATGTGTAGATGTGGAAGTGAGATGTGTTAGGAATAGCTGGAGGAACAGACACGCAAGGGTTGAGAAAAGGTTGGAGTGCCCCACGTGGGCAGGAGGTGCAATGGTGCCCCTCTGAATGAAAACAAGTGTTCATATGTGCAGGCAGCCTACGTCTGAGGAAGTTGCTCTAAATGAAAAGAAAACCAAGGAGGGCTAGATGAATCCCAGATGTTTGCAGGGAAGTGCAAAACAGCTTGAACTTCTTTCACCATTTGTAGTTATTAAGGCCCCCAAAACAATTGATTAGAAATGAGGATATCAGAAGCAGTTTTACAGCTCCATTTGTTGAGCTGCATTGTAAAAGGATTTGTCTTTCATTAAAGATGATCTTTCTTTGTATGGAATTGGGAATTCTGTAAAGGTTTGGAGGGAGATTTCCAATAGGAAGATTTCCCCAGATCACTTTGGGCTGTGGTAGCTGCAGACAGCTCTCAAGCCTTAACTTGGATTTGGGGATTTTTCCATCCATGACTAATGGTCAGACAGTGATCATTTGTATTTTTTCCCTGTGGCTGTAACTGTGGAAGTAACTGTTAAGAAGGTTTATTACTGCCCAGCTGCACCTCTTTTCTGAGCACTGAATTCATCTGGAGTTGTCTTTTACAGGAGACTTAAAACCCAAGGAGCATTTTTTACTTCCTCAGAAAGGTGGACTGGTGCTGTGTAAAAAAGGGATGATAAGTGTTTACCCTACTGGGACAAACTCCAGAGAATAACAGATATTAGAAATAGTAAACATCTGTCAGGTCACCTTGTCCATCTTCTCCTGCCAGGAGTGCCATTGTTCCCTTCAGTGTATTAACGTGGAAACATTTCTGCAAAGAGTTATTCTCCATGGGACTTTGACTGTCATTTTCTGTGTTCTGTTCACTGCTGCTAAAGATGTCTTAAGGACAAGTAAGGCTTCTCTTTCCACCTTGGTTTCTTTGCATTTTGGGTACTGGAGACTTAACAGCAAACATATAAGAAAATAAAAAGCAACTAAATTGAAAAGAATTATTATTTGGAGAATTAGATGTATTAGCACTACTTAGTTATTTAAAGGCTTTCTCAACTAAGAAATCATGTGAAAAACTGGCCAAAGTTATTCAACAGACAAGTGACAGGATCAGGAATAAAAACCAGGAAACAACACCTGATCTGTTGCTTAATTCAATAGAATACAAATGGCTGCTGCTCAAACTGAGTACGCAGCCACATTTTCTCTTCCTAATTAAGTGATTCGTGGCATGTAAGTGTTTCAAAATGTCAGAGAATTTTAAGGCCCAAAACCCCCTCCATGCCCAGCTAGCTCAGCCTTCAGGTGATTATTCATCCCCACTTATATGTGGATTCAGAGTGGTCCTGAGCAACAAACATAAAGCATCACTTTCTCCTATGTCTCCCATGTTAAATCTAATAATTTGGACCTGTTTTTAAATTATTGTGTTGGTTAACCACTTCCTACTACAAAAGTAATTGGGTCTTTAATCTGTTTGGAATTTGTCTGACAATGGTCCCTAAATGTGGATTCTTTTGGTGCATTTTTCTACTGAAACAAAGATGCTCCAGAAATCTGGAAGTTTTCCTTTATCTGCTGTAATCAAGTATTTTCTTTATTCATCTTTTGAAAAACTAAACCAATGGAGCTCCTTGTATTCTATGCCAAGGCATTTATTCTAGTTTTCAAACCATGTTGAAGCTGCTTGATATATTCTTTGCAATATTTAGAGTCCTTTAACAAAATGTAGACATTAGAATTATACCTAGGGTTACAGTGCATAAGTATGCAATGCTGCATATTGCTTATTCTGTTCATTTGTCCTGAGACTGCACTGGCCTTTTGCCCACAGTGTTTTACTGGAAAACGCATTTTCTCTGATGTTTTCTGAATTGTTTTCAAAGGTTCAAATTGTTTCCTGGTTCTGTAGTTCCTGGTTCTGTAGTTCATGGCCTGTCTTCCATGTTTGTAAGCTTATATATTTGAGTATTCAAGTGTTTTAAAAGCTTGGCATCAAAGGGTCTGGGCTTCATGCTCTATGAATAACCCTGGATGATTGACATGTCATTAAGGTTGTTCAGTGGTCTGCCAAACTTGGTGTTACCTTCAAGTAAACCTTTTACTTGGTTACCTTCAAGTGTCAGCTTCAGTGCTTTTTATATTTACTTCTAGGTATTTGATAAAATATTTAATACTATTGCATCAAACATAGATTCTCATGGTGCATTAGAAATGCCCCTTATCAGTAGTGCTGCCCCACTGACAAATACTTAGAGAGACTTGTCTTGGCTGAGGACTGATTATCTATCTATCTNTATCTATCTATCTATCTATCTATCTATCTATCTATCTATCTATCTATCTATCTATCTATCTATCTATCTATCTATCTATCTATCACGTCCTGTTTTGTTCTGATATGCTGTTTATTTGAGCAGAGCTGTCTTCTGGTGTTCAGCCAAATACCTTAAAAAATGTTTCATCTGTGCTTTCACCATTGTCATTCAAATTATATCAGGTTTATTTGAAAGAAGCTCCTTTTACACAGGAACGTCTAATGACAGTAAGCATTGTATTCCTCTCCTTTAATGTTTTTATTAAGCACTTCAGATAGAAGCTGTTGTGCTGTTTCCTCCAGGCTAAACCCTTCTGTGGTTATACATCTTGTCCTGTTTGGCTTTTTAAAACATTCACACAACATTATCAACATTATCATTCTTTTATTCTTCTGTTATCTTTCTGTTATTCCAAGATTAAAAATAAACCCCAGTGGATCATAAATCTCCTCATTCAGCTCTTTTAAGAAATTGGAGCAAGTGACCCAAGTCTGTGAAATTAAAAATAAAGCGTATTTATTCCTGGTAGCTGATCAACATCCTCTTTTATTCTCATGGATTGCAAAATACTTTGTCATCTTCTTGTGATATAAACACTTAGGTTCTTCATGTATTTATATCTGATGGAGAAAAATATTGAATACTTCATAAATTATGTAAGCTGAACCTTTTAAACAAACGATTGCCATCTTGGTGTTATGATGGACTTTTCTATCAACATACAACTTTTTTTTAACCACTAGTGCATCCTATAGTGATTTAAAGACTCAATTTTTTTTCATTGGATTGCTAGGAAACATTGCACATCACTTCCAACCTGAATAGTTGTGATTTGGCTGTATCATTATGGTTTTATCTCCTAAACTAAAGCAGATCTCGTCTGTCAGATGGAGATCCCTGTAGTGTGTAGATTTGGGTCAGCTTGTAACCTAACTTTGGGTGAAATAGATGGAATCCATTGGATAGCTCACCCAGTATAGTATAAAATTAAGGGAGTTTTGTGTTCTTTGATGTTTTTTAACATATTTTTAAAGCACAGACAAGATCATAGGCCACAGTATTATGAAATGGTTTCACCAGTACTATGTATATAATCAGTGTCTTTTGTCTGTACTTTCTTGATAGTTTCCTACTTTGATACTGAAGAATCACAATTAGTCTTCTTCAGAACTGCTTTACAAAGGCATTTCATGTTTCAATTGGTTATGCACCAAGTCTTTTCATAGTCACTGTTTGGAAGGCTTAGATACGCTTCCCATTGTGTGAGAGTTGCTTACAGTCTTTGATCCTAAATCTATAATCTAGCAATGGCCTGAACTGAAATAATGTGTCTATTATATGCATGTCAACGTGATAAGTAATCTGAGTTTTAGCTATCTTATTGTTCTTTTCCAAAAAACCACCTTAGGTGTCATGACTATTTTGTAGTACCTGGAAGTTGCTCTGTAGTTGTAGTTCAGTCGACGTAGGACTGAAAGTTTCTGGGCAGGGTCACTTTCCTCAGTGTGCTGCCTCAGTCTGTCCCTCCCTGGCACCTGGAAGCCTTTATTAGTAACACTTCTTCCATAAAATTAGAAGAAACCTCAAAGAAAAATATACCTGTTTGTGTGTTTCCTCCCCTTGTCCTGAATTTTTTTTTTTTGATGCAAGGAATCCATTAAAATAAGCCTGCAGTCCTAAATTTTTGGTGCTTGATGGTACAGGATGATGCTTGCGTTTCTCCATGTCAGTGGAGGCTGTCACTTGCAGTTTGCTACCTCCTCACTTTGCTGTCTACACCAGTGTCTTCAACATGTAATAATCAATAGTAATTGCAGTAATAGTAGTAATAATGTAATAGTAATGTTCCTTTAGTGGCATAGATTTTATGTTCAGTCTGGCAAAATGAAACTTGGTTTTATAAGGCAGTGACTATGCATCTTGTACTTTTTACAGGAACATGCAAGCCACGTTTGCAGGATGTGATGAACATGAAGGGGTTTATTTTCTTGCTTCAAACTAATTTTAGGTTTGACTTTCAGGGTCTTCTGACCCTGTACTTCTACATAAGCAAGGAAGAAAATGGCAAGAGGCTGATGATCTGCCTTTAAGAGGCCTGTTAGCCTATATAGGACAAAACAAATTCGTAGCACAGTGCAGAAACAGCAGTTGAGAACTTCTCTCTTCTCTGGCTTCTGAACTTCTGTGGCTTTGTGAGGGACTAATAGGATATGGGACAGATGTCTGCAACCCATCTTTCCTTTTAGAAGCTTTTGAGACATAATTCTTACCCTTAGTAATACCTGTTGATACATCTGCATGCAAATGATGGGCTTGCAGTGAGAGGTATCAGGCTTGTGGATGCCAGAACAGTATGAGATTCTTGTGCTTTGAAGGGCAGAGAAATTGTCTTATAAAACCATGCAGACCTTATTGACAGAACGACTGAGGAGTTAGAGAAATAACTTTTCTGTTTGGTTTACTATTTATATTGCTCCCAAAGCAAAATGGGGAAGTATGGGGTAGCTGAGAAATGCAACCTGTTCGAAGTGTGTTGCCTTAGGTAAAGAAAGGGAAAAAAAGAGTATAGTAAAGTACAGAAAACAGCAGCACTTTTGGTGTGCCATAACCATCACCACTAATGCTTCCTTTTGAGTGCCTTATATGTGAAGGACCTGAGCCAAGCAGAACAATGACTGCCTGGGAATGGCAGGACACAGTGATGCTGGGAAGCATCATGGGCTGAACATAGATTGTCTAACAGTGTACTTTTCAGCATTTTCTTGTTAATATTCTGCACATGGGGTTTTTTTGTGTGGTTGTTGTGTTGGGTTTTTTTTTCTTTATTGTCTATTTGAAATACTACAAAAATCAGAGCTGACAGTGAGTTACTTGGAATTGGAACAGGACTGTAGGCAATAATGTGCCAAATCCAGTACAGTTTACATTAGAAATACTTCACTTAAAAGCCCCTGTTGTCATTTTCTTTGCCTCCTCCATTGGCTGTGCTTCTTTCAGGTTTGACCATGCCAGTGTGAAAGAAATGTATGAAGGAGCATGGTTAGATTCTGCAAAATCCCATTCAGCATACAGTCCAATGTCATGTGCACCAAAGTTAGTTGCATCTTCTGAGCTGATATCCTACTTCTGGATATAATGGAGGGTGTGGAAAGGCTGAATTTTCAGTCCAAAGGATTCTGGTGTAATCTCACCTCCACCACTTTTTTCTCTAATGGTAACTCCATCCTTGTGTGGTTTGTCATGGTTTAACCCCGGCCAGCAGCCAAGCACCACACAGCCACCAGCAGAGTGGGGGAGAGAGTCAGAAGGGCAAAACTGAGAACCTTGTGGGTTGAGATAAAGACAATTTAATAGGAAAAGCAAAACCCATGCATACATGCAAAACAAAGTAAGGAATAGATTCACTGCTTCCCATGGCAGGCAGGTGTTCAGCTGTCTCCAGGAGTGCAGGGCCCCATCACATGTAACAATGACTTGGAAAGACAGACACCACCACTCCAAACATCCCTCCCCTCCTCTTGCTCCCCCCTACTTTCTATACTGAGCATAATGTAACATGGTCTGGAATATCCCTTTGATCACTGGTGTCATCTGTCCTGCCTGAGTCTCCTCCCAACTTCCTCACCAGTGTGGCAGTACAAAAAGCAGAAAAGGCCTTGGTTCTGTGTAAGCCCTGCTCAGGGCTTGCACAATAACAAAAACATCTCTCTGTTTTTAAAAACATCCCTCTATTATCAACCTTGTGTTCAGCAGAAATTCAAAACACAGCCCCATGCCAGCCACTGTGAAGAAAATTAACTCTGTCTCAGCACAGTATTCCAATAACTTGATATCCTCTTGCTTTGTGAGCTACTTTCAGGGGAAGAGGATAGCAGTTATCAGAATGTCAAGCAGTTTGTTGGCCACAGAGCTGCATAAGAGCAGAATGTGGGGATCTGCATGCAGATGATCTGCATTATTCTAATGCTGCTTTTACTGTCCTGGATAAACATGGGCTGGGCATCAGTTAGTGGGTGGTGAGCAACAGGGTGGT